>OX359273.1:44893522-45493522 GCA_947179155.2 Hedera helix
GTCATTTCATTTTTATCTTTATTTCTCAATTCAAATATAACATCACAGAATTGCTGGAAAATGGAGGTCTCCACAAAAGAGAGCCAAATCTAGGTTCTTCCCTAAGCAGATTGAACTTGAGCGTTGGGTCCATCGTGTATGAAAACGATATCATCTGTCGGCCTAGATGTTTGAGTATTTTGGAGGCCCAAAACTCTAATGTTATTGAAATTGAATTGGAAAGACAGTTATACAAGGATTGATCCAATTCTTGATAATATTGATAGACAGTCATCCACCTAGATCATGAATGGCCGAAGGTACTCTTAAAAGGAGGCTTCAATCTCATCAAGTGTAAAAGACCTGGCCCAATTTCTATGGGTGAAATAGTCAGTCTAAGATATAGTACATATTAAATCATTTGATATTTTTTCTAACCGTAAGCCCGGTCAATAGCCGAGGCCCGAGTCTATACCATGGATTTGTAGCCCAAGGCAAGCCATGTGAAACTTCCATATTTTCTAGCCCCTAATGAAGATAGGAAATGTAAAGTGCGAGAGAGTGGTGACCCTCGAGTTCAACTTTGTTAGATTTAACATAGAATATAGAAATTAATCTCACAGAAATTTAAAATAAAAAAAAAACACATAATATACTTGTGTTTGTCTAATTAATTTATATATATTTATATATATACTCCGCACACCAAAACCATTACTATTTTCATATCTATCTATTTGTTTCCATTTCAGAAAAAGAATACTACTCACTCTTCTTGTTCCGCAAAAGAAGTTTCAATAAAATGATAATCTTAAATTTCTCATATTATGTTTACTATCATGTTACTATTATCAAAATATTCAGTAAATATAGAATAAACGTAAAATAAATAAATATTTAAAATTCATATAATTTAATATTAAATTATTAAATATTTATCTAATTAATATATTATTGAATTATGTATTATATATTCTTTCGATCAATTATTAAGGTAAATATTTTCATTAGAATGTAGATTTATTTAGTTATAATTATGAAAATATAATTATTTTAATTTTATTTAAATTGAATTTTTCAAAATTTTAAAATTCAATAAATTTAATTTGGTTACGATAAATATTTAGTAATGAATTCACTATAATTTTTGAAATAATTTACAACTATTATTAAAATTTTAATTTATTATTAATACAATTAATCACATTATTTAATAAAAATTTAAGTTTAATAAATTTAATTTATTTAGAATATTAATTTAATAATAAAATTCTCGATTAATATTAATAAAATAAAATTATACGATTTATTAAGAGGAGATCAATTTTTAGATATCTTTAAAAAAAATTTACAAATCCTTTACAAATTATATGATTTCTTTTTTTCTAATAGGTTAGGGATGGAGGGAGTATAAACTAAATAAAATTATTAAAAATAACATATGTGATAATTATTTATGGATAACATAAGTATCTTTTTATTTTTTTGCAAACTTTTTATTTAATTATTTTTCAGGCAATATTTGTATGTCTTAGGACCTTTTTAATTTCACATTTTTGGAATGTTTCTTTTGGAATCATTGCTTGATAACATTTTTCATCAGTGATTTTTTTTTATTTATGTTTATGATATCAATGAAGGCTTAATGAAAAGTGAGATAACAAAATAAATACAATATTAATTATAAGTAAAATCAAGCCATACATATGATAATAAAATAATTTTTAAACAGTATAATTAAAAAATATATATATACTAAACTTAAGACAATCACAAACACATTATAAATATTAGACCTTGTAAGTTTCAAATATATACTTTTTTTAAGTCGTCAATTTCAAATTTCATTGAATGATTGGTCTTTGATGCATTTGTTATTTTTCAAACGATATTATTTTTTGGATGTTTCTTGTCCAACCATATCTCGATAACTTTGTTATTTTTTTGTGAAAGCCATCGATATTTAATAGAAGTGAATTGTTGTGAGTGAATTTATAAGTAAAAGGAATAGAAAAAAAATAGATCTTCATTATTTCTATTCCTATTAGAGATGAAAATGTTTTAAAATTTAATTGATAGAAATTTGTATAATATTTGTACTAATTTAAATAGAAAGCAAAAAGATTTTTCTATTTTCTATTCCTATTATCAAACACAAAAAGAGAGGTGGAGTTACGTGAATATCGTTTTATATATATATATAAATAAATATTTTTTTTTTATTTTTTAAAATATTATTATTTTAAAAGAATACCTTATACAAGGTGTTTCTTACTTCCCTTACATTAATTTTAAAAGAGTGTTTTTACACTTATTCTTAAATCTTACCCACAAATTTTATTTTTATAAAAGACAAAAAAATATAATTCTACCTTATTTATAAAATACAAATAAAATAAGATCATACTCTTTCATTTTTTTTTTAAGTAAACTAAATTTTGAGGTAAGCCTAGACTTTTTCATTTTAAAAACAAACTGCATATGTACATGTACAGCAGGAGATGCGCTCTTTATTCCGTCAGCATTTTCCTCCTCTTAAGCGACTCACTTTCCGAGCATGAAGAATGGGGCGACCCTGACAACCTCTTACACACAACTCGAACCGGCTCCAGCTCACCGGAATTAACCCGAAGTGGGAAATTCAACACGGCACGTGACCCGCGCATGCGGTACGCTGCTCGGTCGTAGGCCAGAGCGGCATCCTCAGCCGTGTGAAACGTCCCCAGCCAAACTCTGGCTCCATTTTTTGCCGGATCCCTAATCTCCGCAGCGTACTTCCCCCAAGGTCGCCGCCTCACCCCTCTGTAATGCTTTCCCTTCGATTGCACTCTCTCCGGTGGCGATGACGATGAAGAATTGGAAACTTCATGGAATTCAGTTGTAATTTCAGTCTCGGACTCGACGGTGATGGTTTCTGAGGGTGACGGCATCCATCCGATGTTAACGGCGTCGAGAAGCATCCCGTAGAGAACCATATCCTGAGAATCGTTATCATTTAAGGGCAGTTGTCCCCAATTGTCAGTTAAACAAGGAAACAGGGAGCTGCCGGAGTTCTTACTGGGGCAATACGGTACCGGAATATCGCTGGAATTGGTGGCCTCGGTTGCATAATCATCGAGCAAGTGACGTCGTATGGATTCGAGAAGAGCGAAATCAGAATCAAAGCTGTTATTTTCATACATCATTTTTTTTAGAAGGAGAAAAAATTGGTTGGATAATGTCTGGGTTTGCAGTTTTAGAAAGGAGAGAAATTTAATTATTTGGAGGCAAAAGTGGTGTGGCCTGTGTCCGTATTAGGAAGCCAAGTGAATTGTATTTGGAAAAAAGGACTATAAATAAAATGATCAATTTTTGGGAATTTGTCGATGGAATAGGATTTCTATGAAGTCCATTGGCTGGGCTGACATCATCGGTCTTACGGCATCAACCTAAACCAGTCTATGGTCTTCATTTAGTCCATTTGCCTTTTGTAATGGTTTTAACTTTAAGACACGGACTAAAAATCACACCACCAAATTTTCCATCCGTCTAATCCACACAGAAAAAGTGTTTTATTATTTAAGAACACGTGAAAAAAAATGTAAAAAAAAAAAGTAATTAATATATGAGTCAAGGTCTATGAAAACATGTCGTCGCATTCAAAAATGAATTTTTTTAATTCAATCCATAACAATCTGGTCTGCGGGTGACCCAACCAATCTTTTTTTTCAGGTTTACTGAAGTATAGGACTCTTGTGAAAGGTTAATGAGCTTATTTATGGAATTAACTCAAACTAGGAAACAAAACATGAGATCTCATAACTGATAATTAAATTGAGTATAATGATATTTTTAGCACAGAAACTGATTATATCAGTGTGAAAAGACAACGAGTTTGTTATAAATTGTGCATTGCGGGGAGAAGCACTTCTTGTGCTAGAAATATTAATTAATTTCCTGAATTAAGCCAATGGATGAGAAGATTGGGGAGCAAGAAAAGAAGAGAGAAGATGTTAAGTGGGAGGAGGGTAGGAACATTTGTACAAAGTTAGCTAAAAAATATGAACACCTCACACAAACTTAATAAGAGAATTTTGTTGAAGATGGAGAAAAAGAAAAGAAAAGAAAAGACTAAAGCAAATATTAGACCGCATAGCCGATGGCTGAAATAACAAGGCAACGTAGGAAGGAAAAGGACAGGCTTGTTGGGTGAATACGCATACATTGATCCTGGACGAATTAACCAAAAGAAAAAAATAAATCATAATAATGTCTTTTTCTTGGATTTTAAGGCAGTTATTTCAATTTTAAGTTACATGTGGTGGGCCCTCCTTTGTTTTCCACTTGTTTGTTTGTTAGTGGCCATTGTCATCATCACCAAGTCGTTGCTATATTACTAAGAGGGAGAGAGAGGGGTGACTTCACGAATAAATCTATGCGTCCCCTTATCCTACATTTTCTTTACCGATGCGCATCATTTTATGTCGTTTTGATAAAAAAAAATATTCTCTCTCCTCCCAGGCGCTTCCCCCTTTCCCTCTCCTCTCTCTTCTCTGTCAGTTTCTCCTTCCCCTCTTCTCTCTCCTCTCCGTCCCTTTCTCTCATCTCTCCTTTCTTCCTCTTTCTCTTTTCCTTTCACTTGTTAGGATGAATATTTCGCTAAGCCTATTCTGGTAAATATATGATGGGCTAGGCCCAACGGACCATCAGCTTGGCGAAATCTTATGAGGACTCCTAAGTCCAATAGGCTTGGGATAGGTCCCTAACCAATCTGGACTGTGGCTATTTACTATATCTAATCCGAATTAGAATAGGAGTCAGGTTCTTAGATGGTTTAGGAGATTACCTTCCTATTCAAACTATATCACGTTGAGGGACAATCTTAAAAGGAATCGGTAAGAGTCAGGTATGCACTATAAATACCCAGTCAATGATGGAGGAAAGGGTTACGCACACATACACGTTACTACTATATTAAGTACTTGGACCTCCATTGTTGACCTTTCTGAGAACCTTCACTAACTCTTACACCGGAGGAGTCCACCAACGGCCCAAGCCGTTAGGACTTTTGTGCAGGTATCTTATCCGGACGGCCAGCAGGACAGCCGGACAAAACCAGGCGTCAACATTGGCGCTAGAAGGAGGGCACCAAGTAAAATTTCTATCAATCAACATTGATATGGAAACTTCACACTCGCAAAGTTATTCACGGCGACCAACACCCTCCCAGTCTCGCCGGGAGACGGCGGCGGAGAAAGAACGTCGCCTCCAGATAATCCTCGACAGAAAAAAGGCTCTAGATATCCAGCAGAAAGAGCTTGACAAGCAGTACGAGGAATTAACCGAAACAGGGGACAATCTCTCGAGCCAGAGAGGCTCGGCCTCCCGCTCAGACCACCGGGGCAGACGGGAAGACAGACACACGGAACGCCGTAGAGGTGGCCCCCAACCCCGAGAAAAGGAACTGACCCGATCCAAGTCGATTTGGACGGCGAATTTGAGGAAGCGAGCCAGATCACCCTCCAAAAGGGATAGGGAGGACAGACGCAGCCATGGGAGCCATACTGGAGAATCCTCACCCAAGAAGGCTTCGGACAAGTACTATGGGTCCAAGAAGGCCCGGTTCTCCCCGTTCTCAAAGGATTTGGAGGAAGCCAAAATTGATCGAAGTCGAAAAGTACCCAATTTGGAGATGTATGACGGAACGGGAGACCCGCATGACCACACCTACTCGTTCGAGCAAGCCATGCACTTCCATGGTCATGATGCAGTGGCGATGTGCCACTTATTTTTATCTACTCTAAAGAAGACAGCTAGAGAATGGGTCACCTCTCTCCCGAACGGGTCCATTAAGTCATGGGAAGAACTACAGGAACAATTTCATACCCGCTTCGGGAGCAATAAAAGACGGGCCAGAATGATGACCTCTCTACTACAAGTAAAACAGAAGCCGAATGAGACTCTTCGGCAGTATGTCAAAAGATTTCGGGAAGCTGTGTCTGAAATCAACGGAATCGATCCAAAGCAGGTAATCCAATTTTTAACTATGGGATTAAACGTTGACAAATCCAGCAGGTTGATCGAGGAACTCATCTCAAAAGCTCCAGAAACCCTATCGAAAACTTACGAGAAAGTAGACAAGTTTGTAGAATTGGAAGAGGCTCTTGCCAATCTTCGGGGCTCTTCGAAAAACACGGGTGAGTTTCACCAGAGAAACCCCGAAGACGAAAGCGCCGAGAAGAAATCCAGTGGTTCCGGCAAAAAGGGTAATGACCGAAGAGATTCTAGCCGAGATCGACAGCAAAAGAACCATCCCCCGAGGGATAGAGGGGGTGCCGACAAGGATTACACACCCCTGAATACAAACAAAAGTAACATCGTGAAAGCGATAAAAAACGAACCCTTCTATGAAAAACCCCCGAAGATTCGGGTTTTCGCAAGGCAAAAGAACGGGGATAGATATTGCACCTACCATGAAGCAAAAGGACATGATACCGAGGAGTGTTACCAGCTCAAAGACTTCCTAGAAAAACAGATACGGAAGGGTAACCTCGACTGTTACATCGCCGATTCTCATCGACAATCAGCCTTTGATCGCCTAGAACCACCTCCACCCGCTTCAGAGGCAAGGGGAGTGGTTGATGTCATTTCCGGAGGATTGATCACTGTTCTGTCTAACCGAAAGAGGAAAGCCTTCGGAAGAGAAGTCCATCAAGTGTCCGGTAAACCCCAGGATATCAAGACCGACCCCATCACTTTCTCCGACGATGATTACCCGTCGGGAATGGTTATTCCGCATCAGGACGCACTGGTCATCACAGCTCAGGTCGGTACTATGGATATGAAGAGGATGCTTATTGATAATGGGAGTTCAGTCGACGTGCTCTATAGCCAAACATACAATCGGCTGGACTTGGGAGGAAGGAAACTGGAAATCTGCAATGAGTCCCCCTTATATGGCTTCGGGAATAACCCGGTCCGTATAGCAGGGACGATCGAATTGCCTGTGATTTTCGGGACTGCCCCAAAGCAAGCTTCCATCATGGTCCGTTTCTATGTAGTCCAGGTGGAAAGTAACTACAATGCCATCTTGGGAAGAACGACTCTGTCAGCATTGAAAGCCGTTACCTCTATCCCGCATTTAAAAATGAAATTCCCAACAAAGAATGGGATCGGGGAATCAGTTGGCGACCAAGATCTTTCCCGAAGATGCTATCTACAGACCATTCAGGCATCCCCTATCATCGACAGCAAACAGAAAGCCACCATGAAGATTGAGCTCGAGCCTTTCACTGAGGGATGTACCGAGCCAATAGCAACACCTGCCGAAGATACGGCCCAGGTCCCGTTATTTCAAGAAGATGACGAAAGAACAGTACAGATTGGGACAGGCCTTCAGGAAAAAACCAGAGCACGGTTGGTGGCCCTTTTACAACAATACTCAGATATCTTTGCTTGGGTCCCAGCCGATATGCCAGGCATTGATAAGACCGTGGCCGTGCACCAGCTGAGTGTAAAGCCGAACTCAAAACCTGTTAAGCAAAAGCGAAGGAACATAGCTCCCGAAAGACAACAAGTAATTGACGACGAAATCGATAAACTTCTGGCTGCTGACTTCATCTTTGAAATCAATTATCCAGAATGGCTCGCGAATGTGGTGCTGGTTAAAAAGCATAATGGGAAGTGGAGGATGTGCGTGGATTATACAGATCTGAATAAAGCGTGTCCGAAAGATTACTACCCTCTCCCGAATATCGATCAACTGATTGATTCCACTTCGGGTCATACTGTAATGAGCTTCCTGGATGCTTTCTCGGGATACAATCAAATTGCCATGCATGAAAGCGATATCCCTAAGACATCTTTTATCACTCACCGAGCCATCTACGCGTACAAAGTGATGTCCTTCGGATTAATCAATGCGGGGGCCACTTATCAGAGAATGATGAACAAAGTGTTCAGCGGCCAGATCGGGAGAAATATGGAAGTCTATGTTGATGATATGATTGTTCGAAGCATGAGGGAAGAAGATCATCTAGCCGACCTGAAAGAATGCTTTGCGAATGTCAGAACTGTAAGACCCCGAATTTTATGAAATACAAAATTTAATTTTTCTTCATATATATTTTTTTTGAAACAGTAAGTGGTTAAATTAACAAAATTGAAAGTTAAGGATGTTATGTGCAAATTTTATTTTGTCGGACAATATTCGCTTTGTCGGGGAATATTCGTTTGGTCGGGGAATATTCGTGCCGTACGACGGCGCCGAAATAATAAATTATTGGTGGACCCCACAACGGAATATTTGTCGGATATAGAAAACGACAGAAGTAACCTTTTTAAATAAAAATAGTCAACGGAACTGTTAAAATACCGGTGATAAAAGAATAGTAGCATACGGTAGTTTATGGTATTTTCTGTAGCACACGGTACTCTACAGTAACACACGGTATTGCATAGTGTCTCATATTATTGGTCTGATAATTGACACCGTAACTGTTACGCATCATTTCATCGATAATTGTCACTGCATAATATTTTATATTATCAATTCAATAATTGTTGTTACACAGTATTTTGCATTATTGATTTAATAATTGTCATTACACTGTATTTTATATCATTGAGTCAATAATTGTTGTTGCACTGTTTTTAAAATTATTGAACCTAATAATTGTCACAGTAACATATGCACAGTAATTCACATTATTGAATCAATAATTGTCATTACACAGTAACGTATGCTTTATTTTACATTATTGTTATCTCTATTATGATGTTATTTAAACAGTTGTATTTCATTAATTTATTGACTTGATATCTAAGAGCTAACTATACTGTATTTATAACAATTAGTCATAATAATTGAATTGATAAAGTTATTTGTTTATAATATAAAGTTAGGTGATTATTAGGTGATATGAAATGAATGGTGTAGATTAAAGTGTGAATTATTGTTGAATAATTGAATTGATTTGTTTATAATATAAAGTTAGGTGATTATTAGGTGATATGAAATGAATGGTGTAGATTAAAGTGTGAATTATTGTTGAATAATTAAATTGATTTGTTTATAATATAAAGTTAGGTGATTATTAGGTGATATGAAATGAATGGTGTAGATTAAAGATAATATAATATTTGAAATGGATGGTGTAGATTAAAAGGTGATCTTTAAATGAATGGTTTAGATTAAATGAATGATAAGATTTTTGGCTATAAATAGAAGCATTAACTTAAGGATTTTTCATAAACTTCCTTACTTGTTCTTTCTTTCTCTCTCTAAATACTTCTTGTGAAAGTTCTCTCTAAGTGTGCTTAAGTCATCTTGAGTATTTGTGAAGATCTATAAGTATACGTGTACTGTTCAAGTTAATCAACCTCATTTAAATCAATATCCAGTCACGTGTTACGGTAAGGGATACCATCTTTTTCATCTTCCATTATTCAAACATACTATGGTAAGGGATTATCATTATTTGATTCTCGATAATAATATTGTTTCTTCCTTACTCATAAGACGTGCCTTTTATTTTCATGTATTAAATTGTGGGAATAACCTTACGGAGCGGATTGCCGCCTGTTGGTGAATAACCTTTCGTATTCATTCATTATTAATCTCTGAGAATAACCTTACGGAGCGGATTGCCGCCTGTTTGGTGAATAACTCTTTGTACTCAAATTCTATTAAATTGTGGGAATAACCTTACGGAGCGGATTGCCGCCTGTTGGTGAATAACCTTTCGTATTCATTCATTATTAATCTCTGAGAATAACCTTACGGAGCGGATTGCCGCCTGTTTGGTGAATAACTCTTTGTACTCAAATTCTATTAAATTGTGGGAATAACCTTACGGAGCGGATTGCCGCCTGTTGGTGAATAACCCTTGTATTAATTTCCTTCACCTTTTGTTAATCAAACCTGCTACGGTAAGGGATATTATTTTCTTTCATACTCCTAAATCGAAATTTATTATGGAACTATTGCTTCTATAATTCCTGAAAATATTATATGTTCCATAATAGTTGAACTTCATTATTTCAACTGAACCTTCCTATTTATGTGAACCTTTCTATTGAATTGTAACCGTTATTCTGAACTGTGGATCTTGAATTTCACTCCACATCATGTTGACAATTTGGACATTATTTGAATCTGTACAAAGTAAACTTCCGATACTTATTGTTATCCTATTTCTTCTGTTCATCATTTATATCATTCTAATCATCCAAAAATCAAGCTGTTGTGAATATCTGTGGCCGGGGGCACAGATGTGATATATTTGTTGAACAGATGATAGGTTAAAGGCGATATAATAGGTTAAAGGCGATACATCTGTTCGGTGTCTTTTATGGCACGTGGTGAATGTTCTCTTTGGCCCGTAGTGCAAAGATGAACTGTTGTTTGGTATGATTATGGCCAAAGGCTGAATCTGGTATAATCATGACCGTTGGTGTTATATTGAATGTCTTTGGCCCGTAGTGCAAAGATGAACTGTTGATCTGCATGATTATGATCAGGAACTGTGAATTTGTATTATCTTGACTAATGATACTTCAGATGATAAAAGTTGATGATGTTTTTCCTAAAAAGAGAACCGAGTGGACATTATAGTCTGCATTATTCTTCTAATAGATTACTCATTCCGCTGCTATTATTGATCTGAACGTTGTTTAAGAATTTAACTGCAGTTTTTGATATAAACCTTGTAGTCTATTGTATTCTATCAAGAACTCAGCTGTTGAAGACTAATGATAATTTATTCGTCATTATCTTAGTCATGATATTCTTTACTGGGCTATTTGAGCTCACCCTTTCTTTTGTTCCATTGTTTTTCAACAGGAGATGAAAACATAACAGGGTCTAGCCGGGGAATGGAGTGAGGGTCCGAGGAATAGTTATCATAGTCTTCACGTTTTGTAAAATAGTGTGGCAATAATAGTGAAGACTTAGTTGTGTATTATTATACACTGTATTGTTGTACGTTGTGCTTTGTTGTAATAATTTTGTTGTAGTATTTTGACGACTCAAGTTTGGGCTGTGTGGGCCCAGATTTGGGGGCGTCACAGTTGGTATCAGAGCCATATAACGAAGAGCCCCGAGCCTCTCGCTGGTGACTTCCTAGGGAAAGGGGATGCACCGAAGCCAGACTCTCCGTAGGGGACGCCTATAGTACAGGTGGCAAACTGATAGGTACCATTGTGAGGTGCTGTCCCTATGGTGGGATGAGAGTCACAGTTGGCATCAGAGCTTAGGGATATGGTCTTTAATGGAGATCTGGGGTAGAACTAGGAGGGGAGAGACGAATAGAATCAGTCACTAGTGTGTCCTACCTAAAATAGATTTTATTATCTAATGAGTCGATTTGAATGTAGGAACATGAAGTGATGAGTCAGTTTATTTGAACTAACATTTATTTTGTGACCACAGTTAGGTATGACATCTGAAAATCAGGAGGTTAACTATGAAATGCCCGAAACAAATGTAGCTGCGAATCAAGAGTCGACGAATAATCTTTCTTCAAACTCAGAGTTGAATCTTTTGCCTAAGGCAAAAATTATGCGTGTTCTATCCAATAAGGATGAAGGTGAAAGCTCTACTACAGTCGTTCCAGATCCGTTCTTAGAAGCAATTAAAGGAAGTAACGAACTTGCGGAAATTATTGCCTTTAATTTACTCACTAATTGGGAGAGTGATATTACCTGGTTATGCTCTATAACAAAGGATCAGAATATATGGACTTTTCATATTAGTCTTTGGGATTTATGGTGTTCCAGCTATGATTTTCAAGATTATTTAAAAATGATGTTTCTATACTTTTGGGCGTTACAATTTAGAGGAATTCAGGTTAAGTTAGTCACTATCGTGGAAACTGCAGTCTATCGAAAATACTATTTTAATGGAAATCATTGGTACCTTACTACTGATGAAGTTGATGAACCCGAGAAACAGTTTGCTAGAAAATTATTCAGTGGTATTCCCATGGTTGAAATACGTGAAGATCCGAATGAAGTATTCGGGATTCGATTTGACGATAACAGTCAAGAAACCGAATGAGGTGATAACCGGTAAGCTATTCATAAATTCTCGTGAAGTCTATGCCATATTAGATACTGGCTCTATCCACTCCTTTATCTCACCTATATGTACTCAACGTTTAAATTTGACTATTGAAAACTTAAATCTTGTCTTATCAGTTGAAACCTCATTGGGAGAAATACCTATTACATTTACTATCTATAAATCTTGCCTAGTTCAAATCAACAACCTCACATTACCTGTTGACCTTATTTCTTTGGAGATGCGTGAATTTGATGTGATTTTAGGAATTGATTGGTTGACTACCCATCATGCTAAAATTGATTGTTTTCATAAGATTATTAGTTTTCATATTCCTAATCAACCTGTCATGCAAATTCAAGCAACTAAACCATTGAAATCTATAACTGTTATTTCTAGCCATAAAGCCATTCGTTTATTGAAAAACGGATGTCAAGCCTTTTTAGCTCATGTCACTGATTTGAACAAAAACACGTCAAACTTGAATGATATTCCCATTGTTAATGAGTTTCCTGACGTTTTTTTTCTGAGGAACTTTCTGGCTTACCCCAAACCGTGAAATTGAATTCTGTATCGATCTTGAATCCGACACTAAGCCCATTTTTAAAGTCCCATACCAAATGGCCCCCATAGAACACCAAGAGTTGAAAGTTTAATTACTAGATATCGGTATCATTCATTCTAGTACAAAACTTATATCGAGCGAGGAATGCGAGAAGAGTTTTCAAGAACTCAAGAGGATACTTGTTTCAGCTCCTGTTCTGACCATACCATCAGGATCAGGAGAATTTGTTATCTACAGCGATGCTTCTGGCAAAGGTCTAGGCTGTGTCCTTATGCAACATGGAAAGGTTATAGCCTATGCCTCTCGACAACTCAAAGATTATGAGAAAAATTATCCTACTCATGATCTAGAGTTGGCAGCAGTCGTTTTCGCGTTGAAGATCTGGAGACACTACTTGTACGGAGAAAAAGTGGATATCTATACGGATCATAAAAGTCTCAAGTATTTCTTCACCCAGAAGGAACTCAACATGCGACAACGACGTTGGCTTGAGCTGTTAAAGGATTATGACCACACAATCCAGTATCACCCGGGAAAGGCGAACGTTGTAGCTGACGCTTTGAGCAGAAAATCTTATGCAAGTACAAGTGCACTGCTGACAACACAAAAGTGTATTTTGTACGACTTGCAAAAGATGGAGATAGAGCTAAAGACACCAGGGACCCACTCGAAGATTGCTCACGTGCGAGTAGAACCAACTTTAATCGATAAAATTAAAGCTGCTCAAGCTACCGATCCGGAACTAATAAACATGATAAAGAAAGTACAAGAAGGTGCCATTCCCGAAGCAAGAATCGACGAGAAAGGAATACTTCGAGTCAACTCTCGACTCTGTGTTCCTAACGATCCTGAATTAAAGCATAAAATCATGATGGAGGCACACAACACGCCGTTTGCAATCCACCCAGGAGGTACCAAGATGTATCGAGATCTTCGACATACATTTTGGTGGAACAATATGAAAAGAGAGATTGCAGAGTTTATCTCAAGGTGCCTAACTTGTCAACGTGTCAAGGCAGAGCATCAGGTTCCTAAAGGTCCATTACAATCACTTGAAGTTCCCGAATGGAAGTGGGAACACATCAATATGGACTTCGTGACGGGTCTTCCAAAAGTTTCTCAAGGCTTAGATGCAATTTGGGTGATCGTAGATAGATTGACCAAATTTGCTCATTTCTTGCCTATACGAGAAAACTTTTCACTTGAACGTCTTGCCGGTATGTACATAAATGAGATCGTGAGATTGCATGGCATGCCAGTTTCCATAATTTCTGATCGAGATCCTAGATTCACTTCACGCTTTTGGATCAGTCTACAAAAAGCTATGGGCACTGAACTACGTTTTAGTTCTGCATACCATCCTCAAACGGACGGACAATCGGAAAGGACGATCCAGACCCTCGAAGATCTTTTGAGACTTTGTGTATTAGACTTCAAAGGAAGTTGGGATAAGTACTTGCCATTGGTGGAATTTTCTTACAACAACAGTTACCAAGCAAGCATAGGCATGGCTCCATTCGAGGCTTTGTATGGAAGGAAGTGTCGCTCTCCAATATGTTGGAATGAGGTAGGAGAAGCAAAATTGTTGGGACCCGAGTTGGTACGCTTGACGACCGAAAAGATCCAAATGATCCGACAACGAATACAGACCGCACAAGAACGACAAAAGAGTTATGCTGATCTTCATCGGAGAGACGAAAGTTTCAACGTCGGAGATCATGTATTCTTACGTGTTTCTCCATGGAAAGGGGTTACGAGATTCGGAAAGAGAGGAAAGCTCAACCCTCGATTTATTGGCCCATTTGAAATCCTCGATCGAATAGGAACCGTAGCCTACAGACTAGCCCTACCACCAAGTATGTCTCGCATCCATAACGTTTTTCACATATCTATGTTACGTAAATATGTGAAGGACCCAAACCACGTCATTGAGTTAGAACCAGACGTTATAGCAGAAGATTTAACATACGAGGAGGTACCTGTTAAGATCCTGGATAAGAAGGAGCAGATCCTACGCTCAAAGGTTATACCTCAAGTTAAGGTTTTATGGAGGAACCAAGATACTGAGGAAATGACCTGGGAGCTAGAATCTGAGATGAAATCTAAGTATCCTTACCTCTTCGATATGTCAGGTACGTCAATTTCGGGGACGAAATTTCATAAGGAGGGGAGGTTGTAAGACCCCGAATTTTATGAAATACAAAATTTAATTTTTCTTCATATATATTTTTTTTGAAACAGTAAGTGGTTAAATTAACAAAATTGAAAGTTAAGGATGTTATGTGCAAATTTTATTTTGTCGGACAATATTCGCTTTGTCGGGGAATATTCGTTTGGTCGGGGAATATTCGTGCCGTACGACGGCGCCGAAATAATAAATTATTGGTGGACCCCACAACGGAATATTTGTCGGATATAGAAAACGACAGAAGTAACCTTTTTAAATAAAAATAGTCAACGGAACTGTTAAAATACCGGTGATAAAAGAATAGTAGCATACGGTAGTTTATGGTATTTTCTGTAGCACACGGTACTCTACAGTAACACACGGTATTGCATAGTGTCTCATATTATTGGTCTGATAATTGACACCGTAACTGTTACGCATCATTTCATCGATAATTGTCACTGCATAATATTTTATATTATCAATTCAATAATTGTTGTTACACAGTATTTTGCATTATTGATTTAATAATTGTCATTACACTGTATTTTATATCATTGAGTCAATAATTGTTGTTGCACTGTTTTTAAAATTATTGAACCTAATAATTGTCACAGTAACATATGCACAGTAATTCACATTATTGAATCAATAATTGTCATTACACAGTAACGTATGCTTTATTTTACATTATTGTTATCTCTATTATGATGTTATTTAAACAGTTGTATTTCATTAATTTATTGACTTGATATCTAAGAGCTAACTATACTGTATTTATAACAATTAGTCATAATAATTGAATTGATAAAGTTATTTGTTTATAATATAAAGTTAGGTGATTATTAGGTGATATGAAATGAATGGTGTAGATTAAAGTGTGAATTATTGTTGAATAATTGAATTGATTTGTTTATAATATAAAGTTAGGTGATTATTAGGTGATATGAAATGAATGGTGTAGATTAAAGTGTGAATTATTGTTGAATAATTAAATTGATTTGTTTATAATATAAAGTTAGGTGATTATTAGGTGATATGAAATGAATGGTGTAGATTAAAGATAATATAATATTTGAAATGGATGGTGTAGATTAAAAGGTGATCTTTAAATGAATGGTTTAGATTAAATGAATGATAAGATTTTTGGCTATAAATAGAAGCATTAACTTAAGGATTTTTCATAAACTTCCTTACTTGTTCTTTCTTTCTCTCTCTAAATACTTCTTGTGAAAGTTCTCTCTAAGTGTGCTTAAGTCATCTTGAGTATTTGTGAAGATCTATAAGTATACGTGTACTGTTCAAGTTAATCAACCTCATTTAAATCAATATCCAGTCACGTGTTACGGTAAGGGATACCATCTTTTTCATCTTCCATTATTCAAACATACTATGATAAGGGATTATCATTATTTGATTCTCGATAATAATATTGTTTCTTCCTTACTCATAAGACGTGCCTTTTATTTTCATGTATTAAATTGTGGGAATAACCTTACGGAGCGGATTGCCGCCTGTTGGTGAATAACCTTTCGTATTCATTCATTATTAATCTCTGAGAATAACCTTACGGAGCGGATTGCCGCCTGTTTGGTGAATAACTCTTTGTACTCAAATTCTATTAAATTGTGGGAATAACCTTACGGAGCGGATTGCCGCCTGTTGGTGAATAACCTTTCGTATTCATTCATTATTAATCTCTGAGAATAACCTTACGGAGCGGATTGCCGCCTGTTTGGTGAATAACTCTTTGTACTCAAATTCTATTAAATTGTGGGAATAACCTTACGGAGCGGATTGCCGCCTGTTGGTGAATAACCCTTGTATTAATTTCCTTCACCTTTTGTTAATCAAACCTGCTACGGTAAGGGATATTATTTTCTTTCATACTCCTAAATCGAAATTTATTATGGAACTATTGCTTCTATAATTCCTGAAAATATTATATGTTCCATAATAGTTGAACTTCATTATTTCAACTGAACCTTCCTATTTATGTGAACCTTTCTATTGAATTGTAACCGTTATTCTGAACTGTGGATCTTGAATTTCACTCCACATCATGTTGACAATTTGGACATTATTTGAATCTGTACAAAGTAAACTTCCGATACTTATTGTTATCCTATTTCTTCTGTTCATCATTTTTATCATTCTAATCATCCAAAAATCAAGCTGTTGTGAATATCTGTGGCCGGGGGCACAGATGTGATATATTTGTTGAACAGATGATAGGTTAAAGGCGATATAATAGGTTAAAGGCGATACATCTGTTCGGTGTCTTTTATGGCACGTGGTGAATGTTCTCTTTGGCCCGTAGTGCAAAGATGAACTGTTGTTTGGTATGATTATGGCCAAAGGCTGAATCTGGTATAATCATGACCGTTGGTGTTATATTGAATGTCTTTGGCCCGTAGTGCAAAGATGAACTGTTGATCTGCATGATTATGATCAGGAACTGTGAATTTGTATTATCTTGACTAATGATACTTCAGATGATAAAAGTTGATGATGTTTTTCCTAAAAAGAGAACCGAGTGGACATTATAGTCTGCATTATTCTTCTAATAGATTACTCATTCCGCTGCTATTATTGATCTGAACGTTGTTTAAGAATTTAACTGCAGTTTTTGATATAAACCTTGTAGTCTATTGTATTCTATCAAGAACTCAGCTGTTGAAGACTAATGATAATTTATTCGTCATTATCTTAGTCATGATATTCTTTACTGGGCTATTTGAGCTCACCCTTTCTTTTGTTCCATTGTTTTTCAACAGGAGATGAAAACATAACAGGGTCTAGCCGGGGAATGGAGTGAGGGTCCGAGGAATAGTTATCATAGTCTTCACGTTTTGTAAAATAGTGTGGCAATAATAGTGAAGACTTAGTTGTGTATTATTATACACTGTATTGTTGTACGTTGTGCTTTGTTGTAATAATTTTGTTGTAGTATTTTGACGACTCAAGTTTGGGCTGTGTGGGCCCAGATTTGGGGGCGTCACAAGAACGCACAACATGAGACTTAACCCAACTAAATGTACATTCGGCCTCGGGTCAGGTAAATTCTTGGGATATATGGTTAGCCGAAGAGGGATTGAGGCAAATCCCGAAAAGATATCGGCTATCCTTGAAATGCAACCGCCGAAGAACTTCAAAGAAATTCAACGGTTGACAGGGAGGCTGGCAGCTCTTCGGCGGTTCGTGGCGCGACTAGCAGAGAAATGTCTCCCATTCTTCGGAACTTTGAAGGGAGCCCAGAATCAGAAAACTTTTCATTGGACCGAAGATTGCCAGGAGGCTTTTGAGCAGATTAAGAGATATATCTCTTCACCTCCGATTCTGAGTAAAGCACTGCCCGAGGAGGATCTACAAATATACCTCTCTGCCACATCCTTGGCAGTCGGGTCGACTTTGATCAGAGAAGATCCACAAGGGCAAAAACCAGTCTATTACGTAAGCCATGTTCTTCGGGATGCTGAAACAAGGTACCCAAATTTAGAAAAGTTGGCTTACGCACTGGTTATCTCCAGTCGGAAACTCAGACATTACTTCCAGGGGCGGACTATTATCGTCCTCACTGACCAGCCATTACGGAAGATCCTTTATAGGCCCGAATCTTCGGGAAGGCTTGCAGCATGGGCCATCGAGCTGAGCCAGTTTAATATAGAATTTCGCCCTCGGACAGCAATCAAAGCACAAGCACTCATTGACTTTATCATCGAGTGCTCATTCCGTAATGATCTAGAGGACAAGGAACCCGACTGTGATAAACTGACATCAACACCTGAAGAAATTGTATGGACTCTGTTCGTGGACGGATCCGCTACTGGGACGAAGAGTGGGGCCGGCATCATCCTCACTTCTCCCGAAGGTTTCAAAATACAACAATCTATACGATTTGGGTTCATAGCCACAAACAACATCGCCGAATATGAAGCACTTGTGGCAGGGCTAAAGCTAGCCCGAAGTTTGGAGGTAAAGAACTTGGCAATATACAGCGACTCCCAACTGGTGGTGAAACAAGTGTTGGGAGAATATGAGGCAAAAGAAATTCATTTACAGGCCTATCTCCAACTAGTTCGGTCATTGTTGGCATTCTTCCCGAAATACCAGCTCATAGGAGTAGTCAGATCGAAAAATACAATGGCCGATGCCCTTTCCAAGTTGGCACCCACCGATCAAGGGGAACTAGACGGAGCAGTATATTTAGAAAATCTTCAGCATCCGAGCACCTTGGTTCAAACAATAATGGATATTGAACAGACAAATTCTTGGATGACCCCGATCATTCAATTCCTTCTGACCGGTGAATTGCCCGAAGACAAGTCTATGGCCCGAAGGATCAAGTACAAATCCACCAAGTATTGTATCACGAATGATCAGCTGTACCGAAGATCTTATTCTTCACCACTGCTCCGATGTCTCGACTCTAGGGAATCTGATTATGCTCTTCAAGAAGTTCATGAAGGTATCTGCGGTGACCATGTGGGAGCAAAGGCACTGGCCCATAAAATTTTGCGACAAGGATATTTTTGGCCGACAATGCTTGAAGATGCCAAAGACTTCGTCAAAAAATGTCATAAATGTCAGATATTTGCATCTGTACCACACCAACCTCCTGAGGAGTTATCCCCGATACTCTCTCCGATCCCCTTTTCTGTATGGGGAATAGACATATTGGGCCCTCTTCCACAGGGTAAGGGACAAGTGAAGTTTGTGATTGTCGCCATCGATTATTTCACCAAGTGGGTAGAAGCCAAACCACTTGCCAAGATCACCGAGCACACATGTCTCCAATTCTTCAAAGAACAAGTGGTCTACCGGTTCGGCATCCCGATGATCTTAGTCTCTGACAACGGACTTCAGTTTGTTGGTAAAACTTTCGAAGGGTTCTTATCAGAACTTAATATCCAGCATCGTCGGACTTCAGTAGCCCATCCACAAGCAAATGGTCAAGTAGAAGTTACAAACAGGACACTTCTTCATGGCATTAAAAGAAGACTGGAAGAGGCGAAGGGTGCCTGACCCGAGGAGCTTTTGCATGTTCTTTGGGCCTACCGAACAACTCCTCGGACTACTACTGGGGAGACGCCTTTTAAGATGGCCTATGGTTCCGAAGCCCTAATACCTATTGAGATCGGAGTACCTTCTCCGAGAGTCTTAAATTTTGATGAAATACTCAATAGCGAAGGTCTTCGGTTAAACCTCGACTTATTGGAAGAGGAGCGTGATTCAGTAGTCCTCAAATTGGCTGCTTATCAACAACGAACTGCTCGACACTTCAACAAAAATGTCAAAAGAAGGTCATTCAATGTGGGCGATCTAGTTCTTCGGCAAGCCGAGGCATCCACCCCTAGGGAAACCGGCAAACTGATGCCAACATGGGAAGGACCATACTTAGTAATTGAAGTGTTGAAGGCCGGAACTTACAAGCTTCAGGGCATGGATGGGAAAAATGTTCCAAATACTTGGCATGCCGTTCGGCTTCGTAGGTATTATCAGTAGTTAGGTTACTTTGGATTTGTACTTAGTCAAATTTTGAGGCTGCATTCTAGCCGATAGGATTATCTTTTTCGATATTAATGAGAATATTTTTTACATCGTATTTCTGTATTTCTGTTTTGATACACACTTTCAAGTTTATCTTCTAGCCTCATCGGGTCTTCACCCGATCAGGCTAGAGGGGGGCAAAGCAGTATAAGTAAACAGTTATACATGCAGACGATAAAATATAACTCATGAGAAAAGGGTAATAAAATAAACGATTAAGTCATAACCATCCAGTTCATAAATATTCAAAAGTTTACAAAAAAAAAACACAATAGCAAAAGCTTTACAAATCAATCTCGGGAAATACAATTCCCAGCTGATCAGGGTCATGACCCTTCTCCTTGGCAAGCTCCCGAGCATATTCGAACCCGTCGCTGAATTCGTTCACAACAGATGATAGGATATCGGCCTGAAATTGATCCGAGGCCTTATATTCATCTATCACCTTTTGTTTAAGCTCGGGAATCAGGACGCTCGGGGAGGCGGCGGCAATAGGTCCTCTTAACCAATCGGCTTCCTTTGCACCCCAGCCTTCGACGATCAGTTCGACATTATCTTTCAGATTCTTCATCTGATCAGTCTGAAGTTGGATGATGTTTTTCGATTGGGTCAAGAGAATCTTCTGACTTTGGAGTTGGGCCTCGAGCTCGTTCTTGTTATTTTCCAGCTGGATCTTCTTGAGCTCTTTGGCCTGCACCAAATCCATAGCGTGAGCATTCGCCTTCTCCAGATCGATCACCCGGGCCGTCAGGCGTTCGATCTCCTTGTCCTTCTCAAGAAGAGCCGCCCGGGCCGATTCATACTCCTCTTTCATGATATGGAAGGAGTCGTGCATGGCCTTAAGCTGGTCTTTGGTCTTCTGATGATTCTTCAGAGCCTCGGTGTGCCCTTTGCTGCTCTCCTCAGCTCTTCTTTCCAGAACCTTTTGCTCATCAGAAACCCTAAGGAGAATTGCATTTCCCTGAAAAGAAATGGTTGAAGGATGAATGAGTCAGAAAGGTAACCAACTTCAAGAGGAAAATTTTACAGATAGATCCTTACCTTTGCATGGCAGGAGAACAGCATCTCCATAAGCGTCTTCAGATCGGCACCCTCGGTACCATCTTCGGCGAATGGGATCATCGACGTACCCAAGGACTGCATATTGATCCCCTCCTCGGGTCTTGAACTCCCGGTCGGCATTGGGGGATCTACCGGCCCGCTTCGGGTGCTGGGGGGCTTTTGACCTTCAGCAGGTCTTTTCCCTTTATTCTGACGAGGGGGAGCGAGGCCTTCCTCTGATTGCCTGGCGACGTTTTGCTCGGCGGGAGGAGTTGATGAACTCCCTTGAGGAGCAGAAGTCTGCTTGGTTCTTGCCTCCAGAACCGATGTTAGAACCAGCCTTCTCCTCTTTATTTTTGGTCTGCTGACCCCCGAGTCTTTGTCAGCAGACTTCTCTCCTTCGGTGGGTTCGATAATATCACCCACCTGAGGGGATCCCGTGGCCATCTCGGGGTTGGCAGCGGCCTTGGTGGAGTCCTTGGGCTTTGCAGCCCTCATGCTTCGGCTCGCCTTCAGCTTGTCGGCGGCACTCATCTTCACCCTCGGGACTCCAGCTGCTCCTATGATGGCCTCATTATCAGGATTCTTTCCTTGGTCAGCCACTGCAAGGCAATCAGAACAAAAGAGTGAGTATATCAAAAGATGTCCAGAATAAAGGGGCAAGCATGGCAGAGAACTTACAACCGAAGGAATACAACCAGTCTTGGTCGTTAAGGAGATTCCGATCCCACTTCACGGATGGTCTCTTGGAATATAAGACCTCGAACTCTTCTAGCCTTGCCCGAGAGATTTTCTTCGGATTTAGCTGGTCTTTGTTCGGGTCTGACCAAGGTCCGACCATCTCAGTGTCCGGCCCCTTGATGAAAAACCAATCCCCGTGCCACCCTTTATTGCTCGAGGGGGTCTCCATCAGGGTATCCCTTCCAGGGTTCTTCATCACCGTGAAAAACCCTTTTTCTTTATTATTGGTAATGGAAAAGAATTGAAAAAAGAAATCTATGGCTGGGAGGGTTGATTCAGAGAAACAAAAGGCGATGAAGCTGTTTATATGAATAAAAGAATTGGGGGATAGCTCGTTCAAACTGAGCCCCGTCGTATGGAGTAACTCCAATACGAAGGGGCGAAGAGGGAATCGGACCCCATAGATCAGTGACTGCCTATGGATTGGAATCCATCCCCCATCGAGCTGGTAGTACATTCTCTCCCCGGCCCCGGGTCTCTAGATTTCGTATGTTTCGGGGATATAGAATTCTGTGGAGGCTAAATCGAAGTATTGGTTCCGGATTGAAGAAGGGATGTTGGCTACTCTATACAGGATATTGAAATATTTGTTCCTATTGTACTCCTCTACATCCCTCATCCTGGTGATTACCACAGGTTTCCATGGTTGTCCCTCCGGGATCCCCATTTCGGCCACAGTAACTTCGTCCTCAACCCGGGAAGACGAAGCTTGAGCCCTTGTATCTTGGGTACTGCCAGCCATTAGGAAGTATAAAAGAAAAAGAGTAAAAGACTTACTTGGTTTTAGAAAGGAAGTCGATGGAAAAACAACGAAGCAGGAACGATGGAGTTGGATCTGGGAATGAAATATTTCTCTCTCAAACGTCCTTTCTCTCGTGATAAGTTGCTTCTGATAAAAAGACGATCTGTTGGAAATGACCCCTTTTATCTTGATTCAAGCGTTGTAACGGTTCAGATGGAAATGAACGAACGGATGGGGCGCACGCGCAGTACTTACTGCGGCGTAATAAATGCTGCTTCTCGTGCACGCTTCGTTAGCTAAATGGACGCGGATTTCGAAATTTAAAAATAAGTTGTTATACGGAACGGTCGTGCAAGCTGTTGGGCTAGATTTGTTGGGTTGCAGAAGCAAGACTTTGAGTTTGATGGGCTCCCAGATTATTGGGCTGCGCACGGTGGGCTTAACAAAGATTTGGGCCTGGTTATTGTGTCGCACCCAATGTTTGAAATGTCGTTCATAAGGGCCTAGTGTCGCTTCGCAAAAACCTTTCCCATCGGTTTGATGCCCCCGGGCTCCTGATGGAGCTTTCCCATCGGTTTGAGGCCTCCGGGCTCCCGATGAACCTTTCCCATCGGTTTGATGCCTCCGGGCTCCCGATGGAGCTTTCCCATCGGCTTAAGCCCTCCGGGCTCCCGATGAACCTTTCCCATCGGTTTGATGCCTACGGACTCCTGATGGAGCTTTCCCATCGGTCTGAGGTCTCCGGTCTCCCGATGGAGCTTTCCCATCGGTCTGATGCCTACGGGCTTCCGATGGAGCTTTCCCATCGGTCTGAGGTCTCCGGTCTCCCGATGGCGCTTTCCCATTGGTTTCGATGCCTCCGGGATCCCGATGGAGCTTTCTTCCTCTGATACGTTGTCCCAGAATTCATGTAAAGTTCAAGGAGGGTTTGCCTTCGGTCTAAACATCTTCTGTGTTCCTAAACTTAGATTCCCGAAGAGTTATTTCCCTTTGATCGGGAGCCCGTATATATACATTTGGGGTAATTCATTCTACTCCCCTAGCACATTTATGTACTAAGGGAGTGGGGGGCAATGTTAGGATGAATATTTCGCTAAGCCTGGTCTGGTAAATATATGATGGGCTAGGCCCAACGGACCATCAGCTTGGCGAAATCTTATGAGGACTCCTAAGTCCAATAGGCTTGGGATAGGTCCCTAACCAATCTGGACTGTGGCTATTTACTATATCTAATCCGAATTAGAATAGGAGTCAGGTTCTTAGATGGTTTAGGAGATTACCTTCATATTCAAACTATATCACGTTGAGGGACAATCCTAAAAGGAATCGGTAAGAGTCAGGTATGCACTATAAATACCCAGTCAATGATGGAGGAAAGGGTTACGCACACATACACGTTACTACTATATTAAGTACTTGGACCTCCATTGTTGACCTTTCTGAGAACCTTCACTAACTCTTACACCGGAGGAGTCCACCAACGGCCCAAGGACAGGCTTGTTGGGTGAATACGCATACATTGATCCTGGACGAATTAACCAAAAGAAAAAAATAAATCATAATAATGTCTTTTTCTTGGATTTTAAGGCAGTTATTTCAATTTTAAGTTACATGTGGTGGGCCCTCCTTTGTTTTCCACTTGTTTGTTTGTTAGTGGCCATTGTCATCATCACCAAGTCGTTGCTATATTACTAAGAGGGAGAGAGAGGGGTGACTTCACGAATAAATCTATGCGTCCCCCTATCCTACATTTTCTTTACCGATGCGCACCATTTTATGTCGTTTTGATAAAAAAAAATATTCTCTCTCCTCCCAGGCGCTTCCCCCTTTCCCTCTCCTCTCTCTTCTCTGACAGTTTCTCCTTCCCCTCTTCTCTCTCCTCTCCGTCCCTTTCTCTCATCTCTCCTTTCTTCCTCTTTCTCTTTTCCTTTCACTAAATCAATTTTCCCCTCCATCCTCCAACAATCAAAAATATTTGCATAGACCTTCCATTACCAGTTTCCCCCTCCATCCTCCAATAATCAAAAATATTTGCATAGAACTTTCATTTTCTCTCTCCTAAGGTTTAGCGGAAGGAAAGGGGAGAAAGGATAGAAAGAGAAAGAGACGGAGAGGGGAGAGGGGAGAGGGGAGAGGGGGGGGGGGAGAGGAGAGGAGAAGAGGAGAGAGCCGAAGAGGAAAGAGCCGAAGAGGAGAAAGGAGGGGAGAGGAGAGGAGAAAGGAAAGAGCCGAAGAGGAGAGAGAATTTTTTTTTTTTATCAAAACGACATTAAAAGGGTGCGCATCGGTAAGGGAGATGTAAAATAGTGGGACGTGTAGATATGCCCGTGACTTCACAGGAACTTTCCTTTCTACCTAAAAAAAAAAGTTAAAATAATACTCCTAAATTAAATTAAGCTAAATTTGATACTAAGATTCCCCCGGCATCAACTAGTCATTAACATATATCTTAAACACCAATTAAAATCTTACGTACATGTTAATTAACCTTTTTTATTTGTATAATAAAAATCGGACATTTTTGATATATATATAATCAAAATAAAACTTTTTTGATAAATTTTAAGACATCTAAGTAGTTTTTGGTGGACAATATTTTTCGAGGTCACTCAAATATAATTTTATTTGAAATGTAAAGAAATTATTATTATTTTTGAGTTCACTTAAGTATGATTTATTATGATTATATTATTTGTAGAGTATTATGTGCGACCAATGATTTATGATGTTTTGCACTTTTGGAGGGAATTGTCTCCGCGACTGTAAAAAGATAAATAAATCATTATTTTTAATATATTAGAACGGTGATTTAGCTTTTAGAGATTACTTCAATATTAATTTAACAATTACTTGTAGTAAAAAAATACACCTATCCATCCCTATTATCCTGCCAATCACTCATTAATAAATATAGTTTTAATAAAAGCTGTACTTCGGTAAATATTATCAACTAAATTAAATAAGGAATTGATATTAACAGAGCAAAACACGTGGGTAACGTACATGCCAACTTTTTTTTTTTAAGACAATTTTAGTCTTACCTTGTACAAAACGAAGGTGAAGAGCCCTCTCCCTCGATAACGGAACAATAGTTCCTTCTTCCTTTCTCCTACACTTCTCGTCCGCCATGTTTGCCACCAACCAACATCAACAATTGGCAGCAAGCCCAAGGCTCATATGCTACTCAATTTTTTTAACAACCATAATTTGATAGTCGCTCTCCTTAATTGCTTTATAATCTTGGAACTCAAACCCGATATATAGTTCTTTCATTTGAGGGTTGGTTTTTTGATGGTGCTCCAAAATTTGAGATTCAAAATTTTCATATATGCTGCTTTTGGGTAATTCAATGGCACTGATTGATTCTTTATTCCGTTGGTACGGTTATTGATGGATTTAGTTGTGAAAATTGGTGGAGGATTTGGTTTTTGAACATTGTCAAAATCAAAGTCTGGACAAGTGTTGAAATAATTGTAGGTGGATTTTGTTTTGATTTCAAATTAGAATGCTAATCAATATTCACAACATAAATTAAAGTGGATTACAAGAACCTAAAACTTATGGATCTTCGGTTAAATTTCACTAGAGGATGCATCAAGATAAAATTATCCAAGAGATTTCAATTATATATTTATCCCTCCAAAAAAGGTACCATTAATTGAATGTCAATTATATTTTAATAGTTAGTTATTGTTGGGATATATTATTTGGGCTCAGTTAAGGTGAAGTCCATATTATTTTTATTAAAAGACTCGGATCCGATGTTGGTCTATTTTTAATTGGGCGATGGGCCCGGGGCCTGCGTCTGTTCACTTCAATATATTTTGATGGCTTATTCTAAGAGTGTCAAATATTCATATTAATATATAACTGGGTTTCTTGATTTAAGAAGGATAATGAAGTTTAATTTATTAAGTACCCAATTAATTATGAATTGTAATTATAAGGGGATTCTAAAAAAAGACTTTCACTCTTAATTGGTATTGGGCGAGCATAACATCTATAAATACAGTCATAAGCAAAAAATTATGGTATGCATTTAATTACAAACAAAATTTTATTATTTTCCAACAGTTAAGCTTCCGATCATGGCAAGATGTTCAAAGAAGTGAAAATATTGATGAAGGAAGAAAAAGGGTAAAACTGTCACTTAAACAAAAGTTGCCATGTGCTCATCTAATTTGCTCTATTAACATCAATTTCCAAATAAATATAGTCAATGTGTGTGAACAAAAAATTGAAGAAATAAATTTTATAACTCCAAAATTAGGATTAGGGATCATCCCCCGTGAACTTTTAGCCACTAGTTGCTAAAGAAAAACTATTACTCCTAAACTCTTCAACATATTTATAATATTATAATATATCTATCTATATGTTGGGATTATTTATTAATTGTTTTTCTTCTTCTCTTTCTGGAGAACGTAGACCAATCGAGAAACATGGGCTAGAGCTCAATGTATAGAAAATTCGCCATCGGATCTAATAACGGCAAGGGACGTTGTATTTGTACAAGATGCTAAATAAATAATGACAAAACAGCCGTCGTCTCGCCGCTACATTCCAACTACCCACACATGCACATTACCACAAAATTCCAGTATCCCTCAAATTTAATTCACAAAAAATTGCTAAAAAAAAATATAAACAAAACGTGGTGAAATAAGAGGGTGGTGAGATGATGTTTCTTATACTATTGTTTTAAGCTCACTTTGTTGAAAGTTGTTGTTAATTAGTTAACAAAGCTAATAAAGCAACTGACTATTTTTTCTTATAATTGTTCTTTGAATTGTTATACTTGTGCATGTCTAAGTTAGTAGAATACAAGCCGTGGTCCTTGATGAATATAATTATTAATTAAGTTATATTCATTGTCAATATAATGTATAGTATGTAGCTAGGAATTAAGAGTTTGATTGTCTGGCAGTGAGAATATGTAATTAAATAATATACATAAAGGGAAATGAGAATTTTTGAATATAGACAGACATCCATAATACTTTAAACGAGTTCAAATGAATTAGGTAGCTTGTTAATATAATAATTTCGATCTTAAGCAGACTTTAGCTTTTAACTCGATTAATTTGAAACAAGAAAAAAGTTTTTTTTTGATAAATTATTCTCTGTTTCTCACTTAGTCTGTAGCAGAGAGTTTTATTATTTTATTAATCATTCTTTTTATATTAACAAACTTAAAATGTTCCAACGACACATTAATATATAATTATTAACATTAAATTTAAAAATTAAAACGTATTAGGGGTTCATTTATCAGTTACCAAACTATTCTAACATGTTTAGATTTCAAATAATTAAAAAATCAACTGCACTAGAGTACGAAAATTAATCGACTTATGCAAGTGGTACATATATTTTCTTTTAGTGATATCTTTCAAGTCTCAAGTTCCCATAATGTGAAAAATATTAGTATCTAAAACGTCCATCTATTATATTCTCGCCGATCTTTAAAACATTATGTCGATCTTTTAAACACAGTTATTTAAACTCTTAAATCATTACTTATCTAATTACAAGTATATATATGTTTTATTATAGTATATCTAATTATATGTTCAAATAGAAAAGTTTGTATTCATTTCAGTCAAATAATGAAAAAAGTTAGAGAAACA
The DNA here is from genome assembly GCA_947179155.2 of Hedera helix. NCBI lineage: Eukaryota > Viridiplantae > Streptophyta > Magnoliopsida > Apiales > Araliaceae > Hedera > Hedera helix. The sequence goes on from OX359273.1 coordinate 44,921,978, forward strand.
CTTGTTAATTTTATCTAATTTTAGAACCATATATAGACTGTACTTAGATTATTAGATTATTATTAAAGTACACTTGTACTTAAATTATGTACATTGTACTTAGAATATACTCGTATATATATATATATATATCCTGAATAAATTTCAACAAACTTGACTAGATGTCCTGAAAATACACGAATTAAATTATGATTAGTTTGAAAGTCAAAGTTTGAAAGTCAAGAGTTAAAGATAAGCTGTTACGTTACTCCATGGACCGGACAATGATCTTTAATTACCACACGTGTGGTCAACCTTTATCTTGATGTTACTGGTGTATTTTCAGGCTTACATTACAAGGAAGGTTCGTATGATGTTCTTTTTTTCCTTCTTCTTATCCTCTTCTTAACAGTCACAGTCTTACTTTAGAGGAATAAGTATAATTTTATAATTAACATCAATTTAATATTAGAATAAAATACAATATTCATAAAATCACATCTTATTACTGAGAATATAACATTTAAAAAGTCAATTAAAATATATTCATTAATCTCATCTCTCATTAAAAAAAGAAGGTGATATTTGGACAAAACACTTTCCCAATTAACACAACACTTTCAGCATAATTCAAAGAAAATAACCTCTATTGTAGGTCATACATACCACCACGACGAATGATAATTTCATTTTTAAAAATTACGATTCAGGTAATATCGGTTTAGAATTCTCAATCCACAAGTCGGCAACTTTTTTAACTTCTTCGGAACCAGGCGTACACCCTGAATTCGTTGGCAGGATGGATCTCGACCACAATTCCCATGGTGGTCCTTTATACATTGATGACAAGCTGGTATTCTCATGGTGGTCCTCTATACATTGATGACGAGGTTGGGCCACGCGACACATTCGTGAGCAAGTAAGTACTCTCCTACTCCATTGCAAATGAGGCAGGAGGGTGGGAGTTTGTTAGGGATTGATAGTCCGAACCCCTCTCTCTCTACGTGAATTTGGATTATTAGATAGTTAAGACTATCTTTTAGTTTGGGTTGAGTGAGCCCTGTGAAAATTGGAACCCAGTCCATTCCTCCTATATTCCCCAATACATAAAAAATAATAAATAAATAAAAATTGATTATTTTCAATTTCATGATTTTCATTTGCATTGTATAACAAATACAGTTTCCTCATGCTCATTCTCATGTTAAATGTAGATGTTATTTTTAGCAAATGGTATATGTCAATGTGCATGATAGGGTGACATCATTATTGTCTTGAATATATATTTTGAGGAGAATGCCAAAGAATTTTTGTCTCAATTAATTAAAAAAAATTTAAATAAAGCTTGTCTCGAAGAGAGAAGAAATCATCATCAAGTATAATTGAAACTGCACATCTAGTTTATCAATCAAGGAATATGGCTCCCTACGGGTATCAACATTCTTAACATTTTAAACCAGACATTTAAAAAAGTTATCATCCATTAACCAATTCTGGAAGGAGTTCACTTCTACACTCCCCGTCCGTTCTAACACCACCACCGGCGCCACCGATCCCACTACCGTCTTCCTCCTCTTTCCTGTTGAAACCGAAGTAGAAGAATCTGAGAAGGTGGACGACGACATTGATGACGAAGAATTCAGCGTTTTCGCCGCCGATCTCTTCGATGTAATGCGAACCGGCTCCGGCTCGCCAGAATTAACCCGAAGAGGGAAATTCAACATGGCGCGTGACCCGCGCATGCGGAACGCCGCCCGGTCATAAGCCAAAGCGGCATCCTCCGCCGTCTCAAATGTCCCCAGCCAAACGCGGGCTCCGTTCTTCGCCGGATCCCTTATCTCTGCAGCAAACTTCCCCCACGGCCGACGCCTCACACCTCTGTAATGCCTCTCCTTCGGCGGCGCCACCTCCACTGCCTCTATTTTTGGCTGCACTGCAGGAATGTTTACAAACTCCGTCGACAAGGCAGTCTCAATTTCAGGTTCAGGCTTGATTACAATAGTGTCGGAGGATGAGGTCATCCACTGGAGATCGACGGAATTGTCATCAGATTCGTCGAGTAGGTGACGCCTAATCGATTCGAGAAGAACAAAATCATCAGAATCAAAACCCCAATTGTCTTGCATCATTTTTTTTTTAATTACGAAAACTATATCAGTCTGTTTACAGTTGAAAGATAAGAGAGAATTGTTGGGATAATATTTTGAATGGATGGGGGAATTTGTTTATATAGGGGTAGGGGGGTTTTAATTTAGAAACTAGGTGCATAAACTTGGTTGAGTTTGGGTCCTTGAATACTCTTTTAATGAATTTTATAAGCAAAGCTTTTTGGATTTCAATGGAGGATCTAGCTTCCCTGAAACTTCCCATATCTGGAAGAGGGGTTTTCAGACACGTGATTGAATAAAGCTTTCAAGTGGATGATAACATTATTGCCTCAACAAGTTGAGTTTTATGCGACTTCAATAATTATTATTATTATTATTATTTTTTATTTTAAGTACCTAAGAAAAAAATTGGAGAAGTGCCCAAGTGAAATTTAATGAAAAATTACATTTTTTTCAAAGCTCAGATCTTCTATTTCTATTTCTTTTTATTAGACACAGAAAATATACATATATATGTGTATATGTATATATATTTTTTGTGCCTGATAACAAGAAATGAAAACAAAAGATCTCACATCATTTTTTTCATAGGACCAAAATAATATTTGGATTAATTTGTTCATATTTCTTAAAAAAAATTAAATTTGTTTTATGTACTCTAATTTAGAAAAGGAAAATAAAAATCACATATTGCAAACGTTGCAGTTCCTTAAACAAATACTATTTGAGAATATAGTTGCAGTTAGATTAATCATCTAAGTTAAACTAATTGCTCAAATTTACTTATTCTTGGTGTAACCATGAGCTTCAATATCAAAGTATTTTCATCTTAGGTTTTGTAAGTAGGATTATCTTGTAGGCTCACCATAATTTAATATATACTTTGTGGGGAAAAATATAGTACTAATAAAGCAGGTCATTTAAATATCCAAATATGACGTAATTTTAAAGGATAAAATGGTCAAGCAATAAAATATCCATATATAAAAATAATAAAATATCATGCATATGTATCTAGGGATAAATATAAAATTACTTTTCTTTTCTCGGGGAAAATATTTACAATTAAGTTCACACTTCCAGATTGCGATGAACTAGTTTTGATATATGTGATGATTTATACAATAATTTCTTATAAAATAGTAAATTTTATAAGATAATTAAAATATGAGACCCGTCATTTTACAAAGAATCGTTGTATGAATCATTATATAGATAATTACGTATAGCAAAGTTCGCGATGGACGTTGCGAAAATAAGTAAATAACTTTGTTATATATAATGACCTATGCAGTGATGTGTACAATTGTAATACTCAGGAAAAAATATATTTATATAATAATAATTAATCATAATAAAAATAATAAAATAATATTTAAACTTATTTTTTTAAAATATTTATTTGGATTTTATATTATGTTCGGGTCAAATTTATGTGGACTAATAATAAATAATGAAGAATAATAATTTGATCAAGTTGGGCCTTAAAAATAATTGGGTCTAATTTATATTTATATTAAGTTGAATCCTAATAAATTTAAAATAAATAAATAGTTAAAACCTAACTATATTCACGTTACATCTATAAGAATTACTAGAGAGAAAGAACGGAGGATCGGGCTGCGAAATTGAGAGAAAAGAAAAACTCAATTCAGTAAGTGATTGATTTTTAATATATTCATTAATTGTATGGATAGATTAGGATTTGAGAATACATTCATATATATGAAGGGTCATATGTTATACTAATTAATTAATAATATCGTAAGAGTTCATGTGGGGGAAAATTGTTAAAAAAAAAAGAAAAGAAAAAGAAGATAAATAAACGATTACGGCACTGTATATGAACATGGTTCTTGATGATGTTTATTAGTTTAAAGTAGATGATCACATTAAGATTGTAATATAATATTTTAATCGAATGATGAGAACATGTAATTGGATGATATAAAGGAAGGGTCCGAATGTTAGTTTCTTGTATATAATTATTGGTAATTTAGAATACTTTTGTACAGAAAATGCTAAACTTGGAATGGGGAATTAATATAATAACGTTATAATATTATCGCATTGATTTATACTACGGTAAGAGTATCTCTTGACTACAATATGTGTATAATTTATTTTTATATTAAAATTATTAAATTTATAATAATAAAATAAAATAAAAAGAATTTTTTTTAATAAGTTAGTAATTATTAACGGTATTGTATTAATTTGGTGATTGTATAGATCGGATTGAGGAGGTTTAGCGTAGCAGTGTGATATTTTGGTTTTAGTGAATTATTTGGTATTTTATTAAGGTACGGATTCTGTATTCTTTCAGTGTTTCTCTTATAAATTTTAATTTGTTTATTTTGCTTCTCGTTTCGAATTCAAATACTATTTCGTATGATTATTTATTTCTTAAATTCCATAGAATAGTTTTATTTTGGCGTTGGTATTCCGTACTTCGTTTCTTGATTTTGATTCTATTCCTTATATCAGTTATGTGATATTTCGTCATTTGAAAATTTTGTGGTTTTGAGACTTTATTCGTTTGTATTATTCGTATATTTTCGTTCTCATTTGGTAGTTATTTGATTATTTGAAATAATTCGATATCGTTTGGAGATGATCATGTAAGCCTTTGATTTGAACCCCTTTTGGCTTATATTTTGTAGTTTAAACCTTCAGGTATACTTGAGCTAACCACCTGTGGAAGTACCACATGCATGTCCTCTTGACATCGGGACATGACACCTTCCGTGGCGGTGTGATTAGTTCATAGCGTATCCTTTTGTATGTTGCTCTAGGTGTAAGTTTTAGTCATTTGATATATTTATTCAGGATACGTATGGGTTGACCCAATGTTTGATTTAATATGCGGATTAATAACGTTTGTGTCTTACGTATTATCTGGTTTGATTTATATACATCATGGTACCAATGTATTTTGTTAGTCTTTGACTATTTGTATTTGAGCTCAGTATGAAATTGTCACAACTTAACCATTTTGATTCAGCTCTCATTTTGTTGGAATCCTTTTAATTATATTTGTTCGATTGATTGTGTTCATCGTTTATATCTCATCTCACTAATTTTGTTATATTCGTAGTTCGCATTCGTTCATTCATTCGGCTCTTTTAATTATATTTTGTACTGTGGTATATTTATGTTTTTTTATATTCGTACTGGGCGTTTGACTTATGCTGTATTTTTCTTTCGACAAGTTTACAAGGACGATTTAAGGTTTCGTGTGAAGAGCGTTACATTTGACCATTTAGATTAATTTGATTTTTAGTTTTTATTAATTTTGGAGAATTATGTTTAATTCATTTGTGAATTTTAGATTATTAAATATTTAAGATTATTAATACTCTGATTACTTATTTTAAGGTTTGTTGTGTTTTAAAAATAACATCCCTTTTTCATTCGAGAAGAAAATGTTATAACAATAACTCAATATAAAAATAATAAAATTTATTATTTTTATATTATAGATCTTATTATTTTTATATTGAAATATTTTATATATCATTATATTTTACTTAGAGCAAAATTGATAAGTAAAATAGTGTAGCTTTGAATCTGACCATATTAGTCTAACCATTTGACCTCTGACGAGATACTAGCTCACAACAACAATAAATAATATGGAAAATAGTGAACCTTCACCACGTTTCACACAATTTCGGTTAGGAAAAGGAAAAACTTAATTAAAAACAAAATCTGATGATATACGTGGGCTGCTTTGAATAATCTAAAATTTCTGGTATTTGAATGTCATAAAAATTGAACCATCAACCAACTGCATTGAATGTTTCCTCAAAGAATCTCGAGGCAGGCAGTTGACCATATTATTGCTTGATTTTCCTTTCCTTCTAAAATCTATAATATAAAATACAACCATTCAAATTTAAAAATTTTAATATCCAATAATCTCAAATCAATTTAAGTTTCAATATCCAACGACCTCAAATTAATTTAAATTTCAACATCAAACGGTTACTAATCTATCTATTACTTTTTCCCCTAATTCAATATTTTTTTTTCAAAAATTTATCCAATCACATTTCCTACTCAAGTCAAATTCACCACTACACTATAATAATAATAATTAATATAACAATAGTAATAATAATATAGTAATAATAATAATAATAACAATAATTATTATAATAATAGAAATAATAATAATAATAATACTAATAATAATACTAATACTAATAATAATAATAATAGTAATAATAATAACAATAACAATAATATTTATAATAATAATAATAATAATAATAATAATAATAATAATAATAATAATAATAATAATAATAATAACAATAATAACAATAATAATAATAATAATAATAGTAGTAGTAGTAGTAGTAGTAGTAGTAATAATAATAGTAATAGTAATAGTAACAGTAACAGTAACAGTAACAGTAATAATAATAAGAATAATAATAATAATAATAATAATAATAATAATAATAATAATAGTAATAGTAATAGTAATAGTAAAAATAATAATAATAATAATAATAATAATAATAATAATAATAATAATAATAGCAATAATGATTATTAGTATTAGTATTATAATAATAAGAATAATAATGATGATGATGCTGCTACTACTACTACTACTACTACTAATAGTAATAATAATTATTAGTATTATAATAATAAGAATAATAATGATAATAATAATAATACTAATACTACTACTACTAATAATAATAATATTAATTATTATTATTATTATTATATAAAAAAAATTACACATAAACAACATGGGTCACCTTTTTAGCATTGACGTTTTTTCCCTATTTTTTGGAATATTGCGATTGTTATATTTCCACATGTAAATTGATTTGGGCGGAAAATCACAAGGACGGTTCAGATTCATTCTAATTGATTTGTAAGTTATTTTAGGTTGCAAAGAGTTTTTAAGTAATAGAGTATTTTTGAAATTTTAATCTATTTCGTGCCTTCAGGCAAGGGCAATTACGTGTCATATATTTGGTGTTTTTGCGGGCTATATCGAGAGCAACTATTGTAATAGGTTCTGACTCATGGTATGAAAAAAATCTTTTGTCCAATTTCAAAAAAAAAAATATAGAGGAGATTTTTTTATGGTGATACGATTTAATTGGTGTTATGACAATATTTTTTTGTTTGGATTTAGATGGCTCATTTTATACTTTTGGATTTATATGCGAAAGTCTTTCTTTTGAATTTTTTACATTTTTTTTCCCTCATTGGATCCTACCAAATGGCTTGCAGTACTATCATTTTTTCACATAAAATACTGTTCATGGATTATATTGATCGATGATTAGAGATACTGGAGGCTAATAAATACTGTCAAACTTCTCATTCCGTTTTGTCAATAAAGAAAATGTGTATGGGATAGCCGAAAACAATACATTACATAAATTTGAGCCCGTTATCGTCAATCAATTAATTGTTCAAATCTGCCAAGAACTAATTTTAAGTTGGGAATGAGCATCACACTAATGTTTGCCTAAAAAAAAACTATGACTGAATTGAGTATCAATCTTTTTTTATTAATAGTTGGACTCTCAGTTCTATTATGGAATTGAGAGTCCACAACAGTTTTAAATATTTCAATTTAGAAATATTGGATATAGTACTCAATTATTATATTAGTTGCACCGTACCTTCAGACACGGATTATCCCTAGTATAAAAATAATCTTGATATTTTCAACTCTTTTTTGGAGAGAATTTTAAATATAAAATTAAAAATTGATGTGAAACCAATCTTAAAACATTATGATTTATAATTTTTTTTATTTTAAATTTGTATAAATTACATTATTAAAATTTAAGAACGAATAATTGACAATCACATAGAAATTAGATGAAGAACGAAAAAAATACGAACACACGATATACTTAAGTTCATTTATTTGGTTAATTCTGCTTGTCTGATGTATTCATTTTATATCTCACACACTCTATAATAATTCACATATCAAACTATATTTTATAGTAATTGTTATAACATGAGTTCAAGCTTAATATATTAGTGAGCAGACTATTAATAAATCCTCATATCCAATTACCATATCGTAATTATCATTAGTCGAACTTATAAAAATATGAGTCAATTCTAACACACTAATTTTAAAATATCTTATATTATTTCAACAAATTATTATAGCTTAGAATGGAGAAATATAGAATTTTATAGTTTGTAGTCTTGTCACTTTTATTTTTTTTCTAGGTTTGAAGTGTGAGGTGTACTTAATGTTGAGAGATTTAGATATTTTTGTATAATTCAGTGGATTTGCATACAAAATATATTCCTCCAAAGAGATTCAATTTTGTTTGAAGCGTTATTTTAACTTTTTGAGAAGTATAATATAATTTAATAATCAAGTATATTATCATTAACGGATAAACTAGTAGTTAAGACTGAAGTTATATGATTATTTTTAGATCTTATGTTTAATTCTCACTGTTATAATATCAATAACTAGTAAATTGACCCTTAGATCAGAATTATTTGCGCTAAAATACAAATCAAGTTTGATTTTTAAAATTGAACATGATTCAAATTTAAAAATTAATTAATGTGAATGGTCATTTTCTTCTGGACAGGAGAGAACTGAGGATTAAATGCTAACATACAAATATCTTGGTGTATCAACGAGTTCACATTCTGCTGCATAAGCCAACCCTTTTAGCTATATAATCTTAAAAAATAAATTAACTTTGCTAGTTTTCTTTCTTTGAACATTGGCACATTCACTTCCTCTCTCCATAAACTCGAGATGGATTGTTGATGATCGGATTGGACAGACAGTCAAGTTAATCGGCGGCAAGTAGGCCGGCCATGTTGGGCCCATGTAGGCTGAAGGGCTTGACTATTGATGGGTTTCAGTTCTTCATGTACATTCGCTTCAAAAATTTCGTTATTTGGGCCACGATGCTGAAGTTAAAAGGATGTATAAGTATAACCCAAAATTTTTGGATCTTACACTTTTTGATACTCAAAAGGCTGTAGTTGTTTAGATGGATTGCCAAGTTAGTAAGCCCATTTCATGCTGCAATGATGATAATTGGTTTTGGGGGGATAACTATTTTAGTCCACAAGAATGCTTACAAGGCCTAAAGATGGTAGCCACACGCTACAATAACACTCCTACGGTATGTTAATTAATATATGAATATTTTGATTAATTGTTTTATATATAGTTTGGTTTTGATTAACTATTATGCATTTACATTTGGTTGTGGTACAATTATTTAAAATTGGATTGAATATTATTTTTTGGAAAGGGAGATAATCAAGTGACTATACAATTTCATATGGTTAGAATGATGATCTAACCGTTATCAAAAAGCATGCGAACATGAGATTTTTGATATATTAGTGGTGTGTCAATAAAACAGTTATAATGACGGTCTAATATAATTTTTTTATAATATTATATTTTTATATATTTTTTTGTTTATATAATTATATTTGTTCGTTTAAATTGCTCTCATTATTTAAATTAATATTATAATAAAGATATTAATTTGCATGTAATAGCTATCAGTTTGAGAAATGAATTATGTAGGCCACGCCAAAATGCTAATGATTGGTAATGTTAAAACATAGATAAATCTTAAAATATGAGAATAAAATGACTTATTTTTATAAAATAAAAAAATTGTATTTGGTTGTTCAATTGGAATGGAATGTACCATTCTCATCCCTCACAAATTTATAAATTTTATTTTTTGAGGGAATGTATGTAATGACTTATTCCACTTAAAATGAAATGAATCATTCCACTCTCTATTTTATTTTTATTATTTTATTTTATTTATTTACTCATTTTATTCACTCGATCCAAACGTAACATAATATCAGTGATTGTTTCAAATTTAAGTTATAATCTTGATATTACCTTTTTAAAGACTAAGCGGCTAAGCCCCTTGGACTAAATATAAATAATAAGTTTGTTTATGAAGCACATAGGTACCCATTTACCGATGGAGAGAGCGATAAATGGGTGCATAAACCATTAAATTAATTTTGTGACAGTGTTATCCAAGATATCAACAATCATAGCACATTTTTGGTCAACGGTCCGAACCCGGCTCCGATATAATATATCACTGAATTTGGTGTCAACGTGTGGACAACAATTGCTTGGGTTGTTTCTTCATCTACTTGACTGAAAAGATTTGGATCGGAACTTGTGGGCTTTGCAAGGGAGCTAGTATTATCTAAGAAATGGCCAACAAGATTTTGAGGAGCAATACGGAATGTTTGGGCTAGTATTAGAAATCGTGAAACTCATGTAAGTTGACGTCTGTACAACGCATGTATATGGATGTTAGTGTTGGGCTTATAAGTTATGTCGACTTAGGTTGTGTTTGATAAAATTAGTTATTAAGATCTGAATAGTTTAGACATCTGAATAATATAGAGCGTCTGAATCAAATTGTATCTGAATAAAAAAATGTTGTTTGATAATTTTTTTTTTAAATGTCTGAATAAAAATATTTTACTATTTTATCCCTATGTATAAAAATATTATTAAAAAAAAAAAAAAAAAAAAAAAGAAGAAGAAGATAAAGCAGCAGCTGCTGCTTCTTCTTCTCCCCTCCCCCCCTCCCCCCGCCGGCCCCTTCCCCCTCCCCCGGCGCAGGCCCCCTCCTCCCCCCATCCCCCCTGACCCCCGCCTCCCCATCCCCGCCGTCCCCCTCCTCCTCCCCCATCCCCCCCGACCCCCGTCTCCCCATCCCCGCCGTCCCCCTCCTCCTACCCCATCCCCCGCCTCCCCCATCCCCGCCGTCCCCCTCCTCCTCCCCCATCCCCGCCGACCCCCGCCTCCCCCATCCCCGCCGTCCCCCTCCTGCTCCCCCATCCCCGCCGTCCCCCTCCGCCTCCCCCATCCCCGCCGTCCCCCTCCTCCTCCCCCATCCCCGCCGACCCCCGCCTCCCCCATCCCCTGCCTCCTCCTCCCCCATCCCCGCCGACCCCCGCCTCCCCCATCCCCGCCGTCCCCCTCCTGCTCCCCCATCCCCGCCGTCCCTATCCCCTGCCTCCTCCTCCTCCCTCTTCCCCGGCACCCCCTTCCCAGATCTGGCGGCAAAGAAGAGGATAAAAGAGGAATTTTGTAAAATTAAGGAGGTTATTTTTGTCAAGAAAAAATATAAATTCGTTCAGATGTGCCTCTGGATGATTAAGCATCGTATTTGTCTCTTACCGATTAAGAGGCAATAAGAGGTAACAAAAAAATTATCAAACAAGATTAGCCTCTGACCGATTAAGAGCCGCCTCCATTAAGAGGCATTCAGAGCTAATCAAACACACCCTTAAATAACAAAAATATCTAATATTATTTATTATACATTTATACTGATGGGGTACGTGGCATAGCAGGCGTGCAATTAGGTGATGACAGACCTTCTAACAAAGGAAGATATTAGGTCGGTCTAGCGTGTACACGAAGAAGTATATTCCTGTACAACATAAATAGAAAATGGTGTAGAGTTTAATTTACAGGAACAAATTGGCAGAAATACTTAAAAAGAAACAAGGAAGAAGAAGAAGAAGAAGAAGAAAACAGAGAAATAAGGAAGTTGGATGCTCCAGGGATTGATATATATACACACTGATTTTGCTCCCGCAATCTCGATAGGTAAGTGTTTGTTAATTCATGAAATTCGAACTTTAGAATTTGATCCTTGATATAAATCTTGGTTTTGTCTCAATATGATGAAAAATAGTATTTGTTCTTGATCCACCTGAAAAAATAAATTATTTTAATTTACCGGAGCCGGAGGTAGTATTAATTATCGAGTATTAGAATTTAATTATTAAGAAAACCCACGCATTTTTGGCTGGCTGGCCCTTGATAGATAGATATAAAGTAGTTTTTACTTTGAATATGAATCACATGAATGAATGATCTTAGACTCTTGACCGGTCGGACAATTCGTTAAATTCCCCCAAGATAGTGCTGCTGTACATTTTTTTAAAGATATTTGTATTATTGGCTAATCTATTAGACAAACAATGGCTTTGCTGTATTCCAAAATTTGTCAAAAGCTAATGCAATTTTTTATACACCTGTACATTTTCTTGATTTTTTATTCCAATAGATTAGATAGATGCTACAATTCAGTATGTTTTCGACTGTGAAGAAGATGATGTCTTTAACCACGAAAGCTAAGAGTTTCGTCCTGAAGATCTTATGACGGTTAGCCCAATATGGTCGGATCCGGGGAGTTGGGGCTACAATATTAGCCACCGCTGTCATTCTTCTTATTGTATTTTTATCAAGTGATACTCGTATAGCCTCTCTCTCAACAAGTTCAAGATGGATTGTCAATGCGAAAACCGGACGGCGTGTGAAATTAGCCTGCGTAAATTGGCCGGGTCATATGTATCCCATGGTACCAGAGGGTCTCCACAAGAAACCTTTAAAAAACATTACAGAAAGTATTGTTTCAATGGGGTTCAATTGCGTTCGTCTCACCTGGGCTACCCAAATGTTCACCCGTAAAGCATATAGGAATCTTAAGGTCGCAGAATCACTAAATAAATGGAATTTAGTAGCGGCTACTTTTGGAATGGACATAAACAACCCTCAACTAATGAACCTTACCCTTATTGATGCCCAAAAGGCTGTCATTGATGCACTTGGCAAGAAAAACATCATGGTGGTGCTTGATAACCATGTCAGCCTCCCAATATGGTGCTGTGATTGGAACGATGGAAATGGCTTCTTCAAAGACGTGCATTTTGATCCCAAGGAGTGGGTGCAAGGCTTATCCCGCGTAGCTAGGCAGTATAAAGCAAACCCTACGGTACGTACATTTCATTGGAACTATACAATCAAGAATCTGTATGATTGTTTTGCCTAATAGCTGTTATCAAAATTATCAGTCTTGTTCATTTTTTCACTCTATAAAACAAAACAATCTTATACCAGCTTTAAAATTTACGGATTTTAAGGCCTATATAGTATATAGAAGGCCTCCCTTTCCACCTTTATCATAAATTGAAATAGGATTATTAAAAAAGCACTTATTTTTCATGAACTTTTTTAATAATTAATGATCATTGTGAAAGCCTTTTTCTCAATATTTGTCTTTGTTTGCTGGTTCTCTGTTTTCTTACATAAGTTATAAAAACAGGCAAAAAAAATAAATAAAAAGAAAGACATGTTTGTTTGCCTATAGTTTTTCTTCTTTTCTTCATGAAAACACCTCACTGAGAAAATCGAAGAAAAAAAACTTTTCTAAGTTATACTTGCATCCATGATTGATATTTTATCATAGATGTCAAATCATGAATCGTATAGTGCATCGAAAACTTCCATATCATGTTTCATGTATCAAATCGTAAATCGTATCGGAAATGAAATGAAAATGTGGTATTAAATATGTAAACATATAAGCATATAATTTATTGAACAATTAAGCATGTTAGCTTGACTATATATAAAAGTAGTCAAACAAATGTTATTATAGACTTAAAATAAATTTTAAAGTTAAATGATAGCCAAAATACTCTAAAATGATTTATTAAATATTATTTTGGTAATCTTTATAAAATAAAAAGAGATAACAAAAATTCATATTTATCTTTAAACTATAAAATAAAAGAGAATAATTCAAATTAATAAGTGGAGATTTATGTATCTGTTTATGAAAAGTGTCGTGAGAGAAATAAAGCGACATCCTTAAGAAGAAGATATAATACTTTTTTTAAAAGTGATTAAAGACTCATCAAGTGATATAAAATATGTTTGTGTTAAATGGTAGAAGGTTTAAAAGTTTTGTTTTTATTCTTTTAAATCCACAGTAAAACTTTTTCAAGTATGTTGTTAACTTTAAAAAAGAATCGTGTATTGTATCGTATGGTACTGTGTCATATTTTATTCACCATGCGAAATGTATTGAATTGTCTACATATCATTTCACATCGTACCATACGCATCGCTTATTGAATAACTATGCATTTTATCTTAATTTCTTTTTAAAAGATAAAAACAAGAAATTTTATAATTATTGTGTTGTCTTAGCTGGATAGATGTCAATAATTTCCTCAATAAGGATGGTTTTTAAATGTATATAGGTAGTGGCAATGAGCATTAGAAACGAGTTACGCGGTCCGCGCCAGAACGAGTATGACTGGTACCAATTCATTGAAAAGGGGGCTACTGCAGTTCACCTGGCAAACCTAGATGTCCTAGTGATTGTCTCAGGCTTATCATTTGAAACCAATCTCAGTTTCTTAAAGCAACAACAATTGAATTTTGGAGTGAATGTGAATAAGAAGTTGGTCTATGAAGCACATTGGTATGCATTTGGTGATCCACCAGAAAAATGGGTTTTTCAGACAAATGAATTCTGTGCAGAGATCACTCAATGGTTCATGAACCAAACAGGGTATTTAATGACGGGCCACAACCCAACTCCCATATTTCTGAGTGAGTTTGGGAAGGATCAGACAGGTAAAAGCGAGGCTGAGAATCGATACTTCACCTGTTTGATGGCTTTTCTGGCAGAGAGAGACATGGAGTGGGCCTTGTGGGGATTGCAAGGAAGCTATATGCTTAGAGAAGGTCAAATTGAATGGGAGGAGCCTTATGGCTTGTATGACTTCTCGTGGGACAACCTAAGAAATTCATCCATGCTACAGAATTTACAACTTACACAACATATTATTCGAGGTATGGTTATATGATCATAATTCACTTAGATAAATGATTTTACAGTCAACTTTTGTAATACAGTTGACACAATGTTGTTTGTCTTAATAATTGCTACTTGGGTGTTGTGTGACATTATGGAACCATTTGGTTGCATTGCAGTTAGATCAGCGCAAAAAAAATTCTTGAAAGTTAGGAACATTTGCAATTGCAAATTGCAGATGCTGAGATGCTTAAGATTTTCTACTAATATCTGTTCTTCTTGAATGCAGATCCAACTTCAGACTCTGAAACATACTATTTAATGTATCATCCACAAACAGGCCGATGCGTTCATGTAGGCAAGCACAATATTACTACATCGGACTGCTATAAATTGAATAGATGGGGTAATTACGATGGAGATGGTAGTCCAATCAAGTTACTCGGCACTTCCAAATGTTTAACCGTAAAGGGTGATGGTCTCCCGGCAAAGGTCACAGGTGATTGTTCTAGCCAGCTTAGTATATGGAAGTTTGTTTCAAAATCAAGAATGCATTTAGCTGCTAAAGATGATAAAGGAAGGGACTTGTGTTTGGAGTGGGATTCCTTTAACTCAACAATTGTGACTAAGAAGTGCTTATGCCTGGGAGATGATTTGCAAGATATTTCTTGGTGTGGTGACAATCCCCAAAGACAATGGTTTAAGTTTGTTCAAACAAATAAATCTTAATTATAGATTTGTATATTCATCTTCTTTTTCATTTTTCCTGAGCATTGAAGAAAGACAGTTTCTTTTTTGAGATCACACCAGTATATTATCTTTTACTTTTATCAGGGCTCTGTTAGTTAGTTTTTCGGAGTCTTTTGGCATTAGAAAATCGATAGCTAAGCCTCTGAAATCCTCATTTTAATGAGGATAACAAACTCACCTGCTGTCGATGTTTGGGAAGGGCTTGAGCAGAAGCTATTGATATAACATTGCGGGCAAGTAGGCTTAATGGGCTTCAATTCTTTACGTCTCACATGGGCTACTGGCTTCCTATATGTTTACTGTCCCTGAACAATTTGGGCCTCAACTGGCCCAGAAGCGGATAGCTAAGGACAATACTAAATTGTTGAATGTATAATTCGATGAGTATAAAAATTTTGTCGTTACCGTATGTCGTTACACACAGCGCACACACATTCTGTGTGTGTATATATAATCGGTTTTAAGTTGATATATTAGACGAGAGTCGCAGCCCTAGCACTAGTGAGTACAATAATTAAATAATTGAACGAGCGATGGGGATCTAGTCCACTCTCAAGGGGTTGATAAATAATTACAACGACTTAAATAAATATTTAAAACAATTAAGAGAAATATAGATGGGGGAGGAAAATGGCTAAAAATGTCAACGTCAAAATTCTTCTTAAATGTCTAAGAAATTGTTTGGTACGTGAGAGGAAAAAGCCCTTTTAAAACTTCACCACTTACTACAAGACCCAAACAAGCTTTAGACAAACACTAGCAGTCCATCACATATGATAAGAAAAAAGGATTAGTGTGGGAGGGAAAGAGAGAGATGTTACTTGTTACTGATAGCGTTGTAAAGTAGAACAGTTTAGGATATATTTATTACATATTTCTTTGAAAACGATTTTTACTAAAATTTGTCCATGTAAGATTATAAAAGAACTTTATTTATTACATTTTTTTTAAAACGATCTTTATTAAAATATGTCGATGTAATTGACAAATAAAAAATTGATATAAATATCAATAATATATATATATTTTTTTAAATAAAAAATTGTAAGGATTGATTGTTGTATGGTGGAGGAGACGTATATAAAAAGGAAAATAGTTACACAAGTCAAATTTTTGTGTACCGCATTTTGTCCTACGTACAAGGCAATGATCTTCTTGTTATTTGGCGGATTAAATTGTGTTCACTGTACTCTTTACCTGCTTTCGAGAAAGAAATATGTGGATTGTGGTGGAGTCTTATCTGCGGCTGAACTGAATGATCATTCTCCATTGTGAATTAGGTATTGGGGAAAACCAGATTCCGTTTATAATTAATTAATGGGACAAAAGTAAGTAGCTAGGGCCCTAGTCCCTACTCAAAAATCTAGTTCAGTCAACATTTTAGGCGCCCAAGTTTTTGCTATGGTTACTTTTAGACGAATAATTTGTCTTATCTATGCCCCGGTTAGCACCACCGTATCAAATCCTTAAAGTTGACATTCAAATAGTTATATTTGTCTCATCAATAAAGTTCAATTGCTGACTTAAAAATTGATGGTTGCACTTTTGGCCTAATAACTTGGAAAAATAATTCGAGCCCAAAAAAAAACATCACACCTCTTACAATAGGAATAGGTTAAACTTAATTAAGTAAACTGATTTTTATAATTTTCTATAAATCAAGTGTTATTTTTGTAAAATCCGCCTTACATAAGTAATAATAATTAAAACTCATATTTAAATGAGAGATAAATTTATAGCAATATTATAAATTTACTTATAAAAATAACAATTCTATTCCTAATTCATTTTGTAATTCGTTACTTTCTCGAGCTGAGTTTAAAGTTCACTTTTACACTTTGTTTTTGAATTTAGGAGGAAAAATAAAAGACTAAAAGGCTGAATTTATAATAAAAAAAAGAATAATATATATATATATATATATATATATATATATATATATATATATATATATATATATATATATTGATTACTTTTATTTTGTTACTAAGCTTATAAATGAAAGAAAAAGAAATTAAGTTATTAAGCAATGTTTTAAAATTTGGCTCGAAACCCAACGGTTGGACCAGTTGAACCTTGAATCGACAGTTGGACGTGTAAAATGAGCCGGTTATGACCATTTAACCGAATAGTCCTAAAAATCGATAGAAACTGATGATTCGCTGGTTGGACCGGCTGAATCAGTAAACCGGTGAATGGTTCCCCGTCGACGTGCTATTTTATCTCTGTACTCGATTATATCTTACAGTGGCGTTGCTTCCTCTATCTCGTAGACAAAATCCAATCCCTCAATTCACTTCATTCTCCTAATCTACTTGCTCCTTCCTCATAACTCTTTCGTAAAGATTTTTTTCATCAATAGTATACTAGTCATGATTATGAAGCTTTTAGAAAGACGATAGAAGATATAAGATTAGACAGAGGACAGAGATAAAGCTTTTGCCCAGTTGATTCAAAGTCTGGCCCAACCTATAACTATCCCACTTGCCAAGTGCCAACGGTAACAAAAAAATAAGAGAAAGTGCATCCGTGCATGCATGCTTGATTGGATTGTAGTTGGTAATAAATATATATTACATGCATATGCTTGTATTTCCAACATGCCTAGTCAATTGCAATATTATGTATCCTGTTTAATTAATTAAATCATGTAATTTTATGCATATTTTAATATTTTAGAATCAAATTAGAAGATAATATGCAACTGTATAAGTGTTTTTCGTTATTCCAATATATTAGTACAATATTATACCATATATATATCAAATCTGAGGCCCAAGTTGTCGTTATCCTATAGGACAAATCACAAAACTAGTCCAACTGTAGTGAAGTTTTGAAAATATATTTCATGAAAATTCAAAGACAAATATTTATTTGAAGATTTGAAGCCATTTTTAAAAATTTTGAAGACAAATATTATAACTGACTTATTCTTGATTATCGTTCCAGTTATACTTTAAAGTTACAAATTTATAATTATATATTTTTTATAATTTGTAAGTTGTAACTTGTAATATATTACTTTTAATTAATATATCAATCAAGTTTAAAAATATAATTGGTATTTTTATAATATTTAAAAGTACTAAAAAAAAAAAGTGAATGAACCGGATTGGCCTGGCCTAGCCCAATGTCTGGTCTGGCCTGGACAAAGACCTGGCCTTTGGCCTCAACAGGCCTGACTTTCAGGTCTCAACAGGTCTAACCTGGGCTTCAATCCAAAAGTCAAAGGTCCGGCCTGATCAACGACCAAGACATAAAAAATCCAAATCGGACCAAGTCAGTGTAACCTATTGTGCATAACTATTATATCTTACAGTGGTGCTACTTCCTCTATCTAGTTGACAAAATCCAATCCCTCATCTCACTTCACTCCCTTAATCTGCTTGCTCCTTTCTCATAATTGATACAATCTTATGTTCGTTAACTATTTTTTTCATTAATACTAGTCATGATTATGAAGCTTTTAGAGAGACAACAGATGATATAAGATTAGACAGAGGAGAGAGATAAAGACTTGTAGTATTAGTATATGCTTGTATGTTTGTGTATTGTTGTTGTTTATACTTTGTTATAGTACTAAATTAAGTCAAACTATCAAAGTAAAGATGGGTGAAGAAAATTAGTGGTGCATAAAAGTGGAGAGAATTAGTGGATAATTTTGGGAATCGTGAGAGAACAAGTGGTGACTAATGAGATATGGATGCAAATGTTAATAATGCCTTTCACTTATTTTAAAATAAGCTAAAAAAATAAAAATATTCAACTTTAATAATATATTTTTTAACAAAAAAAAACTTTTAAAATATAATTGAGAATTATTAGAGTTTTTTTTATAGGGATGCATTAAATTTATACATAATTAATGTATATTAAATAAATTTTATATTTTTATTAATATATATTTATATATAATTATAATATCACTAGTTTGATAAGAATTCGATCACTGATTGAATTAATAATTTATTTATTTTTAATAACTTTCTTGATTTTATGATATGTTTGAGTTTAAAAACTTCGATGAAAATATGAGATAGAGTAGTCATGTAATGATTTAATATCTTTCTTTTCATATAAATTTAGTATTTATTTAAATTGCATGAATTAAATTTAGCAAAAAAAAGAAGAAGAAGAATTGAATAAAGTAAACGTTGTACAAATAGGTATAGTTTTTTTTTCTATAGATAAATTGACTAATTTTACATATTTACTAAATATTATATAATAATAATTAATATATTTATTATTTATTACATATTAATGACGTCACTGGGTCGATAACGGTTCGACCATTGGTTGAACAGTGATCCATCTACCCCGTACATTTTTCGATTCGATAACAATCCGGGTGTGAAAACCTTGTTATTAAGTTATCTTTATATTAATTTTATTATGTTTATTATCTAAATGGTATAATATGAATTATAAAAGATGATATTATGTTATTTAGTTTTTCGTCAAAATTAATCTATTTTTCAAAGGAAATTTTTGACAAAAAAAAAGTGATTACATTTTTGGACATTTTTTTTTAATTAAAACACCTGGTAATAAAAGAATTGATCAAAAAAATTAAATTTTGCATTTTTTTTTTCTTTTAGTATATTTTAAAACTCAATAAGAGAGTGTTAAACTGGTCACGCAAAAAGAAGGTGTTAATAAACGTTATTGGGGAGGCATGGCTAACTATATAGTGGTGCATAAATGGCCTATGACGCGACCTAGGCTTGACTTGTGACGCCCCCAAATCTAGGCCCACACAGCCCAAACTTGAGTCGTCAAAAGACTACAACAAAATTATTACAATGAAATACAACGTACAACAATACAGTGGATAATACAACACAACTAAGTCTTCATTATTATTGCCACACTATTTTATAACACGTGAAGACTATGATAGCTATCCCCGCACTCTCACTCCATTCCCCGGCTAGACCCCGTTACGTTCTCATCTCCTGTTGAAAAACAATGGAACGAAAAGAAAGGGTGAGCTCAAATAGCCCAGTAAGAAATATCATGACTAAGATAATGACGAATAATTTATCATTAGCCTTCAACAGTTGAGTTCTTGATAGAATACAATAGACTACAAGGTTTATATCAAAAACTGCAGTTAAATTCTTAAACAACGTTCAGATCAATAATAGCAGCGGAATGAGCAATCTATTAGAAGAATAATGCAGACTATAATGTCCACTCGCTTCTCTTTTTAGTAAAAATATCATCAACTTTTATCATCTGAAATACCATTAGTCAAGATAATACAACTTCACAGTTCCTGGTCATAATCATGCAGATCAACAGTTCGTCTTTGCACTACGGGCCAAAGACATTCAATATAACACCAACGGTCATGATTATACCAGATTCAGCCTTTGGTCATAATCATACCAACCAACAGTTCATCTTTGCACTACGGGCCAAAGAGAACATTCACCACGTGTCATAAAAGACACCGAACAGATGTATCGCCTTTAACCTAGTTTATCGCCTTTAACCTATCATCTGTTCAACAATTATATCACATCTGTGCCCCCGGCCACAGATATTCACAACAGCTTGATTCTTGATGATTAATACAAATAACAGTGATACAAATGATGAACAGAAGAACAGGATAAACAATAAGTATCGGAAGTTTACTTTGTGCAGATTCAAATAATGTCCAAATTGCCAACATGATGTGGAGTGAAATTTAAAAATGATATTCAAGATCCACAGTTCAGAATAACGATTACAGTTCAATAGAAATGTTCAGAAAATAGGAAGGTTCAGTTGAACTAATGAAATTCAACTATTATGGAACATATAATATTTTCAGGAATTATAGAAGCAATAGTTCCATAATAAGTTTCGATTTAGGTGTATGGAAGAAAATAATATCCCTTACCGTAGCAGGTTTGATTAACAAAAGGTGAAGGGAATTAATATCCCTTACCATAGTAAGTTTGAATAATGGAAGATGAAAAAGATGGTATCCCTTATGAGTATAAAGGAAAATGATATCACTTACGAATATGGAATAAAAGTGTCATGTGATAATTCGTGTAGACAAATTATTTCCACACGAGACAAATAAAAAGGGTTATTCACCAACAGGCGATAATCCGCACCGTAAGGTTATTCCCATCAATTTGAATACGAATAGTTATTCACCAAACAGGCGTAATCCGCACCGTAAGGTTATTCCCACAATTTAATAGAATTTGAACACGAAGAGTTATTCACCAAACAGGCGATAATCCGCACCGTAAGGTTATTCTCAAAGATTAATAAGGAATGAATACAAAAGGTTATTCACCAACAGGCGGTAAACCGCGCCGTAAGGTTATTCCCACAATTTAATACATGGAAATAAATGGCACAAGAAAGAAACGATATTATTTTCGAGAATCAAAGAATGATAATCCCTTCAAGTAAGAAAGAAAATAATATCCATTTATGATGATGAAAAGAGTGATACCCCTTACCTTAACACGTGACTGGATATTGATTTAAATGAGATTGATCAACCTATATATTTTTAATATAATTAGTAATTACCACTTATAAATTTCAAGGTGTACGATAACTCGTATATTATGAACTATCAAAATTATATATATTTAACATAATTTTTGTAGTATAATATAACAACTTTAAAATAGTTTTTAAAATAATATTCCAAAATAAATCTTCCAAAAGAAGCTTTTAAAAATGAATCTTCTCAAAGAAGAGTCTTCTAAAGGAAGATTTGTGAATACCGTGAAAAATAGAAATTTATGAAATTACTACTCTTTAATAAAAGACTTACTTGAAAATTTTCTGCACTCCTTTTAGCTTTCAAACTCTCAAAATAACCTTACTATTCTCAGAGAAAACTCATAAAATTCTTATAGAAAAATTTTATGTTTTAGGTGTGATTTTTCTATTCAGCTGAACAATCTATTTATAGGAGAAAATAAGTTACTATGCATGGTAGGTGAACAGAAAAAATTCAGCAGAGGCTGCTGCGCAGCCTCCACCAACTCTTCAGCAAATTCTCACATTTCTCACATTTCATGTGGGCCCCACAATGGGTCCCACATGTTTCTTACTATTCACGTACTATTCACGTCACTATTCACGTTACTATTTCAAATAGTAAAATTAATTATTTTATTTTTTATTTATTTATTTATTTATTCTTCCTGTGAGTCCAACATATAAAATAATGTTACCACAATAATGTAAGAAACACGTTACATATTTTTATTAATTTAATAATATAAATTATAGTGTATTTGCTACTGTGACATTTATTAGATTCAATAATTTTAAACTACAGTGCACCAACAATTATTGACTCGCTGATATGAAATACAGTGTAATGACAATTATTGAATCAATAATGCAAAATACTGTGTAGCAACAATAATTGAATTGATAATATAAAATATTATGCAGTGACAATTATTGATGAAATGATGCGTAACAATTACGGTATCAATTATTAGACCAATAATATGAGACACTGTGCAATACCGTGTGCTACTGTAGAGTACCGTGTGCTACAGAAAATACCATAAATTACCGTATGCTACTATTCTTTTATCACCGGTATTTTAACAGTTAACACCGTTGACTATTTTTATTTAAAAAGGTTACTTCTGTCGTTTTCTATATCCGACAAATATTCCGTTGTGGGGTCCACAAATAATTTGTTATTTCGGCGCCGTCGTACGGCCCGAATATTCCCCGACAAAACGAATATTCCCCGACAAAAAGAATATTGTCCGACAAAATAAAATTTGCACATAACATCCTTAACTTTCAATTTTGTCAATTTAACCATTTACTGTTTCAGGAAAAATATATATGAAGAAAAATTAAATTTTGTATTTCATAAATTCGGGGTCTTACAACCTCCCCTCATTATGAAATTTCGTCCCCGAAATTGACGTACCTGGCATTTCGAAGAGGTATGGATACCTAGACTTCATCTCAGATTCTAGCTCCCAGGTCATTTCCTCAATATCTTGGTTCCTCCATAAAATCTTAACTTGAGGTATAACCTTTGAGCGTAAGATCTGCTCCTTCTTATCTAGGATCTTAACAGGTACTTCCTCATACGTTAAATCTTCTGCTATAACGTCTGGTTCTAACTCAATGACGTGGTTTGGGTCCTTCACATATTTACGTAACATAGATATGTGAAAAACGTTATGGATGCGAGACATACTTGGTGGTAAGGCTAGTCTGTAAGCTACAGTTCCCACCCGATCGAGGATTTCAAATGAGCCAATAAATCGAGGGTTGAGTTTTCCTCTCTTTCCGAATCTCGTAACCCCTTTCCATGGAGAAACACGTAAGAATACATGATCTCCGACGTTGAATCTCTCATCTCTCCGATGAAGATCGGCATAACTCTTTTGTCGTTCTTGTGCTGTCTGTATTCGTTGTCGGATCATTTGGATCTTTTCGGTCGTCAAGCGTACCAACTCGGGTCCCAACAGTTTTGCTTCTCCTACCTCATTCCAACATACTGGAGAGCGACACTTGCGTCCATATAAAGCCTCGAATGGAGCCATACCTATACTTGCTTGGTAACTGTTGTTGTAGGAAAATTCCACCAATGGCAAGTACTTATCCCAACTTCCTTTGAAATCTAGTACGCAAAGTCTCAAAAGATCTTCGAGGGTCTGGATCGTCCTTTCCGATTGTCCGTCCGTTTGAGGATGGTATGCAGAACTAAAACGTAGTTCAGTGCCCATAGCTTTTTGTAGACTGATCCAAAAGCGTGAAGTGAATCTAGGATCTCGATCAGAAACTATGGAAACTGGCATGCCATGCAATCTCACGATCTCATTTATGTACATACCGACAAGACGTTCAAGTGAAAAGTTTTCTCGTATAGGCAAGAAATGAGCGGATTTGGTCAATCTATCTACGATGACCCAAATTGCATCTAAGCCTTGAGAAACTTTGGGAAGACCCGTCACGAAATCCATATTGATGTGTTCCCACTTCCATTCGGGAACCTCAAGTGGTTGTAAAGGACCCTTAGGTACTTGATGCTCTGCCTTGACACGTTGACAAGTTAAGCACCTTGAGATAAACTCTGCAATCTCCCTTTTCATATTGTTCCACCAAAATGTATGTCGAAGATCTCGATACATCTTGGTACCTCCAGGGTGGATTGCAAATGGCGTGTTGTGTGCCTCCATCATGATTTTATGCTTTAATTCAGGATCGTTAGGAACACAGAGTCGAGAGTTGACTCGAAGTATTCCTTTCTCGTCGATTCTTGCTTCGGGAATGGTACCTTCTTGTACTTTCTTTATCATGTTTATCAGTTCCGGATCGGTAGCTTGAGCAGCTTTAATTTTATCGATTAAAGCTGGTTCTACTCGCACGTGAGCAATCTTCGAGTGGGTCCCTGGTGTCTTTAGCTCCATCTCCATCTTTTGCAAGTCGTACAAAATACGCTTTTGTGTTGTCAGCAGTGCACTTGTACTCGCATAAGATTTTCTGCTCAAAGCGTCAGCTACAACGTTCGCCTTTCCCGGGTGATACTGGATTGTGTGATCATAATCCTTCAACAGCTCAAGCCAACGTCGTTGTCGCATGTTGAGTTCCTTCTGGGTGAAGAAATACTTGAGACTTTTATGATCCGTATAGATATCCACTTTCTCTCCGTACAAGTAGTGTCTCCAGATCTTCAACGCGAAAACGACTGCTGCCAACTCTAGATCATGAGTAGGGTAATTTTTCTCATAATCTTTGAGTTGTCGAGAGGCATAGGCTATAACCTTTCCATGTTGCATAAGGACACAGCCTAGACCTTTGCCTGAAGCATCGCTGTATATGACAAATTCTCCCGATCCTGATGGAATGGTCAGAACAGGAGCTGAAACAAGTCTCCTCTTAAGCTCTTGAAAACTTTTCTCGCATTGCTCGCTCAATATGAATTTTGTGCTTTTCCGAGTAAGCTGAGTTAATGGAGTGGCGATTCGAGAAAATCCTTCTACGAATCTCCGATAATAACCAGCTAGGCCCAGAAAACTTCGGACTTCGGTTACTGTCTTGGGTTGTTCCCAATTTAGTACCGTTTCAATCTTCGCAGGATCGACTGATATTCCTTGACTAGAAATCACATGCCCAAGAAACGTGACCTTCTCAAGCCAGAACTCACATTTCTTCAACTTGGCATATAATTTGTTCTCACGGAGCTTCTGGAGTATCAATCTCAGGTGTTGTTCATGATCCTCACGACTTTTGGAGTATATGAGGATGTCATCAATAAAGACAACCACAAAATGATCCAAATATTCCTTGAATATTCGGTTCATCATGTCCATGAAAGCTGCAGGAGCATTGGTTAGTCCAAAAGGCATGACTAAAAACTCATAATGCCCATAACGAGTTCTGAAAGCAGTATTTGGAATGTCCTCAGCTTTAACCTTTAACTGATGATATCCAGAACGGAGATCAATCTTTGAGAAATGTTGAGCACCTTGTAATTGATCAAACATGTCATCAATTCGAGGTAACGGATACCTGTTTTTGATGGTGACATGGTTCAATTCTCGGTAGTCAATGCACAATCTCATACTCCCGTCTTTCTTCTTCACAAATAGAACAGGAGCACCCCAAGGTGATGCACTCGGACGAATGAAACCAGTATCCAACAATTCCTGTAGTTGGACTTTTAACTCTTGAAGTTCAATGGGAGCCATTCGGTATGGAGTTTTGGAAATGGGCTTGGTACCAGGTTCAAGATCAATACAAAATTCAATTTCACGGTTTGGGGGTAAAACAGGAAGTTCCTCCGGAAAAACGTCAGGAAACTCATTAACAATGGGAATATCATTCAAGTTTGACGTATTTTTGTTCAAATCAGTGACATGAGCTAAAAAGGCTTGACATCCGTTTTTCAATAAACGAATGGCTTTATGGCTAGAAATAACAGTTATAGATTTCAATGGTTTAGTTGCTTGAATTTGCATGACAGGTTGATTAGGAATATGAAAACTAATAATCTTATGAAAACAATCAATTTTAGGATGATGGGTAGTCAACCAATCAATTCCTAAAATCACATCAAATTCATGCATCTCCAAAGAAATAAGGTCAACAGGTAATGTGAAGTTGTTGATTTGAACTAGGCAAGATTTATAGACAGTAGATGTAATGGTCATTTCTCCTAATGGGGTTTCAACTGATAAGTCAAAGTCCAAATTTTCAGGAGTTAAGTTTAAACGCTGAGCACATGCAGGTGAGATAAAAGAATGGGTAGAACCAGTATCTAACAAAGCGTAGACTTCACGAGAATTTATGAATAGCTTACCGGTTATCACCTCGTTCGAGTTTCGTGCCATTTGGGATGTCACAACAAAAGCTCTCCCTTGAACTACAGATTTTCCCTTATCCGCGCTAGCTTTTGGTATCATCACTGCAGCTGGACTTGATTTTGTGGCAGGACAAAATCGCGCAAGATGACCCTCTTTCCCACAACTGTAGCACTTTTTGGACTGCAGTGTACAATTTGGGCTGATGTGACCTTCCTGACCACACCTATAGCATCTCACTGGTGGTCGATCTTCTCCCCTTGAAACTGGGGTCGGTGCTGGTGCTGGTACTGGTGCCCTTCCATAATTATTATGGAATCTCTTTCTTTTGAAATTGTTCCCACTGGATTCTCCTCTTCTGTTATTTGATGTGGAATTACCACCGAAGTGTTGGTTACCTCCTCGATGGTTCTCGTTCCTGTGGTTGTTATCATTTCTCTGATCATTGACTCTTGGCTGTAATTTTTCATCTGTTTGCTCCACCCTTTGAGCCCTATCAACAACATCTGAATACAAATTAAATTTATGAGAGCTAAGTTGTTGACGGATTTCGAATCTTAGACCACGTAAGAACATTCGACTCATCCGTGCTTCGTCATCTACTAGATGAGTCGCAAAACGAGACAGTTCAACAAACTTAGCTTCATAGTGAGAAACTGTCATGTTTCCCTGCTCCAGCTTAATGAATTCCACTTCCTTCATATGGCGGATGCTTTCTGGGAAGTACTTTTCATTAAATAGCTCTTGGAATTCTGTCCAAGACATCTCAAGTGCTGAAGGGTGGATACGTTTTACCGCTTCCCACCAGTGATCCGCCTCACCTCGAAACATAAAGGTAGCAAAGGGCACCTTCTGATCATCAGCGCATTGTAGGACATCAAGTATTTTTGTCGTCTGCTTCAGCCATGCCTCCGCTTTGAGTGGGTCAGGCTTCCCGTGGAATTCAGGTGGTCCCAATTCTTTAAATTGCTTGACAGTGATCATCCTCAAATTACCAGCGTTTCTACCGTTATTGTTAACTGGATTTCCTCTTGCCTGATTCTGCATGAACTGCATGAAATTCCTAAAGAATCCATCATTCATCATGTTATCAGGAATATTATTTCCTGAGTTGGCAGGAGGATTGTTTGTGGCTTCTTGATTTTCGGCTACATTCGCTTCGGGTATTTCGTAGTTAACCTCTTGATTTCCAGATGCCATACTAAACTGTGGTCACAAAATAAATGTTAGTTCAAATAAACTGACTCATCACTTCATGTCCCTATATTCAAATCAACTCATTAGATAATAAAATCTAATTTAGGTAAGACACACTAGTGACTGATTCTATTCGTCTCTCCCCTCCTAGTTCTAACCCCATATCTCCATTAAAGACCATATCCCTAAGCTCTGATGCCAACTGTGACGCCCCCAAATCTAGGCCCACACAGCCCAAACTTGAGTCGTCAAAAGACTACAACAAAATTATTACAATGAAATACAATGTACAACAATACAGTGGATAATACAACACAACTAAGTCTTCATTATTATTGCCACACTATTTTATAACACGTGAAGACTATGATAGCTATCCCCGCACTCTCACTCCATTCCCCGGCTAGACCCCGTTACGTTCTCATCTCTTGTTGAAAAACAATGAAACGAAAAGAAAGGGTGAGCTCAAATAGCCCAGTAAGAAATATCATGACTAAGATAATGACGAATAATTTATCATTAGCCTTCAACAGTTGAGTTCTTGATAGAATACAATAGACTACAAGGTTTATATCAAAAACTGCAGTTAAATTCTTAAACAACGTTCAGATCAATAATAGCAGCGGAATGAGCAATCTATTAGAAGAATAATGCAGACTATAATGTCCACTCGCTTCTCTTTTTAGTAAAAATATCATCAACTTTTATCATCTGAAATACCATTAGTCAAGATAATACAACTTCACAGTTCCTGGTCATAATCATGCAGATCAACAGTTCGTCTTTGCACTACGGGCCAAAGACATTCAATATAACACCAACGGTCATGATTATACCAGATTCAGCCTTTGGTCATAATCATACCAACCAACAGTTCATCTTTGCACTACGGACCAAAGAGAACATTCACCACGTGTCATAAAAGACACCGAACAGATGTATCGCCTTTAACCTAGTATATCGCCTTTAACCTATCATCTGTTCAACAATTATATCACATCTGTGCCCCCGGCCACAGATATTCACAACAGCTTGATTCTTGATGATTAATACAAATAACAGTGATACAAATGATGAACAGAAGAACAGGATAAACAATAAGTATCGGAAGTTTACTTTGTGCAGATTCAAATAATGTCCAAATTGCCAACATGATGTGGAGTGAAATTTAAAAATGATATTCAAGATCCACAGTTCAGAATAACGATTACAGTTCAATAGAAATGTTCAGAAAATAGGAAGGTTCAGTTGAACTAATGAAATTCAACTATTATAGAACATATAATATTTTCAGGAATTATAGAAGCAATAGTTCCATAATAAGTTTCGATTTAGGTGTATGGAAGAAAATAATATCCCTTACCGTAGCAGGTTTGATTAACAAAAGGTGAAGGGAATTAATATCCCTTACCATAGTAAGTTTGAATAATGGAAGATGAAAAAGATGGTATCCCTTATGAGTATAAAGGAAAATGATATCACTTACGAATATGGAATAAAAGTGTCATGTGATAATTCGTGTAGACAAATTATTTCCACACGAGACAAATAAAAAGGGTTATTCACCAACAGGCGATAATCCGCACCGTAAGGTTATTCCCATCAATTTGAATACGAATAGTTATTCACCAAACAGGCGTAATCCGCACCGTAAGGTTATTCCCACAATTTAATAGAATTTGAACACGAAGAGTTATTCACCAAACAGGCGATAATCCGTACCGTAAGGTTATTCTCAAAGATTAATAAGGAATGAATACAAAAGGTTATTCACCAACAGGCGGTAAACCGCGCCGTAAGGTTATTCCCACAATTTAATACATGGAAATAAATGGTACAAGAAAGAAACGATATTATTTTCGAGAATCAAAGAATGATAATCCCTTCAAGTAAGAAAGAAAATAATATCCATTTATGATGATGAAAAGAGTGATACCCCTTACCTTAACACGTGACTGGATATTGATTTAAATGAGATTGATCAACCTATATATTTTTAATATAATTAGTAATTACCACATATAAATTTCAAGGTGTACGATAACTCGTATATTATGAACTATCAAAATTATATATATTTAACATAATTTTTGTAGTATAATATAACAACTTTAAAATAGTTTTTAAAATAATATTCCAAAATAAATCTTCCAAATGAAGCTTTTAAAAATGAATCTTCTCAAAGAAGAGTCTTCTAAAGGAAGATTTGTGAATACCGTGAAAAATAGAAATTTATGAAATTACTACTCTTTAATAAAAGACTTACTTGAAAATTTTCTGCACTCCTTTTGGCTTTCAAACTCTCAAAATAACCTTACTATTCTCAGAGAAAACTCATAAAATTCTTATAGAAAAATTTTATGTTTTAGGTGTGATTTTTCTATTCAGCTGAACAATCTATTTATAGGAGAAAATAAGTTACTATGCATGGTAGGTGAACAGAAAAAATTCAGCAGAGGCTGCTGCGCAGCCTCCACCAACTCTTCAGCAAATTCTCACATTTCTCACATTTCATGTGGGCCCCACAATGGGTCCCACATGTTTCTTACTATTCACGTACTATTCACGTCACTATTCACGTTACTATTTCAAATAGTAAAATTAATTATTTTATTTTTTATTTATTTATTTATTTATTCTTCCTGTGAGTCCAACATATAAAATAATGTTACCACAATAATGTAAGAAACACGTTACATATTTTTATTAATTTAATATTATAAATTATAGTGTATTTGCTACTGTGACATTTATTAGATTCAATAATTTTAAACTACAGTGCACCAACAATTATTGACTCGCTGATATGAAATACAGTGTAATGACAATTATTGAATCAATAATGCAAAATACTGTGTAGCAACAATAATTGAATTGATAATATAAAATATTATGCAGTGACAATTATTGATGAAATGATGCGTAACAATTACGGTATCAATTATCAGACCAATAATATGAGACACTGTGCAATACCGTGTGCTACTGTAGAGTACCGTGTGCTATAGAAAATACCATAAATTACCGTATGCTACTATTCTTTTATCACCGGTATTTTAACAGTTAACATCGTTGACTATTTTTATTTAAAAAGGTTACTTCTGTCGTTTTCTATATCCGACAAATATTCCGTTGTGGGGTCCACAAATAATTTGTTATTTCGGCGCCGTCGTACGGCCCGAATATTCCCCGACAAAACGAATATTCCCCGACAAAAAGAATATTGTCCGACAAAATAAAATTTGCACATAACATCCTTAACTTTCAATTTTGTCAATTTAACCATTTACTGTTTCAGGAAAAATATATATGAAGAAAAATTAAATTTTGTATTTCATAAATTCGGGGTCTTACATGACTTGGTCAATGCCTGGTCCGGCTCGACCCGATCTAAAGGCCACAAACATACCACATTTTTTTTGGCTCAGATCCGGTCTGTCAACAAGCCCAGCCTGAGGGCTGGCCTAGTTCACCCAAAGCCCGGCCCGACGTGTTAATTTTTTTTTTTGCTACTTTAATTTTTTTACTGTAGACAAAAATTTTCTCTTTGTAACAACTTATTCAATAAATCAAATAAAATTGGCGTCTTTCAATACGTTTATTTATACATGTTTGTTTATATACGAATAAATAAATCTATGAAAACACATTAGATAGTATAATATATAAGAATTTTTCTTCCTAGTTAGTAACCTATACTTTTTGCAGACCTTTCATTGGAACTTCATTTTAATAAATACTAGGCGTAAAAACTATTTTGTAAAATAATAATAATAATAATAATAGTTTTATATAAAAAATTTATTTTTAATAATGATAGTATAAAATAAGACAATATCTTTAAAATCGTACAATATTTTAATTAATTATTATAATTTGTAAGTAGAACTGACAATTTTGGCCCAGGCCCGCCGGCCAGGCCGTCAAAAAGCGAGCTTTGGGCCTTCAAAATGTAGCCTAAAAAAAGTTTGGCCATTTTTTGCCCGCCATACATGCTATTTTTTTATTTTTTATTATTATTGCTTGACATTGTTGACAAAAAAAAAATGTTAACCTAAAAAATGAAAAAAATATAGAATTATGAATAATATAAGAATAAATTTTAACATGTAATCTTAAATAATAATACAAAAAATATTATGAATAAGATATATATCACCTTTAGTCTTCTTTCTTTTATTCTTTTACTCTTTTATCTTTAATAATTAATATTATATACATTTATCAATTAATTAATCACAAGATTAGTTATATTTTAATGTATAAAAGTACAAAATATCTATAAAATTATTAATTATTTTATTTACTAATAATATTAAAAGATTATGTAGAAATTATGTGTCATAATTGTAAATAATTAGTGTTAGTATTTATTTCAAATTATAAGTTATAACAAAATATTATAAAAAAATAAAATAAAATTTATTCAAATGGCCCGCAGGTCCGGCCGACCCGGGCTGGCCACGGGCTTAACTTTTTTAGCCCGCAAAAAATTGGGTCGTTTTAGGCTCGGCCCGTTTGCCTGATGTACTTGTAAGTTGTAATACATTATTTTTAATTAATACATCAATTAAGTTTAAATTTTTAATTAGTATTTTTATAATATTTAAAATTATTAAAAAAAAATTGAATGAACCGGATCAAACTGACCTGACCTAATGCTTGGCCTACAAGTCCCCTTTTTAAGCGTTAAGTTCGGTCTGACCTGATTTGTAGGCTAAAAATCAATAACTTATCTTGACCTGATCAACAATCAAAGTCTGACAAATCTAAAATCAAACGAGGCTGACCTATTGTAAATGAGTAACCTTATGTATCCAATGAATCCACAGCTTTTTTTTAAAAACTTTTGGAACATCCTAACCTCCTAAAATTTTTCATCTTTTGACCACACTACAGTCGAGGGAGGGACCAGAGCACGGAAAGTAAATAAAAGGCACATAAGCAGCATACAGTATGGTAATGGTAATAGTATGGGCCTGCCTGTAGTACAATTATTTTTTTGCTTTTAACCCAATGGACCATTTCATAGTTGCAGTCTCAATTCTTTTACATCTTAAAGTGTTTCAAAATAAGTGAATTTATTTATAATTTGTTAATACAACAAAATTAATGGACAATTTTTTTAAAAGTAAAACTATTATATTTAGATAAAACATGACAAAAAAAAATATTGAAAACAATTTTGAGTATTTTTCCTTTTGAAAACCAATTTCCAAAACTGCTAGTGAATAGGAGAAGAAGCTTCAATTGTATATTATTGCATAGTCCCTTTGTGATGTCATAGTTTGTCTGGACAAATTCAATTGTACTATTGCATGTAAATCAATCTACAATGACCGCTAACGACATTTATTGACTGTTTCGTAGCAAAAATTAAATAATAATAATAATAATAATTATCAGGTGAAAAAAATATATTTCAAAAGAATTGGAAAAAAATGAAAGATGGGAGACTTATTAAAGGAGAGAAAGGAATGCCCTTTTCTTTTCTTTCCTTTTCATTTTTCAGTCACCTAAGTAGATAAAATATCCAAAATATCCTATGGTTGCTATCATCAATCATTATTTGAACTCACTAAATCTGCTTGGTCCTTCTACTTGTAAAATAAAGTAGAAACAAAAAAAAATAGAGTTTCTAATATTTCATCTATTTTATATTATTTGATTATTATTAATTTTTAAAATTAATTTAATAAAATTTTAAATTCTAATAAAAAAAATAATTTTAATTAATATAATAATAAATATTATAAATTATTTAAAAAATATTATAAATTATTTTATAATTTTTAATAAATTAAATTTTAAAAATATAATTTAATGCGGAGGGAGCTTTTTTTTGCCTCTCTCCTCGTTCAATTGTGGAGGTGGGCTTTTGCTCGTGTTATTGGAAACAAATCACCAGCTCCCTCTCTCCATCTCTTCTAAAGAAAGAAAAAGTACATGACTAGTTGACTACGACCTTTTTAGTCAACACTTTTAGGATCCAATTTAAATGTGGACCCTCATTCGCTGCATGGTCGCCACCTATCCATACTGAATAATCCGCCAATCAAAGACTTACTGATACTATAATTTCGGTCTCGTAATGGCAAAATGGACTTGTCGCTGCTAGCCTATGTATACTAATTATGTATTAATAACTATATATATAAATAGAAAGAAAATAATACCCCTCCATTTCAAATTATTCTTTTTTTTTTTCTGATTTTACTTGTGTTATTTGATTTTCTATGATTAAATTAATTAATTTTAAAATTAATAATTAAATAAATATATTAAAAATTTTGAATTCAAATAAATTAACTTTGATAATATGTTCGATATAATTTTGTATTATAATAATTTTGTATGTATATGTAATAAATTTTTATTAAAAATTATTTCTAAATATAGTCAATTTAATCATAAAAAGTCAAGCGTTAATGACAAAACTGTTCCCTCAAGCATACGCCGAAATTAATTTGCACCCTTAAGTATTGTTATCGTTAATTGTTACTCCAATGTTAAGTCCGATTATGCAATAATTAATCTTGAAGATGATTGAATAGATTAATTAGTTTTTTGAAAAATCTTGGTCTTTAAAAATTAACACTATTTTCATAAATGATTTTGTCAAAAATATTTATTTAAATGTTTTAGTCAATCAAAGTAAAGATATAGGGATAGGGAGATATCAAAATAAAGAACACGGTAGGGGTGCACAAGAAATCGAATAAAAATAAAAAATCGACCAAACCAGACCAAACCAAACCAAACCGTTAAAAATTCAAACCAAAAATCACAAAACTAAAAAATCGAACATTGTAAAATTGAAAAACCGAGACTAGTCGGCCAATTTCGATTTGGATTCTCAAAAAATCGAAATCGACCGAACTAATAGAACAATTTAAAATTATAATATAATTTATATACTTTTATAATAAATATTTATTTTAGTTATAAAACTTAAGAATTAATAAATTTAATTTAATTATGACAATTAGTTACACAATTACATGACATGTATAATGATATATACACTTGATTTTATTTTAAATTAAATTTGAATACAATATTTTAAACTTAACCACGTATGTTTAACTTTTAATAACTAACTCTTCTCTTATGCTTAAGTTTTAATAACCGACTAAGCCGATTAAACCGATAACCGAATAAACTGATAACCGAGTAAATGTTTTTGGATGATTTTGGTTTTTTATTTTTTATAACCAACTTAAATGGTTTTGTTATTTTTTTTATCGACTAAACCGACTATTGTGCACCCCTAGAACACAATGATACATCACTTGGTTGGGTTCATAGCATCAATTTTGACTAAAAAATTTCCTTAATCGCATTCAGCTGATAATGGGAATGGGTTAATGAATTTCATATTTATATTCATATAGGTAGATTATAATACATATTATTCATGTGCTAGTATGTTTAAATTATATTAAAAAAGTGAAATGTAGTCAAATCCTCAAACCACGCCTAATACCTTGACACATCACATTTATGGTGATAAATTGGTCAGAGATGAAAAATAGGAACAACATTATTTTTTAAATATATTTTGTTGTAACAAATGATGCTATCGATACTTTAAGGGTGTAAATTGATTTCAGCGTATATTTGGGGAGACAATTTTGTCATTAGTCCAAAAGTCAATTAGGACTAGACATGCAAAACATGCCTATTGTCCTCATGCCTTGACCGACCTACTAAAAATCTGCTTGTGTAGGATACATAGTTTGTTATTCTATTATTACATAGTTTACTTGAAGTATTTTTTTTATAAGGACCAAGAATCGGAGGAGCTATGTGAAGTTTGGTCTGGCTCGGCCTGCAGGCTTTAACAGTCCATAGTTTTGTTGGGAAGTCTGGCCCGCAGGCCCAAAAGTTATGACCAAAGCAAGCCAAGTTGGCCTAGTTCGGCCTACTATGCATACCACATTAGGACAAATAAAACTAGATAGAGAAAGTATTATTATTGATTTTTGAAAGTCAATTTAAGATATTTTCAAACTCAAAATTTAAATAATTAATTAAAAATTTTGAAAAATTTATTTTTTACAATGACTAATACTTTTTTAATAGTTACAATATTCATCATTGTATTGACTAAAATTTAAAAAATTAAAATTAATTTTGAGTTTAAAAATATCTTAAGTTAACTTCAAAAAATAAATAAAGATCTTATGTCGAAGAGAGTATATAAATGTAATTTTTTTATAAAAAAAATAATAATTTAAGAATAATTTTGTACATAAAAAGGATATGTAGGTCACACATTTTGAATCGAACTCATATAATACCATTTTTACTATGGGTTAAATGCAAGGATGACCCTTAAACTCTAAAATTTTTAGATTTTGAATCCCTTTCTTTTGGTCAATGTAAATCAAGTCATATTTTATTTATAAATTTAGATATTGAGCTCCCATGTACCACATATGCGTTGACTACCCACGTGACACTTGTGACGTGACATTTTAGAGTTAATAAGTAAAAAAAATTGCTTCTCCAATGGGTCGGAACTTAAAACCTTAAGTTTGAATCTTGATTGCTAGAACCACTCCAACAACACAGGGATAGGTACAAAATTAAGGCAAGAAATTGTTTATATATTTTAAAAGCAGATTTTCCCAAAATAATACTAATAAAAATAATAATTGTAATAATAATAATAATAATAATAATAATAATAATAATAATAATAATAATAATAACCCATTCCCATTCCCTGTGCTAAATATGCTTGTTCCTATTTGTGTGCGTAAATCGTTCTCTTCCTATTCCACCCACTTTGACCATATACCCATTTTGTGCTAGATTTTAATTTAGTATATAATTAATTATTTAGATAATTTAAGTAGTTAAACATGTGGTACTTGGGTGGTCTTATGTGCAAAATTTTTAATGTGAGGTTTTGGGATCAAATCCTAGTCAGAATAATTTTTTTGGTTTATGTTTAGTTCATATGCCACCTCAGCATGTCACATGGATAGTCAATATACATATGATACTTAGAGGCTCAATATTCAAATTTTTAAATAATATGAGACTCGATTTATATTGACAAAAAAAAAAAAGCTCAAAATCCAAAAAATGCTATAGTTCAAGGGTCATCCTTGTATTTAACTCTTTTAACTATTAAGTGTCTTTTATGTTTTGCAATACAATATTGTGACTTTTATTATAACTAAATATAACAATACCATAGACAACATAAAAGTGAAAATATATAAATGTGTTTACTCTCAACAAAATTTATAACTTTATTATCATAATAAATAAATATTAATTTTTCTTTATTAATGTACAATTGTTAATAAGTAGTAGGACTTAACACTTAAAAAGGATTGTTTTTCTTTTACCATTCAGTTTTTTTGCTACCATTTTATTTATTTTTTGGATCTAACACTTAAAAAAGGAAAACAAAATTCTGCACATACAGACGATAAGGATAGCAATTAACAAGCCACATCCACATCCGCAGCCACATTGAAGAACAGAACAAAGTACTGCCAATAATAAATAGGTCTGTAAATAACTTTGACTCGCCAAGTTCAGCTTAGTTTAAAATTTAAACGAGTTGAATTCATTCAGATTTTAATGGCTTATTTGTAAATTTTGATTTGGAAAAAAGATAAAAAATAAAAAGAGAATTTTTTTTAAGGAAAAAAGTTGTGAAGAATTTTTTTTAAGAAAGTTATAATTTTTTTTATAGTAATGTTAGAGATTTTAAAATTTTAATCTCAAATGAATTTTAAATGACATTACATTAAATATTGTAACGATAATTTATGACACATTTAATTATATAAAATTTACTCAATTAATATTATGATAACATATCATTTGAAATATATTTTTAGACTAAAGTTTTGAAACCTCTAACATCACCATTTTTTTTTATATTTTTTTTTGTCCCAACAACTACAATTATATTATTATTTTTTCTTTTAATTTAATTTTTAAAATTTTATTAAATTTCTATATTATTCTACAAAATTTACGCACGCCAGCGTGTGTCCCGCTGCTGATACTAATAAATGAGTGTAGAAAGTGTAAAAAATGGAGGGGGTGAAATTTCACTCTCTCATTTTGGAGTAATTATGCAGCAGTATTAAAACACTTATTACGCGATATTTTTTTATTATTTATGTGCTATTATTTTAAATATATAAAATAAAATAATTTATTTTAAATATTAAAATAATAACAAATAAATAATGTAAGGATTTTCTTAATGTGTGCCCTTAGGGCACACACTAAACGTGAAAAACGATGTATAATATTATTTGTTTATGTAGGTACACTGAATTCAATGTATAAAAAAATAATATACTAGTGAACCCTGTGTATTGAATTCAGTGCAACTAAATAAAGAAATAATTTTTAGCGGCTTCTATCTCTTATTTTCCGCGTCTAATGTGTGTTCTTAGGGCACACATTAAGCGGACCTATAATATAAAACATGACGTATTTTTACTCATTTTGGGACCCCGTATGTACGGCTCTGAATATATTGATGCATGGCTGACACGCATACTGCTCTCACCTTGTATGACTATTCTATTCTGCTACAAGCACGTCTACGCTAAACAAGCAACCGCTAAAAGACACCCATACCCCCCCGACTCTTTCACTCTCATCTTTTTCTCTTTTCTCTTCCTCCGGTAAAAAAGCTTACCCTTCTTCCCCCCTCCTCTCTGAACAACAAGTACTCTGCCCACTCCATTAAGCAGAAGCTCCTCACTTACTCTCTCTCTCTCTTACCTTTTTTCTCTCTATACAAAATTCATTTTTGAAGCTTTTTTATTCTTGCTAGCCCAATTCAATGGAAGCTTTCAGCTTGCTAAGGTATTGGAGAGGTGCTGGAGCTGGAAGCACAACCGTTTCATTAGCTGGAGACACCGCCGCTACGAAGATAAGCACCGTCACCGCCTCCGTCTCTTCTACAACTACAACTACCATTGTCACCGCCGTGAGCAACCCCCTGTCGGAGTCCGACGAAGAAAACAACGCCGAAGATGGCCCATTCTTCGACTTGGAGTTCACCGTAGATGACGGCGACGAGCAAGTGAAGAGTGAAGACAATGACGACATAATTTGTGAAGAGGAAAATGACAAAGAGAAGGATGACTGTACGGAGTCTGATGAATCCGACGTTGAGAATGAAAGGGAGTTGAAGTTCACCCTTTCGTCCGCTTCCAGTGGCGATAGCGTCGATCCGAATGTCTCTCTTTCTCCCTCTGATGATCTGTTCTTCAAAGGACGGCTTGTTCCGTTTTCTGAACCGAATTGCAAGCCTGTTTCTCTGCTGAAATCTGCCACAAAATCCGCAAAATTTGGTGTAATGATGTTGAAATTGAAGAAATCGTCGAAATCAAATGCGCCTGAAAAAGCAGAATCCAATGAATTTGCTCCTGAAAATCCAAAACTAGAGAACAAAGAGACCAACAAGCAGCCGAGCAAACCGCAAGGGAAGTTTTTCACTGTGAAGTTCAAAGTTGAAGAAGTGCCAATTGTTTCCTTGTTCACGAGAGATTATAGCTCGAAAGGAACAAATAGTAAAGCAAAGAAGCAGAATATTGAAAAATCAGTTCAAGACGAAAGGGGATTTTCAAAAGATGTGATGCACAAATACCTGAAGAAGGTGAAGCCTCTTTACGTTCGCGTGTCGAAGCGATACGGCGAGAAGCTAGGGTTTTCTGGACAGTTGAGCTTATCAGGAGCAATTAAAGCCGGACTAGAGCCACCGCCGTCTACGACCGTTTTAAAATTGTCTCCGGCTGAGAAAAGTGCGACGGAATCACCGAAGGTTAGCGAAACGCAACGACAAGGCAGTCTGAAGAATGAGAAGCGGGGAAGTTTACCGGGCGGGCTTCGTGTGGTGCGTAAGCATTTAGGAAAGGGGAGATCTGCGACGGTGGCGGCGGCATCACCGCCGGGACCGGTGGTTTCAAAACGTAGGGATGATTCATTATTGCAGCAACAGGATGGGATTCAAAGTGCTATAATGCATTGCAAGAGATCCTTCAAAGCCTCAAGAGGTACATTACATATTTACATCGTACTCCATATTATTTGTTTGAAATTTTGAGCTTGTTTGAATTTTTAAATGTTATAATATTATTATCTTTAAATAAAGCAGCTTATGATTGATTTGGTGATTTTTTGAATGGTAGATTTGGAGGCATCAGGATCGGGCAGTGATGAATCACAAGAGAAAACTGGGCGTGGATCTATCTGTCAACTGATGAATTAATGTTGAGACTTGAGCTGAGGGTTCATGGGATGAGCTTAAAATGGAAAAACAGTAGCATAATGTTTGGATCATTTTTTATGTTCAGGATGATTGATTGACTAGAGCTAGGAAATGGGTTGTCATAATTACTTGTGCTTTGGTGTTTGTAAAACAATTTAGATTAAAATATGAATGAGGGGAGAAAGATGAATATAGCAGCAGCAGCTAGTAGTCTGTCTTTCTGCTGAAGTGGTACTGAAAGGTGAAGTAGGGTAGTTCAACACTGTTGTGCATACCATTAGATTGCCAAAATTATTATTAGTGGTGTATATACTTCGTTAATTATTTTGAAGTACTACTACACTTGTATGTTGGTAAATGGTAATTAAGTAAGGTTGTATTCAACTGAAATTAAACTAGAACAGAGGAGGAAGATAGTTTGTTTCTGCTGACTTTTTAGATATTTTGGAAAGTATATGTTCTTTAGCTCAAAACTTGTGTCCTTCGAAAAACATTTTTCCCCTCGAGTTGTTGGAGGTCAAAATCCTCGAATTTGTTTTTGTCTATGTTCATGCGGTTATTGGATAAGAGGTCTTCTGAGGGTTCAAATCGATTGTTATTATTCTCTGTTTTATGTTTCATGTCTATGTTGCAAGAGACAAGAAATTTGATATATACAAATTTGTATTTATATATTATAGATATAAATTTATATATATTTGTTTTATATTTTTTATAAGAGAAACATGAAATAAAAAATAATAATAGGAGATCTCGCACCGTCTTTTGGGCTAAAAAAAAGGATTGGTTGATTTTCCAAGTGATAAAAAGGAAGGAGAGAGAGAGAGGGGGGGAGAGAGAGAGAGAGAGAATCAAGCTTGGGAAATGGTTTCTTTATTGGTTAGCGAAGCAGAGAGAGGAGTACTTGAAGGGTAAAGATTTCCTTTTCTTCATCTCTTGTTCTCTCTCCGAAATATACACACACTCGTCTAAAGACATTTGAGTTGATTGGCAAAAGATTGCCATAACACCGCAAATACAAGCACCGTGAATGTTGTAAATTCAATTTGAATTATTTATTTATTTTTTACGGTAAAAGTATCTTTCGATCAGATTCGAACGATCACTAGGGTGCACCAGGAAGAGATTAAATCTCCTTGATCACCTAACCAAGAGAGCTTTGATACACTTTCTAACACCATTCCCATCTCGGAAGGGTTTGTGACTTTGTGTTGTGGAACTTTTATTTTTCCTATTTAATTAATTTTCTCTTGTAAATGAAAAAGAATATTGGGCTGAGAGTAGTTTGAACTTGGAAGTGGGAAGAGATATGTGACGACCCCAAATCCGGGTTCCTTTAACCCTAGACTTGGTACGTCACGATACATCATCTTCATACACGTTCTATAACTAATGCGGAATATATAAACATAAATTGTTTATTCTACAACATTTCCCAAGGTTTCTAACCTTAACTTACATATATACCTTTAGATTCATAAAAAGGTTTACAAAATTACTTACATCATATAACAATTTAGTTATAATGCATAACACTATAATCTTGTCTGTTGCTTCTGTCTCTGTCTCTCCTTGGACATTCGTATTATTCTGAAATTTGTTATCATGATATAGCAAGAGTGAGCAACGACTTTGCTCAGCAAGTTTAAATACGATAACTATATATCATGATTGAAAGAAAGAATAAGCTTTTGAATTTTCAACAATATAATAATTGTGAAAGAGTACGAGTCATAATTTCAATAATTGAATGACTAAATTAATTAATGTTGAGTGTCAATAATGACCATGAACAAATTTAACTGAACCTTATGGTAATGAAGGTGATCAGCCTTTCATACCTGATGAACAC
Organism: Hedera helix; assembly: GCA_947179155.2. Taxonomy (NCBI): domain Eukaryota; kingdom Viridiplantae; phylum Streptophyta; class Magnoliopsida; order Apiales; family Araliaceae; genus Hedera; species Hedera helix. Next base: position 44,964,091 of record OX359273.1, read on the forward strand.
ATGCAACAAGCACTATGTGCGAATCAACAATTTAAAGAGGTGGAATAATTATACAGAATTAAACCATAGCATGCTTGAAACGTAACAACTTGAGTTTGAGTTAGGAACTTGAACAATAAAATAATATATCCTGCTCGAATATAAATTGAGTAGGGTTTAGGAAACTTGCCTGATAGTCGATCTACAGATAATTAGCTTTAAATAACTTTCTTTGAATGACCTAATATTAACAACATTGGTCTATCAATTAGTATTACATAAAATTGTACAATTATGCGCTCAATTATGCTATTTATCTGGCAAATAAAAGTTACATAACAAATAAGTTAATATACTATCATTAACCTATAAAATAATTAATAAATCTTAGGTTAATAATTTAATTAATTTATATCAATTTTCTCAAGTGTTAAACACTTACTAAACTATTAAACAATTTATTATAATTGTTTAAACAAAAGAGTTAAAAGACATTTTCTTTATTTCATTTAATTACTATTTAACATTAATTAAATAGTAAGTAATTAACTACCTTTAGTTATTATTTAATAATAAATAATAACTTACTAGATTTATTTATTATTTAAAATTAATCAAATAATAAATAATTATATTATATTAAAAATAATCAAATATCTTTAGTTATTATTTAATAATAAATAATAACTAATTAACTAGATTCATTTATTATTTAAAGTTAATTAAATAATAAATAATAAAATTATATAGTAAATACTCAAATATCATTAGTTATTATTTTAATAATAAATAATAACTAACTGAATTTATTTATTATTTAAAGTTAATCAAATAATAAATAATTAAATAATCAATCTTAGTTGTCTTTAATTATTATTTAATAGTAATTAAATAATAATTAATTAATTTATCATCCTTGTTTATTATTTAATTTTAATTAAATAATAAATAATTAATTTAATCATTAATTCAGAAGATATAATATTGAACTAACTAGATTAATATTTAAATATTAATCCTAAATATTTATTATATTTGGAAAATATAATATTAAACTAACTTAGATTAATATTTAAAATATTTAAATATTAATCCTAAATATTTATTATATTTGAAAAGTATAATACTAACTAACTAGATTAATATTTAAAACATTTAAATATTAATCCTAAATATTTATTATATTTGGAAAATATAATATTAAACTAACTTAGATTAATATTTAAAATATTTAAATATTAATCCTAAATATTTATTATATTTGAAAAATATAATACTAACTAACTAGATTAATATTTAAAACATTTAAATATTAATCCTAAATATTTATTATATTTGAAAAATATAATATTAAACTAACTAGATTAATATTTAAAATATTTAAATATTAATCCTAAATATTTATTATATTTGGAAAATATAATATTAAACTAACTAAAATAATATTTAAATATTAATCCTAAATACTTATTATATTTGAAAAATATAATATTAAACTAACTAGATTAATATTTAAAATATTTAAATATTAATCCTAAATATTTATTATATTTGAAAAATATAATATTAAATACCTAAATATCATTTTTTGTATTTTAACTATTTTTTTATAATTTTTAATTAATTTTTAATCATTTAAATTAATTAAACTAAAATTGGATGGCATTTTCGTAATTTGGCCAAAACAATCTCAAAACTCCTTAACACTTCACTGCTACTTCGCTCGCCGGTTTCTGCAATTCATCTTCTTCGCCTCTTTGGTAGCACAAATAGCCATTAAAACAAAATCAAACAAGCTTTAATCTACCAAAAAAAATTCTAAATCAATTACCAAAAACTTAGCAACAATTAATAACATTAAAAATTAAATACCCATAAATTATTTCACAAATTTTTGGAGCAAAATTTGTTCACATAATTAATTCCATAAATACATCAAAATTATGATTTTCAACCTCAAATACCATAAATAATCACATAATCAAATACTACAAGTTATTCTATACCGAAATACTAATTTTTCTGCATTATCCAAATAATTTATTACATAACAAACAATTCTTTTGGATAATTAAAATGGGAAAGAAAGTATACTTTAAAAAAATAAAATAAAATAAGTATTACCTCATTTGATAATTTCTATTTGAGAGCTAGATTAATATTCTTCTTCTAGCAATTTCCTTGATGGCTATGAAATTTTCGGATGAAAATTCTATGGAGATTTTGAGCAACTTAGTTTTTCCGAAGAGAGAAGAGAGAGATAATGAACAAGACTTGCTTTTGTTTTTGAATAATACTCCTACTTCTTTCTACTGATCAGTTTCTTTGGAACACGCCAAAACAAAGCAACACGCCAATTTTTTTTTTTACCAAACACGGCACAATATTTTTAATATATTAATTATTTAATATTTATACATTAAATACTCTTTAATTATACACACAGTGTAAAGAATATCACCATATGTATAAAAATTAAATATACCATAAAATAGTATATATCTTCACGGTCATTTTAAAATTCGTTTCACTAAAAACGGATGTACTTTATTTTATCACATAATAATAATTTAGTACACTTTACACCTCCAAAATAATAAAAATATATATATAATTAATATATATATTATTTTTACAATTTAATTCATTATATAAATATTTTCACCATTTATTGTGAAATTAAATAATTGATGTGACGCCCCCAAATCTGGGCCCACACAGCCCAAACTTGAGTCGTCAAAATACTACAACAAAATTATTACAACAAAGCACAACGTACAACAATACAGTGTATAATAATACACAACTAAGTCTTCACTATTATTGCCACACTATTTTACAAAACGTGAAGACTATGATAACTATTCCTCGGACCCTCACTCCATTCCCCGGCTAGACCCTGTTATGTTTTCATCTCCTGTTGAAAAACAATGGAACAAAAGAAAGGGTGAGCTCAAATAGCCCAGTAAAGAATATCATGACTAAGATAATGACGAATAAATTATCATTAGTCTTCAACAGTTGAGTTCTTGATAGAATACAATAGACTACAAGGTTTATATCAAAAACTGCAGTTAAATTCTTAAACAACGTTCAGATCAATAATAGCAGCGGAATGAGTAATCTATTAGAAGAATAATGCAGACTATAATGTCCACTCGGTTCTCTTTTTAGGAAAAACATCATCAACTTTTATCATCTGAAATATCATTAGTCAAGATAATACAAATTCACAGTTCCTGATCATAATCATGCACATCAACAGTTCATCTTTGTACTACGGGCCAAAGATATTCAATATAGCACCAACGGTCATGATTATACCAGATTCAGCCTTTGGTCATAATCATACCAAACAACAGTTCATCTTTGCACTACGGGCCAAAGAGAACATTCACCACGTGCCATAAAAGACACCGAACAGATGTATCGCCTTTAACCTATTATATCGCCTTTAACCTATCATCTGTTCAACAAATATATCACATATGTGCCCCCGGCCACAGATATTCACAACAGCTTGATTTTTGGATGATTAGAATGATATAAATGATGAACAGAAGAAATAGGATAACAATAAGTATCGGAAGTTTACTTTGTACAGATTCAAATAATGTCCAAATTGTCAACATGATGTGGAGTGAAATTTAAAAATGATATTCAAGATCCACAGTTCAGAATAACGGTTACAATTCAATAGAAAGGTTCACGTAAATAGGAAGGTTCAGTTGAAATAATGAAGTTCAACTATTATGGAACATATAATATTTTCAGGAATTATAGAAGCAATAGTTCCATAATAAATTTCGATTTAGGAGTATGAAAGAAAATAATATCCCTTACCGTAGCAGGTTTGATTAACAAAAGGTGAAGAAAATTAATACAAAGGGTTATTCACCAACATGCGGCAATCCGCTCCGTAAGGTTATTCCCACAATTTAATAGAATTTGAGTACAAAGAGTTATTCACCAAACAGGCGGCAATCCGCTCCGTAAGGTTATTCCCACAATTTAATAGAATTTGAGTACAAAGAGTTATTCACCAAACAGGCGGCAATCCGCTCCGTAAGGTTATTCTCAGAGATTAATAATGAATGAATACGAAAGGTTATTCACCAACAGGCGGCAATCCGCTCCGTAAGGTTATTCCCACAATTTAATACATGGAAATAAAAGGCACGTCTTATGAGTAAGGAAGAAACAATATTATTATCGAGAATCAAATAATGATAATCCCTTACCATAGTATGTTTGAATAATGGAAGATGAAAAAGATGGTATCCCTTACCTCAACACGTGACTGGATATTGATTTAATTGAGGTTGATTAACTTGAACAGTACACGTATACTTATAGATCTTCACAAATACTCAAGATGACTTAAGCACACTTAGAGAGAACTTTCACAAGAAGTATTTAGAGAGAGAAAGAAAGAACAAGTAAGGAAGTTTATGAAAAATCCTTAAGTTAAGGCTTCTATTTATAGCCAAAAATCTTATCATTCATTTAATCTAAACCATTCATTTAAAGATCATCTTTTAATCTACACCATCCATTTCAAATATTATATTATCTTTAATCTACACCATTCATTTCATATCACCTAATAATCACCTAACTTTATATTATAAACAAATCAATTTAATTATTCAACAATAATTCACACTTTAATCTACACCATTCATTTCATATCACCTAATAATCACCTAACTTTATATTATAAACAAATCAATTCAATTATTCAACAATAATTCACACTTTAATCTACACCATTCATTTCATATCACCTAATAATCACCTAACTTTATATTATAAACAAATAACTTTATCAATTCAATTATTATGACTAATTGTTATAAATACAGTATAGTTAGCTTTTAGATATCAAGTCAATAAATTAATGAAATACAACTGTTTAAATAACATCATAATAGAGATAACAATAATGTAAAATAAAGCATACGTTACTGTGTAATGACAATTATTGATTCAATAATGTGAATTACTGTGCATATGTTACTGTGACAATTATTAGGTTCAATAATTTTAAAAACAGTGCAACAACAATTATTGACTCAATGATATAAAATACAGTGTAATGACAATTATTAAATCAATAATGCAAAATACTGTGTAACAACAATTATTGAATTGATAATATAAAATATTATGCAGTGACAATTATCGATGAAATGATGCGTAACAGTTACGGTGTCAATTATCAGACCAATAATATGAGACACTATGCAATACCGTGTGTTACTGTAGAGTACCGTGTGCTACAGAAAATACCATAAACTACCGTATGCTACTATTCTTTTATCACCGGTATTTTAACAGTTCCGTTGACTATTTTTATTTAAAAAGGTTACTTCTGTCGTTTTCTATATCCGACAAATATTCCGTTGTGGGGTCCACCAATAATTTATTATTTCGGCGCCGTCGGACCAAACGAATATTCCCCGACCAAACGAATATTCCCCGACAAAGCGAATATTGTCCGACAAAATAAAATTTGCACATAACATCCTTAACTTTTAACTTTATCGATTTAACCACTTACTGTTTAAAAAAAATATCTATATGAAGAAAAATTAAATTTTGTATTTCATAAAATTCGGGATCTTACAACCTCCCCTCCTTATGAAATTTCGTCCCCGAAATTGACGTACCTGACATATCGAAGAGGTAAGGATACTTAGATTTCATCTCAGATTCTAGCTCCCAGGTCATTTCCTCAGTATCTTGGTTCCTCCATAAAACCTTAACTTGAGGTATAACCTTTGAGCGTAGGATCTGCTCCTTCTTATCCAGGATCTTAACAGGTACCTCCTCGTATGTTAAATCCTCTGCTATAACGTCTGATTCTAACTCAATGACGTGGTTTGGGTCCTTCACATATTTACGTAACATAGATATGTGAAAAACGTTATGGATGCGAGACATACTTGGTGGTAGGGCTAGTCTGTAGGCTACGGTTCCTATTCGATCGAGGATTTCAAATGGGCCAATAAATCGAGGGTTGAACTTTCCTCTCTTTCCGAATCTCGTAACCCCTTTCCATGGAGTAACACGTAAGAATACATGATCTCCGACGTTGAAACTTTCGTCTCTCCGATGAAGATCAACATAACTCTTTTGTCGTTCTTGTGCGGTCTGTATTCGTTGTCGGATCATTTGGATCTTTTCGGTCGTCAAGCGTACCAACTCGGGTCCCAACAATTTTGCTTCTCCTACCTCATTCCAACATATTGGAGAGTGACACTTCCTTCCATACAATGCCTCGAATGGAGCCATGCCTATGCTTGCTTGGTAACTGTTGTTGTAAGAAAATTCCACCAACGACAAGTATTTATCCCAACTTCCTTTGAAGTCTAATACACAAAGTCTCAAAAGATCTTCGAGGGTCTGGATCGTCCTTTCCGATTGTCCGTCCGTTTGAGGATGGTATGCAGAACTAAAACGTAGTTCAGTGCCCATAGCTTTTTGTAGACTGATCCAAAAGCGTGAAGTGAATCTAGGATCTCGATCAGAAACTATGGAAACTGGCATGCCATGCAATCTCACGATCTCATTTATGTACATACCGGCAAGACGTTCAAGTGAAAAGTTTTCTCGTATAGGCAAGAAATGAGCAGATTTGGTCAATCTATCTACGATCACCCAAATTGCATCTAAGCCTTGAGAAACTTTTGGAAGACCCGTCACGAAGTCCATATTGATGTGTTCCCACTTCCATTCGGGAACTTCAAGTGATTGTAATGGACCTTTAGGAACTTGATGTTCTGCCTTGACACGTTGACAAGTTAGGCACCTTGAGATAAACTCCGCAATCTCTCTTTTCATATTGTTCCACCAAAATGTATGTCGAAGATCTCGATACATCTTGGTACCTCCTGGGTGGATTGCAAACGGCGTGTTGTGTGCCTCCATCATGATTTTATGCTTTAATTCAGGATCGTTAGGAACACAGAGTCGAGAGTTGACTCGAAGTATTCCTTTCTCGTCGATTCTTGCTTCGGGAATAGCACCTTCTTGTACTTTCTTTATCATGTTTATCAGTTCCGGATCGGTAGCTTGAGCAGTTTTAATTTTATCGATTAAAGTTGGTTCTACTCGCACGTGAGCAATCTTCGAGTGGGTCCCTGGTGTCTTTAGCTCTATCTCCATCTTTTGCAAGTCGTACAAAATACACTTTTGTGTTGTCAGCAGTGCACTTGTACTTGCATAAGATTTTCTGCTCAAAGCGTCAGCTACAACGTTCGCCTTTCCCGGGTGATACTGGATTGTGTGGTCATAATCCTTTAACAGCTCAAGCCAACGTCGTTGTCGCATGTTGAGTTCCTTCTGGGTGAAAAAATACTTGAGACTTTTATGATCCGTATAGATATCCACTTTTTCTCCGTACAAGTAGTGTCTCCAGATCTTCAACGCGAAAACGACTGCTGCCAACTCTAGATCATGAGTAGGATAATTTTTCTCATAATCTTTGAGTTGTCGAGAGGCGTAGGCTATAACCTTTCCATGTTGCATAAGGACACAGCCTAGACCTTTGCCAGAAGCATCGCTGTAGATAACAAATTCTCCTGATCCTGATGGTATGGTCAGAACAGGAGCTGAAACCAGTCTCTTCTTGAGTTCTTGGAAACTTTTCTCGCATTCCTCGCTCCATATGAATTTTGTGCTTTTTCGAGTAAGCTGCGTTAATGGAGTGGCGATTCGAGAAAATCCTTCTACGAATCTCCGATAATAACCAGCTAGACCCAGAAAACTTCGGACTTCGGTTACTGTTTTGGGTTGTTCCCAATTTAGTACCGTTTCAATCTTCGCAGGATCGACTGATATTCTTTGACTAGAAATCACATGCCCAAGAAACGCGACCTCCTCAAGCCAGAACTCACATTTCTTCAACTTGGCATATAATTTGTTTTCACGGAGCTTTTGTAGTATCAATCTCAGGTGTTGTTCATGATCCTCGCGACTCTTGGAGTATATGAGGATGTCATCAATAAAGACAACCACAAAATGATCCAAATGTTCCTTGAATATCCGGTTCATCATGTCCATGAAAGCTGCAGGAGCATTAGTTAGTCCAAAAGGCATGACTAAGAACTCATAATGCCCATAACGAGTTCTGAAAGCAGTCTTTGGAATGTCCTCAGCTTTAATCTTTAACTGATGATATCCAGAACGGAGATCAATCTTTGAGAAATGTTGAGCGCCTTGCAATTGATCAAACATGTCATCAATCCGAGGTAACGGGTACCTGTTCTTGATGGTGACATGGTTCAATTCTCGGTAGTCAATGCACAATCTCATACTCCCATCTTTCTTCTTCACAAATAGAACAGGAGCACCCCAAGGTGATGCACTCGGACGAATGAAACCGGTATCCAACAATTCCTGTAGTTGGACTTTTAACTCTTGAAGTTCAATGGGAGCCATTCGGTAGGGAGCTTTGGAAATGGGCTTGGTACCGGGTTCAAGATCAATATAAAAATCAATTTCACGGTTTGGGGGTAAGCCAGGAAGTTCTTCAGAAAAAACGTCAGGAAACTCATTAACAATGGGAATATCATTCAAGTTTGATGTATATTTGTTCAAATCAGTGACATGAGCTAAAAAGGCTTGACATCCGTTTTTCAATAAACGAATGGCTTTATGGCTAGAAATAACAGTTATAGATTTCAATGGTTTAGTTGCTTGAATTTGCATGACAGGTTGATTAGGAATATGAAAACTAATAATCTTATGAAAACAATCAATTTTAGCATAATTGGTAGTCAACCAATCAATTCCTAGAATCACATCAAATTCATGCATTTCCAGAGAAATAAGGTCAACAGATAATGTGAGGTTGTTGATTTGAACTAGGCAAGATTTATAGATAGTAAATGTAATAGGTATTTCTCCCAATGAGGTTTCAACTGATAAGACAAGATTTAAGTTTTCAATAGTCAAATTTAAACGTTGAGTACATATAGGTGAGATAAAAGAGTGGATAGAGCCAGTATCTAATATGGCATAGACTTCTCGAGAATTTATGAATAGCTTACCGATTATCACCTCATTCGGTTTCTTGACTGTTATCGTCAAATCGAATCCCGAATACTTCATTCGGATCTTCACGTATTTCAACCATGGGAATACCACTGAATAATTTTCTAGCAAACTGTTTCTCGGGTTCATCAACTTCATCAGTGGTAAGGTACCAATGATTTCCATTAAAATAGTATTTTCGATAGACTGCAGTTTCCACGATAGTGACTAACTTAACCTGAATTCCTCTAAATTGTAACGCCCAAAAGTATAGAAACATCATTTTTAAATAATCTTGAAAGTCATAGCTGGAACACCATAAATCCCAAAGACTAATATGAAAAGTCCATATATTCTGATCCTTTGTTATAGAGCATAACCAGGTGATATCACTCTCCCAATTAGTGAGTAAATTAAAGGCAATAATTTCCGCAAGTTCGTTACTTCCTTTAATTGCTTCTAAGAATGGATCTGGAACGACTGTAGCAGAGCTTTCACCTTCATCCTTACTGGATAGAACACGCATAATTTTTGCCTTAGGCAAATGATTCAACTCTGAGTTTGTAAGAAGATTATTCGTCGCCTCTTGTTCTGCAGCTACATTTGTTTCAGTAATTTCATAGTTAACCTCCTGATTTCCAGATGCCATACTTAACTGTGGTCACAAAATAAATGTTAGTTCAAATAAACTGACTCATCTCTTCATGTTCCTACATTCAAATCGATTCATTCGATAAAAAAAATCTAATTTAGGTAGGACACACTAATGATTGATTCTATTCGTCTCTCCCCTCCTAGTTCTACCCCAGATCTCCATTAAAGACCATATCCCTAAGCTCTGATGCCAACTGTGACGCCCCCAAATCTGGGCCCACACAGCCCAAACTTGAGTCGCCAAAATACTACAACAAAATTATTATAACAAAGCACAACGTACAACAATACAGTGTATAATAATACACAACTAAGTCTTCACTATTATTGCCACACTATTTTACAAAACGTGAAGACTATGATAACTATTCCTCGGACCCTCACTCCATTCCCCGGCTAGACCCTGTTATGTTTTCATCTCCTGTTGAAAAACAATGGAACAAAAGAAAGGGTGAGCTCAAATAGCCCAGTAAAGAATATCATGACTAAGATAATGACGAATAAATTATCATTAGTCTTCAACAGTTGAGTTCTTGATAGAATACAATAGACTACAAGGTTTATATCAAAAACTGCAGTTAAATTCTTAAACAACGTTCAGATCAATAATAGCAGCGGAATGAGTAATCTATTAGAAGAATAATGCAGACTATAATGTCCACTCGGTTCTCTTTTTAGGAAAAACATCATCAACTTTTATCATCTGAAATATCATTAGTCAAGATAATACAAATTCACAGTTCCTGATCATAATCATGCACATCAACAGTTCATCTTTGTACTACGGGCCAAAGATATTTAATATAGCACCAACGGTCATGATTATACCAGATTCAGCCTTTGGTCATAATCATACCAAACAACAGTTCATCTTTGCACTACGGGCCAAAGAGAACATTCACCACGTGCCATAAAAGACACCGAACAGATGTATCGCCTTTAACCTATTATATCGCCTTTAACCTATCATCTGTTCAACAAATATATCACATATGTGCCCCCGGCCACAGATATTCACAACAGCTTGATTTTTGGATGATTAGAATGATATAAATGATGAACAGAAGAAATAGGATAACAATAAGTATCGGAAGTTTACTTTGTACAGATTCAAATAATGTCCAAATTGTCAACATGATGTGGAGTGAAATTTAAAAATGATATTCAAGATCCACAGTTCAGAATAACGGTTACAATTCAATAGAAAGGTTCACGTAAATAGGAAGGTTCAGTTGAAATATTGAAGTTCAACTATTATGGAACATATAATATTTTCAGGAATTATAGAAGCAATAGTTCCATAATAAATTTCGATTTAGGAGTATGAAAGAAAATAATATCCCTTACCGTAGCAGGTTTGATTAACAAAAGGTGAAGAAAATTAATACAAAGGGTTATTCACCAACATGCGGCAATCCGCTCCGTAAGGTTATTCCCACAATTTAATAGAATTTGAGTACAAAGAGTTATTCACCAAACAGGCGGCAATCCGCTCCGTAAGGTTATTCCCACAATTTAATAGAATTTGAGTACAAAGAGTTATTCACCAAACAGGCGGCAATCCGCTCCGTAAGGTTATTCTCAGAGATTAATAATGAATGAATACGAAAGGTTATTCACCAACAGGCGGCAATCCGCTCCGTAAGGTTATTCCCACAATTTAATACATGGAAATAAAAGGCACGTCTTATGAGTAAGGAAGAAACAATATTATTATCGAGAATCAAATAATGATAATCCCTTACCATAGTATGTTTGAATAATGGAAGATGAAAAAGATGGTATCCCTTACCTCAACACGTGACTGGATATTGATTTAATTGAGGTTGATTAACTTGAACAGTACACGTATACTTATAGATCTTCACAAATACTCAAGATGACTTAAGCACACTTAGAGAGAACTTTCACAAGAAGTATTTAGAGAGAGAAAGAAAGAACAAGTAAGGAAGTTTATGAAAAATCCTTAAGTTAAGGCTTCTATTTATAGCCAAAAATCTTATCATTCATTTAATCTAAACCATTCATTTAAAGATCATCTTTTAATCTACACCATCCATTTCAAATATTATATTATCTTTAATCTACACCATTCATTTCATATCACCTAATAATCACCTAACTTTATATTATAAACAAATCAATTTAATTATTCAACAATAATTCACACTTTAATCTACACCATTCATTTCATATCACCTAATAATCACCTAACTTTATATTATAAACAAATCAATTCAATTATTCAACAATAATTCACACTTTAATCTACACCATTCATTTCATATCACCTAATAATCACCTAACTTTATATTATAAATAAATAACTTTATCAATTCAATTATTATGACTAATTGTTATAAATACAGTATAGTTAGCTTTTAGATATCAAGTCAATAAATTAATGAAATACAACTGTTTAAATAACATCATAATAGAGATAACAATAATGTAAAATAAAGCATACGTTACTGTGTAATGACAATTATTGATTCAATAATGTGAATTACTGTGCATATGTTACTGTGACAATTATTAGGTTCAATAATTTTAAAAACAGTGCAACAACAATTATTGACTCAATGATATAAAATACAGTGTAATGACAATTATTAAATCAATAATGCAAAATACTGTGTAACAACAATTATTGAATTGATAATATAAAATATTATGCAGTGACAATTATCGATGAAATGATGCGTAACAGTTACGGTGTCAATTATCAGACCAATAATATGAGACACTATGCAATACCGTGTGTTACTGTAGAGTACCGTGTGCTACAGAAAATACCATAAACTACCGTATGCTACTATTCTTTTATCACCGGTATTTTAACAGTTCCGTTGACTATTTTTATTTAAAAAGGTTACTTCTGTCGTTTTCTATATCCGACAAATATTCCGTTGTGGGGTCCACCAATAATTTATTATTTCGGCGCCGTCGGACCAAACGAATATTCCCCGACCAAACGAATATTCCCCGACAAAGCGAATATTGTCCGACAAAATAAAATTTGCACATAACATCCTTAACTTTTAACTTTATCGATTTAACCACTTACTGTTTAAAAAAAATATCTATATGAAGAAAAATTAAATTTTGTATTTCATAAAATTCGGGATCTTACAACTGATATATATATATATATATATATATATATATATATATATATATATATATATATATATATATATATGTAAGAATCGTGTACGCATGTGTGTGGCTGTGTGGGTATGCATGTATTGGGTCTGGGCATGCGTGTAACTTGTAAGGGTGTGTTTATTTATATATATATATATATCTTATACATTTACACACATTAAAAATAATATATTTTTAATGTATTTAAAAAAAATAATTTAATTAATTACTTCCTTATTTAAATAATTTATTAAATTATTTAAATATTACATAAATAATTGTGTAATTAAATTACTCACTTCCATAAATCATTTACAATGATTTACTTAATTATGGAATATATTTATTTAATATATTCAATTACTATTTAAATTACTCAATTAATTTAATCACTTTATATATATATATATATACACACACACACACAGACACACACACACACACACAATTAAATATTGTACAATATATAAAATTTACTATTCTCCCTTAATTAATTTAACTACCTTATATAATTTATAATTATATAAATTACATAATTATTCCTCACAAATAATTTATCAATAATTTGCATAAATATTGATTAATTAATATAACCAATATAATAACTCAATTAATTCCACAATAAACCAATTAATTCAATTCGAATTAACTTAATATTAATCTATTTATTTACCATAATTTAATTAACCATTAAATTATGTTACTAAATATGCACGCATATATATATTCATATAAATACATATTTAATTTACACGCAACCACGTCGCATAATTACATAACTCCACTAATTAATTCTCTTAATTTAATTAGACTTGCTGTTAGTCAAGTTTATTGAATTATTACTTTACTTGCTAACTTATCGAAAATTTTGATATCACCATATCTAAGTTAGTCCGTTAAATTTAATTTGGACCTCTATTTATCTATCACTACTAGGTTATCAAACTTCAACCTTTATTAAATATTAAATATTTTATTTCTAATTCATTTAAATATCCGGGATATTACATTCACCCCTTCTTCTAAAAATTTCGTCCCCGAAATTATCTCATACGTCCTTCTACCAATTTTCATCACTGAGTACAACTCTTTACTCATCACATTTTATGACCACCCTTTGCTAGGAAGTTCATACTTCTAAACTCATAATTCCAGAACAATGGAATATCTTGCAGAAGAATAAATTGAAAATCAATATCTTACAAAAAAATAAATTGAAAATCAAAATATTCATTAAAGCTTTCATACTATTCTGAGGAGTCATAAAGACTGTAAACGTACTGCGAGAATATTTATCAATCACAATGACTGAAAACATACCACAATGGTTTTGTACGCTAGGTGATCAGCCTATCGTACTCTAGCGCTGTGCACAACGACTTCTTTTGGGGTCGACCTCTTTGGATTTACCAACCCATATCAGCATGCCACCACTGTTGGGCGCCCCCTCGCGGGTTATTTATTCATGGCTCTGACATATCCCCCATTATGGGGTTGTTCACCTCAGATTTACTACAAAATTCCGCTCCAGCATAAGTTGGATTGGAAAATAAAACTTGAGTCATTTCTGACCAAAAGTGTCTAGTCAAAATAAATGACGTAGACTCACATCATTGAACTGTTCGTATATTACGATTCAAAAATCATTTCAGATTAGTTAAAGTAACTAAAATTTATTTATAGGACTTCATGATACCGCACCGTTGCAACAGTACGTTGAGGATTCCGTCTTTTTCATCTCTGCACCATGGCTTTAATGGCGTGCGATGATTTTATAAATACATTTTGATATTTTCAAATCAATTCGTCTAGCCGAAACAATTAGCATAGACTCCTCTTTAACGTTTCAAAATACTGAAAATCATTTTGACTTTGTCATATTACTTCGTACCATAGTGGGCTTAAAATACCATCCAACACTAGGTTACTCTGCATTGATGACTCCATCGTTTATCATCTCTGCACTAAGTGCATTAATGATCTCTAAAATACATTTGTCTTTTCAAAGGCACAAAAGTGCGAATTTAGCACGATTTTAAGAATTTCAAAGTCTAGCATAGCTAGAAGATTTGGAATATCCTAAAACCTCAAAACACCTCAAATTTCTCCTCCGCATTCTTTTCCAGCTTAATAACTATATCTAGTATAGCTTTAATCTTGCTACTTAACTCTACCCATAATCACTGTTCATCAAACTTATCACGTATTTGGGTTCAGGAACTTACCACAATCATATGGTTTGAGGAACTTGTCCTAGTCAGGCCAAAGTCGCCCATTCGCTGAGGGGTTCCACCACATAATTATGAGTCACAAACTTTCTATACGTGTCGGTTCTCAGAATACGAACTTATCTTAACATTCTCTACCTATTCGTTATACATGAGAAAAGAATCACCTTCTCAACATTCATATAACAAATAGCGCGACACCAGGAGTGGTCGTCAAACCAAACACAATTTCCTGCCCATACAAGAAATTGGTCAACTCGACCACTAATCAATATAGGAAGTCAAGCGGTCGCTAAACCAAGAACAAATATATCAGTTCCCCAACTGTTCAACACTGTAAGGAATACTTGCCATCAGTGCATACGTTTATCCTACGATACACACTGATCGTGCCAAGTTTCGCAGCAGCATCTCCCAAATTGGTTCGCTGACATATCATAGCCCCCGCCCATACAAGGGTTCGTTCAACTCAACCACTATATTAATATAGGAAGCTAAGCGGTTCTAAAACCAAGCACAAATCCATACGAGGAATTTTACAACTCAACTTAACCTCTAATTTTTTTTCTTAACTGAATACGAATTTTATCCATTCATATTTTAGCACATCTGCCTTATTACGAGTTCATCTCTCTAGATCATTTCATGACCTTATTAGCATTTTCTTTATGCTTCTCAAAATCTTATCATAAGATATTTTCTATCACTTCTTCAAATTAGGTACAATATGACCTTTTTCATCTCTCTTATATCTTCTTAAATCCATCTTTGGATAATCTTCTATATATGAATTTTCCAAATTCATCTCTCATTACTTAAACTCTTTCGGAGTTTAATCATTTAACATTTTACTTATCTTCTACACGGTTATAGCCTAAGGTACTCTTACCTAAGGTTTATAACCTATCAGCTCTGATACCAACTTGTGACGACCCCAAATCCGGGTTCCTTTAACCCTAGACTTGGTACGTCACGATACATCATCTTCATACACGTTCTATAACTAATGCGGAATATATAAACATAAATTGTTTATTCTACAACATTTCCCAAGGTTTCTAACCTTAACTTACATATATACCTTTAGATTCATAAAAAGGTTTACAAAATTACTTACATCATATAACAATTTAGTTATAATGCATAACACTATAATCTTGTCTGTTGCTTCTGTCTCTGTCTCTCCTTGGACATTCGTATTATTCTGAAATTTGTTATCATGATATAGCAAGAGTGAGCAACGACTTTGCTCAGCAAGTTTAAATACGATAACTATATATCATGATTGAAAGAAAGAATAAGCTTTTGAATTTTCAACAATATAATAATTGTGAAAGAGTACGAGTCATAATTTCAATAATTGAATGACTAAATTAATTAATGTTGAGTGTCAATAATGACCATGAACAAATTTAACTGAACCTTATGGTAATGAAGGTGATCAGCCTTTCATACCTGATGAACACATGCAACAAGCACTATGTGCGAATCAACAATTTAAAGAGGTGGAATAATTATACAGAATTAAACCATAGCATGCTTGAAACGTAACAACTTGAGTTTGAGTTAGGAACTTGAACAATAAAATAATATATCTTGCTCGAATATAAATTGAGTAGGGTTTAGGAAACTTGCCTGATAGTCGATCTACAGATAATTAGCTTTAAATAACTTTCTTTGAATGACCTAATATTAACAACATTGGTCTATCAATTAGTATTACATAAAATTGTACAATTATGCGCTCAATTATGCTATTTATCTGGCAAATAAAAGTTACATAACAAATAAGTTAATATACTATCATTAACCTATAAAATAATTAATAAATCTTAGGTTAATAATTTAATTAATTTATATCAATTTTCTCAAGTGTTAAACACTTACTAAACTATTAAACAATTTATTATAATTGTTTAAACAAAAGAGTTAAAAGACATTTTCTTTATTTCATTTAATTACTATTTAACATTAATTAAATAGTAAGTAATTAACTACCTTTAGTTATTATTTAATAATAAATAATAACTTACTAGATTTATTTATTATTTAAAATTAATCAAATAATAAATAATTATATTATATTAAAAATAATCAAATATCTTTAGTTATTATTTAATAATAAATAATAACTAATTAACTAGATTCATTTATTATTTAAAGTTAATTAAATAATAAATAATAAAATTATATAGTAAATACTCAAATATCATTAGTTATTATTTTAATAATAAATAATAACTAACTGAATTTATTTATTATTTAAAGTTAATCAAATAATAAATAATTAAATAATCAATCTTAGTTGTCTTTAATTATTATTTAATAGTAATTAAATAATAATTAATTAATTTATCATCCTTGTTTATTATTTAATTTTAATTAAATAATAAATAATTAATTTAATCATTAATTCAGAAGATATAATATTGAACTAACTAGATTAATATTTAAATATTAATCCTAAATATTTATTATATTTGGAAAATATAATATTAAACTAACTTAGATTAATATTTAAAATATTTAAATATTAATCCTAAATATTTATTATATTTGAAAAGTATAATACTAACTAACTAGATTAATATTTAAAACATTTAAATATTAATCCTAAATATTTATTATATTTGGAAAATATAATATTAAACTAACTTAGATTAATATTTAAAATATTTAAATATTAATCCTAAATATTTATTATATTTGAAAAATATAATACTAACTAACTAGATTAATATTTAAAACATTTAAATATTAATCCTAAATATTTATTATATTTGAAAAATATAATATTAAACTAACTAGATTAATATTTAAAATATTTAAATATTAATCCTAAATATTTATTATATTTGGAAAATATAATATTAAACTAACTAAAATAATATTTAAATATTAATCCTAAATACTTATTATATTTGAAAAATATAATATTAAACTAACTAGATTAATATTTAAAATATTTAAATATTAATCCTAAATATTTATTATATTTGAAAAATATAATATTAAATACCTAAATATCATTTTTGTATTTTAACTATTTTTTTATAATTTTTAATTAATTTTTAATCATTTAAATTAATTAAACTAAAATTGGATGGCATTTTCGTAATTTGGCCAAAACAATCTCAAAACTCCTTAACACTTCACTGCTACTTCGCTCGCCGGTTTCTGCAATTCATCTTCTTCGCCTCTTTGGTAGCACAAATAGCCATTAAAACAAAATCAAACAAGCTTTAATCTACCAAAAAAAATTCTAAATCAATTACCAAAAACTTAGCAACAATTAATAACATTAAAAATTAAATACCCATAAATTATTTCACAAATTTTTGGAGCAAAATTTGTTCACATAATTAATTCCATAAATACATCAAAATTATGATTTTCAACCTCAAATACCATAAATAATCACATAATCAAATACTACAAGTTATTCTATACCGAAATACTAATTTTTCTGCATTATCCAAATAATTTATTACATAACAAACAATTCTTTTGGATAATTAAAATGGGAAAGAAAGTATACTTTAAAAAAATAAAATAAAATAAGTATTACCTCATTTGATAATTTCTATTTGAGAGCTAGATTAATATTCTTCTTCTAGCAATTTCCTTGATGGCTATGAAATTTTCGGATGAAAATTCTATGGAGATTTTGAGCAACTTAGTTTTTCCGAAGAGAGAAGAGAGAGATAATGAACAAGACTTGCTTTTGTTTTTGAATAATACTCCTACTTCTTTCTACTGATCAGTTTCTTTGGAACACGCCAAAACAAAGCAACACGCCAATTTTTTTTTTTACCAAACACGGCACAATATTTTTAATATATTAATTATTTAATATTTATACATTAAATACTCTTTAATTATACACACAGTGTAAAGAATATCACCATATGTATAAAAATTAAATATACCATAAAATAGTATATATCTTCACGGTCATTTTAAAATTCGTTTCACTAAAAACGGATGTACTTTATTTTATCACATAATAATAATTTAGTACACTTTACACCTCCAAAATAATAAAAATATATATATAATTAATATATATATTATTTTTACAATTTAATTCATTATATAAATATTTTCACCATTTATTGTGAAATTAAATAATTGATATATATATATATATATATATATATATATATATATATATATATATATATATATATATGTAAGAATCGTGTACGCATGTGTGTGGCTGTGTGGGTATGCATGTATTGGGTCTGGGCATGCGTGTAACTTGTAAGGGTGTGTTTATTTATATATATATATATATCTTATACATTTACACACATTAAAAATAATATATTTTTAATGTATTTAAAAAAAATAATTTAATTAATTACTTCCTTATTTAAATAATTTATTAAATTATTTAAATATTACATAAATAATTGTGTAATTAAATTACTCACTTCCATAAATCATTTACAATGATTTACTTAATTATGGAATATATTTATTTAATATATTCAATTACTATTTAAATTACTCAATTAATTTAATCACTTTATATATATATATATACACACACACACACACACACACACACACACATAATTAAATATTGTACAATATATAAAATTTACTATTCTCCCTTAATTAATTTAACTACCTTATATAATTTATAATTATATAAATTACATAATTATTCCTCACAAATAATTTATCAATAATTTGCATAAATATTGATTAATTAATATAATCAATATAATAACTCAATTAATTCCACAATAAACCAATTAATTCAATTCGAATTAACTTAATATTAATCTATTTATTTACCATAATTTAATTAACCATTAAATTATGTTACTAAATATGCACGCATATATATATTCATATAAATACATATTTAATTTACACGCAACCACGTCGCATAATTACATAACTCCACTAATTAATTCTCTTAATTTAATTAGACTTGCTGTTAGTCAAGTTTATTGAATTATCACTTTACTTGCTAACTTATCGAAAATTTTGATATCACCATATCTAAGTTAGTCCGTTAAATTTAATTTGGACCTCTATTTATCTATCACTACTAGGTTATCAAACTTCAACCTTTATTAAATATTAAATATTTTATTTCTAATTCATTTAAATATCCGGGATATTACAAGATAGGTGGTGATGTTTCAATTTTGGGACTTTTTCCTTATTTTTCTCGAGAGTTCAGACATATGAGGTCATCTTTAATTAATGGGCCTACGGCTTTTATTGGACTGCCTGATTGGGTCATTTGGATTTTAGAATTGGTCGGGCCTTTGATTTTAGAGGTATAATGTCACCATAAAAATTCGGATGACCCAAGTTGTACTCATATCTTTCCGATTCTAATGTGTTTGCATAAATTGATATATGTAGTTTCAAAGGTTGATTCCATCACTTAAACTGGTGGATGAAGTTCTTTCCTTTGGGACTTATTCCCTCGTCAATGACACATTAAGATATTTTATTTAATAATTTATAATATTATCGAGTCATTTTGGTTTATCACAAGTAAATACTTATGTTATGTTTGGATTGAAGGAATAGAATAGACGAAGAAATGTAATGATTTTAAGTTATTTCAAGTATATGTTTGATTGTTGGTGGTAATGAGTGGTTTAATATGATGGTAAAATTATGATACATATCTATTCCATTAGAATGAATTTTATCCCACCCCTTTCACATAGAATAAGAATCAAAGGAAGGGAATGGATTTTCATTTCATCAGAATAATTTATTCTCTAAATTGATCATCTAATACATTATTTTTCATTTTATTCCATTTATTCATTACATTCTCTAAACTAAACGTAATATTAATAAATAGTAAATCAATCATTCAAGAATCTCTATTTTTTTTATATACAATGTATAAATTATTCATTTCCCATAAAATATATACAATAATTCGTTTTAATATTTTAACTGCATACTTGTTTTTGTCAAGAGAGAGAGAGAGAGAGAGAGAGAGAGAGAGAGAGAGAGTAAAATGTTCCCATCCATCTCCTAGAAGCTCAACACGTCAACTGAAATTTGACAACGTCCTTTGGAGTAGAAACTAGAAAGACAAAGGCTTCGAAGTGGGGAATTATCGTTATGCCTTTGATTGGTAGAGAATGCATAATTTCCCCGAGTGAAATGACTGTAATGCCCTTTGATATTTTGATATCCTTACACAACCGAAGCTGTTTATAATTTTATGCAGCATATAAGTCATGGAATCAATTAACTACACACAAACATTCCTTCAACTCAAAAATGGCCTTATAACAGAATAACCAAATTATCTTACATACATCCAGCAACTCAAATACAATATCTTACACCAAATTAATAAATGAAATCGAAATCTCAACCTCAAAAATAATATTCTTATAGTACCCACCCAATGTATGTATCTCTAGATTGCAACATATCGTTTGCACTTTTGATCCACAATTGTCTGGTTAGCTAAAATAACTGTCAAGGTGCAATCCAATTTCACTCCTACCGTCTTCTTGATAATATTAATAATCTCAACTCTTCCCTTGATGTTGCTCTGGGTACTCAACGGCATCTTTCCGGCCGTCAAATCGAGCACCAATGTAGGAACCCTCGATATTTTCTCCAGCATAAATTCCATTGTAACATTCATTTGAAACGTTTTTCGGGCCTTGGCAGTCCCCTGAGGAGTTCTGGCCTCACCAATTAGCACATCACCATAGTAAATATTAGTTGTAGCATTCCTGAATTTAAAACCCGCAACATTTGGATTTTTCACCGACACACCTGCTATAATTGTCACGTTTGTGTTTGGCACCAAATTCAAATTCGATGGGTTAACACCCTCTAGTCCTCTTATTGTCACGTAATTTAAATTCACCTTTGGATCTTTAACCTTAAAAACAGTGAGCATAAGCACCAATATAGTCACTCCTAGAATCACTAGTACCACCGTGGTGCAGCCGCAGCACTGGAGGCATCTTTTCCGGTTGCGCTTTTTCTTAGACTCCTCCGTAGGCGGAGGCGGTGAGGCGGCGTTGTCGTGGTCGATTGCGATCCGATGAGCCGCCGGGGCTAAGGGGTTTTCTTGGTCCTCTACCATGGCTAAAAATTAAGTCGAAGTGAAATGGTGATTACACTGGCTGTTGAATTTCAGAGTGGCGTATACGAGAATCACAAGTTAATGAATTGAAATGTTTATGCAATGTTTCGACCTTATATACAAGTTAAAGACGTGTGGGTGGGTATTTTATTTAATTTTGTTTTTCGGACGCGTTACCACGGCTTTGAATATTCGACTAGTAAAGACTTTGGTCAAGAAATTTTGTAGTCTTGGCTAAGACTCTTGAGATTGTTTTATCTTTTTAATTTGTTGACAGTAGAAAACAAGAATGTTGACGGAGTCGATGTATGAAAATTATTATTATTATTATAGGAGTATTAAAGGAAGCTTCTATATGAATACGTATTTAAATTTTGTAGGTCGATCGATGTTTTAAATTAATGGGAAATGTAGAAAGGCGGCTACATGAATTTGTTTAATATAAGCATCAAGTACACATGTCATTTAATGTTACTTGAAAAGTATTTCAGGTCTTGTTTGGCGGTCTCTAACGATTTCTATATACTTAATAGTAAGTAGACTTTTCTGGATGGGATACTATTTGCTTACAGAAATTGGTGTTTATTGAAGAAACTGACTGTTTACCTAGTAGGAGGTCAGATTATTAATGGAGAAGTTGAAGATTCATGGATGGCAAGCGCAACAGCCTTGCCTTACTATATGACGATGATGATGTAAAAAGAAACAAAATAATAATAATAATAATTTATCTCTTCTTAGTTACACTTGTTTTTGGAGTTCAGATCAAATAGTAAGCTAGGGAAGGTGATAACGATGAACGGGGTGAGCTGGAGGTGGGGACTCCTTTTTGGGTTTTTATTTATTTTAAATCTTATAACTATTTTGTTTTAATTTGATAAATACTTTCTTTAAGAAAAAATTGATATCAATATAACAATAATTATAAAATTATTTATTTTACATATCATTGACTTCAGCCCTCATCGTTGTTTAATTATACTTCACTTCTCGTTGGTTTCAAGGGTAATTTTTGTCCAATTATTAGAGTTTAAAGGTTTTTTGTAAAATAAAATCGCTCGTAAGTTAAATTAAAAAAAAAAGTGAAGAGTTAAATGATTTTTTGAGTCATTAATTTATTTATTTTTGGAGATAAAGTCTGTCTTATATGCGTGGGGCCTTAAATTCAAATCGGACGAGGCATGGACCGCAAGGCCCAACGATACATGGACTATTGAGTTTGATTTGCCCGGTTTCCTTCCTCAATAAAAGGAACAAGTTGCAACAAATTGCTATTTTTATTTGCGCGGACTTCCTCGGAAGCCTGTGAATGTAAATTACTTTAATGTTTATATATTATTTTAAGGGAGATTTACATTTACCAATACATTTTTTTAAAATATTACAATAAAATTGCATACATAAAATATTTACAAAATTAGTACATCTTCAATATTTAATTTATAAATTAGTGTATTTTTATTCCTTTAATTTAGGTAAGTGATTTAATGGGTAGTTAGTTGGTTTCAAATTTCAAAATCCAAAT
The DNA here is from genome assembly GCA_947179155.2 of Hedera helix. Lineage (NCBI taxonomy): Eukaryota > Viridiplantae > Streptophyta > Magnoliopsida > Apiales > Araliaceae > Hedera > Hedera helix. Next base: position 44,987,762 of record OX359273.1, read on the forward strand.
TAGATGATTTTTATTCATATCTCTCTCCTCCATTTTATCTCCTCCATCTTCTTTCTTCTCCATAATTAGTGGCGCCACTCCTCCTCCCCGCGCCCGCCACTCCTCCGCCCAACCCCCACCCCATCCCCTCCCCCCGCCTCCCCCCGTCCCTACGCCCGCACCTCCTTCTCCCGCCTCCTCCCGCCTTCTCCCTTCTCCTCCCGTCTCCTCCCGCCCTCACCCCTCCTCCCCCCGACCACCACCCCCACCCCCACCCCCACCCCAGCCCCTCCGACACCCCCCCGCCCCCGTCCCCGGCCCCGTCCCTCCTCCCCTTCCTCTCCCCACCCCCGCACCTCCTCCCCCCATCCCCGCCCCTCATCCCCCTGACTCCGCCCATCCTCATCCCCTCGTGGTGGCTCCAGATCTGATCGTGGTGGCCACCCCCTCCTCCCGCCTCCTTCTCCTACTTTTTGGTTACCGTTGTATTAAAGGTTGGTTACATATGTATTAAGGTTTTGTTACCTTTTTGTATTAAGGGTTGATTACCTTTATATTAAAGTTTGGTTACCTTTGTATTAAAGATTGGTTACCATTGTATTAAGGTTTGGTTACCTTTGTATTAAATGTTGGTTTCTTTTGTTTTAAGGTTGGATATCTTCTGTATTAGGGGTTTGGTTACCTGTGTATTAAAGATTGGTTACCTATGTACTAAGGATTGGTTACCTTGTATTAAATTTTGATTACCTTTGTATTAAAGGTTTGTTACCTTATGTATTAAGGTTTGGTTACCTTTGTATTACATGGTTGGTTACCTTTGTATGGACGAGGCGGGGGGAGGGAGGCGGGGAGGGGTGAGGTAGGCGGTGAGGGGGTACGGAGGAGGAGGGAGGTGGGGAGGGGGGACGGAGGAGGGAAGAGAGAGGCGGGGAGGGGGGAGGGAGGAAGAGTCAGGCGGGAAAGGGAGGAGGGGAGGAGGGAGGGAGGAAGAGGCAGGCGGGAAGGGGAGGGGGGACGGAGGAGGGAGGCGGGGAGGGGGAAGGAGGAGGCAGGCTGGAGGGGGGACGGAGGCAGGCGGAGAGGGAGGAAGGAGGTGGCAGGGGGAGGGGGATGGGGGACGGAGGAGGGGAGGAGACAGATGGAAGCGGGAGGCAGGTGCGGGAGCGAGGGGGAAGGGGAAGGGGAAGGGGAAGGGGGAGGCGGGAGGGAGGGAGGGAGGGAGGGACAGGTGTCCTCTTTTCCCTCTCCTCAGTTTTTTCTTTCTCTCTCATCTGTATTCTTTTTGTAATTATTTTTGTAGTGCACTATTTTTGTAATTATTTTTTAAAAGTTGTATACTTATGTAAATGACCCATATTTTAATGCAGAGACGGAAAGTAATAGTCTCTACATGTACATCAAATAATTGTCCAACCTCAAAGTACCGAATGATAAATTTTATCATATTGTATAATTGCAATTGCACATAAACTAGGTTGTAGCATTTTTATTGTATTATTTATTTAAATACCAAGATAGATAATTTTTTTGTTTATTTTATTTACAGCTTTGTAATTGAAAATTATTTGGCTAATTGTTTCATTTCAGTGTTCTTCCTTTTGTTATTTTTGATAATTTGGAATAATAAAATTCTCAACCTTTTGACCGTTATATATATATATATATATATATATATATAATCTACTTTTACATTTGGGACATCTTCATGTCCAGTTTTTAATTTACTAGTGCTCTTAATTATTATTTAATTTATAATAATTATTGATCCTAATCGATGTATTGATTCTCTTCAATTTTATTCAAGCTTCGCCCAATTCGATTATACTAGGGTTCTAAAGACTTTAAAAAAAAATTGTTAACTTATAATCGACCGGAGAGGAAAGGGGCTAGGAAGAAAATGTTAAAAGACTAGACTATTCTTCATTTTTTGCGTATATAAGATCGCAAAGACTAACATAATCACTTCTCATACCAATTAAGGACTACAATATTTACATAAAAAATTGTACAAAAATATTTATAAAATAAAAATTATATAAAAACTATAAAAAAAAAAAACTAGAATAAATTTAAGTGTACAACATCCATCTTAACCATTAAAAAGTGAAGTATGGCATTGAAATCCGTGTCATGCTTCACTTTTTAATAATTAAGATGAATGTAGTATTTAATTTTATATTTAAATATTATGTATATAAACTTGTTCAATAAAACTATAATAAAAGTACATGGACTAAATAAGTAGTTTGCCTTAACTCCACCGAGAAGAGTTCGTTGGGATCATTGAATGAAATATTGGAAGATTTTGATTTAAAAGGTCGTCTCCCAGCCCCTTACGTTATGCCTTTGTCCATTCATTGTTGACAAAATTCTTGGTTTTAGTTATGAGCAAAGAAATTTCTGCATGAAGCAAGACAAATACTTCCTTATATGAAGCCAACGCCTTTCGAAAATTAAGTGGAAACTACATCGGAGAGAATATAAGCAACTTGTGGAAAAAAATATTCCATATAAAGTGACACGTACCTATATTTTCGAGGCTACAACCAACGAACCTGATTTGTCTGCATTATTATACGTTCCACTCAATTTCCCCCATTGTATGTTTAGTTGTAAATAAAATAAATTTGACATTAATAAAAGATAAATCCAATATTATATCGCGAGATGTGTACTAGAGAGTGTTGAAATTGATTCATACTTTTACGGGTTTGACTAATAGTCACTACGACAGAGTGGTCGAGGACGACTGTCCAGCTCGCCGATGAACTGGCGGGAGTTGCAAGGAGACAACGCTTCCTGAAAGTTAATTGAACTTGAGAATTTAATTAGTAGTCCAGTATTTGGTTTACTAATATATTGAGTTTGGACCCATATTATAGCAACGCTTTCTAGTTACTATAAAAATAATTATTTGGTGAGCGAATTATTGTAGAGCGTGTGAGATATCTAATAAATACGTCAGACAAGTAAGACTAGCCAAATTGATAAACCTGGGTATATCGCGTGTTCTTACTTTTTTATTCTTCATCTAATATTCTGTGTGATTGTATTATTTTTTGATCTTAAATTTTAATAGAGAGAATTATATAAAAGTTGGAATGTAGGGGATCTCGTTGAGCTACAGCTACCGCATCTTTAATTATATCTAAATGCAAAATGACTTTAACCCTTTGTTTTTCAGAAACAGAGATTCGTGCAATATCATCAACAAATTAAATCATATATATAGAGAGAGAGAGAGTCAGAGAGAGAGTCAGGGGAGGGAAATAGCACATGACAAGAAGAGAGAATAAACTTGTGTAGTCGAACTATTGTGCACATCTATCTTATTATAAAATACAAACTCAAAACCTGCACATCCAAAAAAACTCCTAAAATTGGTATTTAAAAAAATATATATATCACCTTCAAATCAGATCTCGTATTGCTTGCGTTTTCAAATTAAGGCTCATAATTGTGACGTTTAATAAGGTTAGCCTTACTCTAGCATAGCTGCTCAATTCTGACCCGATTTCATTCTTGAAATTCGTATTATTTTTTGCCAAATATTCATTCGCCCTCGCTTGCACTGTAACATTCAAAACTCCAGTCTTTCCAGCTCTAACACGTCCACCAAAAATATCCCCATCACCAAGACTCACATTTGCATATATGTATATATATATAAAGCTTGCCTTGCTCTTCTCCAATACGAATCGACCAAATTTTTTGTTTCCGACTGACTATCATGCTTAATGAAGTGGCGTTTGCTAGTTTAGCCTTGGCTTTAAAAAATACGGAACCAAAAATCAGAAAGATCATAATTAGCGACAGGATTGCTTTAAACAATCAACTTGCTGCTTTTTTGGTGGTGGGTATTATTTTGTTTTGCTATTGCCAACTCTCCGTCGCTCCGGTCATAGATTTCAGTTGGTACCAGTGGAGAAACCTAACTTTCTTCAGCCATGTTAATTAATTAGGTACAAAATCAGCAAGTTTTGTTGTAGCCTTGAAGAGAGAGAGCTAAGGATTTTTGGTATACTAAGGAGAGATTGCTTCTAATCAATATTGATATGTGTGTGTATAAAAGGACTTTGTTCAGCCGTGTTAATTAATTAGGTACAAAATCAGGAAGTTTTCCTCTAAGACCTTAGGAAATGATTTATGTAACTTTTATATTATTTGCAAAAAAATTGTACTATTAGAGGGAGCATTTTGACAATTTTTATATTCTGTGAAAAAAAATTGTATCATAAGATGGAGGATTTTGTAATTTTTATTCCGTATAAAAAATTATATGAATAGAGATAATTATTATATTATGTAACCCCAAAATTAAGAGTTAAAGTATGAGAGAAATATTGTAAACTCATTATTATTAATATAGGAGATATTTGGAATCTAACACTAGATTTTTCTTTTTAATGATTTTGTACGTTAAATATTATGCTTTAATGGAGGGATTTATTGTTTTAATTTATTTTATCTCTCTTAATTCCCAACACTTTACGGGTATTACTATAAAACTATTGTTGTCGGCTATGCTTAAAAAGTTTTAATTATGCGAGAAACTTTGTTGTCACTTGTTCTTAATAGTTTAGTTATGCAAGAAGCTGCTTCTTTTGATAGGCAGATTATGATTTTGGAATTAATACATTTTAGCGGTACAAATATTATTTGCAATGACATAATAAAATTCATGATAATAATTATATCGTTGGTACCATCAATAAAAATAATATTTGTATTACTTACTGTATATCGAGAGAAAACGGGGATCCTAGTGAAGATTTTGAACCGATAAAATTTTGTTATTTAGGTAACTTATAGCAAATTTTGAGGTCGTAAATTTGTGAAGCTTTTATTTTATTTATGACTTTGTTGTTCTGTATGTTTTTCTCTTTCGAAAATGGACTTGTTACTTGAAAATAAATGAATTGTCGACTTGGGACAAGTTGAATACGTAGCACTTTCAAAGTTGAATACGTAAAATAGGACGAATTGAGGATGACACAAAAGTCTATAGGTGGGATCTCAATTCGAGACGAATGCAGTACGTGAAACTAGCCAAAGATGTTCATTGTGCTACTTTGAGGCCATTTGGACTTTGAGCGCCTCAAAATTTACTTTTCTCCTTCCCCCCTCTTTTCTTTTCATTTGGCTTCTGAGGATATCCCAAGCAGCATATATTTTACTTGTGTCCAAGAATACCATTTAGTCTATTAGCTTTTCCCAGACAAATAATTGAGGTTTGGGCTTACTTCTACATTTGAATGGTTACATTCCTTGACACTTAATAAGCATGTCTTACTAACAACAGTCTCTTATGTGCATACATACAAATTATCAAATTGAAAAGTAAGAGGGGGAGACCTTAACGAACTTCATACAGATGGGAGTTTCTTATTCTATTAATGTATTAAGCAAGAATATGAAGGGGGGGAAATACACTTCTACACATTAGCGTCAGCTTTGTCATTCCACAAGGAATCTCCTGAGCCCCCACTTTCAGAAATTTGGAAGAGTTCAATAAAACTACATCTCCTGCAGTCCATAAGCAGGTTCTTCTTTCAAACCTAACCTTTTCATTTTCCTTCTTTTTTCGTCTTCCTCACGTTTGAATGTCCGAACAATCAAGCATGCCATGTTATTCATCAATAAGGTTCACCTCTAACTTGTCACTCTTCTTATCCTGCCACGTGTATCACGACTTATGCTTAACTGTAACTGAACTTCAAATTCCAATCCAGCACACCGATCAAAACAACTTTTGTGGTGTTTGGTATATGGTAGTATATCATTTGATGGGTGTCAAAAATAATATTATTAGCAGATATATACTTCATAATCATCCTTCTTTTTCTGACCCGCTTAAAACTGTACAAAATCTCCCCTGCTCCTCCTTTCTTCATGCCAACCCTGAGTTCCTTAGAAATGTTCCTTGTGGAATTCGAACTTGGTGGAGCCTTTTTGGTTATAGTCATAGCAGAGCTTGCTTAATTCTTTAGCTAAGACTGGTGCCCCACAATAGAATACGCCTGCTCCAAATTATATACCAATGTTAACAAAAACATGCACACGTTTTCTGAAGTTAAAGTCTAGTGGAAACACTCTCACCTATCCTTTTATTGGCGTGCTTCGTACAAGTTTTTGAGAAAACTTTGTTCCAATTAGGCCTTGCAAAATGGGTTCGCACCTGGTCACAAACAGATACAAATTGTTAACAAGCATGGTCACTAAGAAGGTAATTTATTAGTTCGATACCTATTACAAGTGAACTATTTGCATACTATATCATTTAGAGTAGCATCTGGGAGCGTCATTTGAGAAATAAAAGATCATAGTATGCATGCCACAAATCTTTGAAACTAGGGCCCTAAGAGGAAATGTATGAGAATTAAGAAAATGAAATGATAAGCATCATACCCTCGTGCCAGATACAATATCAACCCCATTCTTGGCATGGTTTAGTGCTTGTACCATGGTGATGAGAGCTGATCGGGCATCACCTTCTTCATAGACACTGGTCAAATAGTTGTGCATCTCTATGACTCCCTGGAATTTAAGGTGACAAATTTAACAAAATTTACAGCCAACTATTTGACAGAATACAAATGATGTCCTGTTTTAAGTTTTAAATTACCCTTTGATCAAGTTCTGCAACTTCATTCATGACCCCTTTGAACCAATCAAATGAACCTTGCTCCCTAGTCACCCAGTAGAAGTAAGCGTTGGTGGTCGTTAAAGTTTTCTTTGGTTTTGGTGAAACCCTATTGAGAGATGGAGAATCAGAACCCTGATCCGAATGCCTACTGAAATCTGAAATTGAGTCCTGAAATGAACGAAACAGAATTGTAATCGTGTTTTCTTGGAGAATTTTTTTTTACATATTTTATAATATATGTCAAATACTTCGTCCGTTCTGAATTATAAGATCATTAGTGATTTTCTAAAAGTCAATTTAAAATATTTTTAAATTTAAAATTAACATAATTCATTTAAATTTTGAAAACTGACGAGTAGTAATTTTAGATAGTTTATGATATTTATACTTGTATTGACATAAATTAAATGAATTCATGTTAATTTTAAATTTGAAAATATTTGAAATTGATTTTTAAAAAGTTGACAATAATCTTAGAACGGAGGACGTATTATTTTCAGATGTAGGAAATGCAATGACCAATCAAATTGAGTGTTTGCATAATGTAAATAGGCAATCATGGGTATCTACATATAAATCACTTACCGCCTGCTCCTCCATTTTGACAGTATTGTTGAGCAAATCTTTGAGAATACTGATAAAAGGTGTTGCTCCAATTCCGAGCCCCACAAGCAACAGGACATCATATTTCCTGTAGTCTTGTGCTGGAGCGCCGTATGGTCCATCTATTAAGAGCTTTGGCAAACTGTCATCCAGGGAAAAGTTTACAGCCACATATACAAATAAAGGAAGAATATGGAATGACATACATTTTTAAACAAAAAATATACCTTTTCTTGGTTGTTTCATCAGCTCTGAGCAGCCCACTTTTTCCACCCATAGGAGGTTCACAGGCCTCTGAAAATACTCTTTTAAGTTCTTGTGTCCAGTCACCTAGCTGTCGGATGTGAATGCTTAGATAGTCATCTCCAGGAGCTGAGGTAATTGAAAATGGATGCCTAAAATTTATCATAACATGTCAGCACTGAGCACACAGACAAAATTCAATCATTTTAAATCTATCGTGGCGCACGCTTTATCACATTGTTCCTTCCTATACTGTAAAGATGCATTACTCTGATTAGAGTTAGTTATTTCTTTTTTTATTTTTCTTTTTTGCAATTAATGGAAGAATTAAATCACGAAGTAGTGGTATGAACACTACTCTTGAAATTACTTCTATTGTTGAGACCTAATTAAATGGTTCCCAAAGATCGTCAGAGAACTTCACATAACTAGAGAATCTCTTGTTATTTGAAAGAGAGCTTGTACAGAAATTGGGGGATGTAAAATAAAGACGTTCTACTCGAGGGATGTAAAACTGTAAATAGTGGTTTACCACTCAAAAGGAGAAACAATTGGACACTGAACAAACATGTACTGTCCACTTTTGTAGCGGAAATGTGGTGGCTTGGACATTTGCAATGTGAGAACATTTCCAGGATAAATAGCAACCTGAAGATTTTGAAATTAAAGTGAAAAGATCAGTAAAGTTAACGTCACATTTACTCAACTAAAAACTCGGTATTGGGACTATATATTTGAAGGAAATGGAATCATAGGAATTTCACAAGTTAGCTGTTGTCAATAATTGGAAACCTTGACATTGTTCTCATTAATCTAGACTGTAGAATAGGACTAAAGCACATTATAGGAGCTTAAGTGTGTATTCCATAAGTTTCAATGGTGTTCATCTGTTTAAAAGTTCAGACTTCAACATTTGACTTATGTTTAGGGCTTAAATATACAGAAGGCAGAATAGGCTAAAGTGTCTAAAATATTGTTGTGTTCAGTGAATTAAGCTCACCTTCAGAAGCCGGACAGTTGAGAATCCGGATCGGAAGAATCTAAGGGTCCTTTCCCCTGCATATAGGAGAACAGGAACGGCAAGATACATCCATGTCTGCAAGCATGAAAATCTTAACTTTAAGCAAAGAGAAGACAGGTTATCTGACTTGCAAACGAATAATAGAAAATTCATCAGTCATACCGTCTTATAGTACCATCTGTGCTCAAGGTAGAGGAACAACCCATGGATGATGAGTAAAGCATAGACAATCACAAACAGGTGGTGTGAATACCAAAAGGCATTGAAGCCAGTGAACCTGTCACATGGTTTTGGCAGCTGAACAAGGCTCCGTCTGAACCACTTCGTTGCAAGTGTGAAAGCAACGGCCATAAAAATCACCATCAGAATTCCTGTCACACCTTCAATCCCTCGAACGAGATCTATGTACTTGGGTTTATGGTGGCCGAAGTCATGAATTAGATAGTGTTCATAATCATCATCGGACTCATTTATAAGCCTTGGGAAATCGCAAGCAAGGTGGTTACCAGCGTGGAGTAGAACGCCAATCACAATGGCTGCAGCAATAGTCTAGTCCATACAAGGGGAAAATAAGTTAACGACAACCATTTTTAAAGACTAACTAATGCAATTTCATTGATTTAGAGAATTGAATTAAATGCCATGATAGTATGATATTAGAATTAGGATAGCTCAAAAATAGAACAGAAAAGGACTTGAGCATACGTGATTCAAATAGTTAGTTCTGTCAACTACAGACCTTAACAATTAGTAGAACATTTTTACAGGTTGTGCTAGGTGAGTTTAGCTTTCATTTAAATATATTTGAAACTGGTAACTAGTTATTCGGAAAGCGTCAACTTGATAATAATTGACAATAAATATGTCAGCCATATAAATTGCAGAGCATGAGTTTCAGAGGACACAAGTGCAGAATGTAAACAAAATCTATAGTACCCACCATCTTATCCTTTCTTTAATGTTGGGATTAGCTCTTTAAAGTTGGGATTAACTCATACTTATACAATTATAGGGTTCGACCAATGACCACTATAACATGATAGTCGAAAGCATAGAGTAACATATATTTGGGTTTGAAAATTTATTAATAACCTAGTCTTGGGTTTTACAAATGTTTTAAACTTTATGAGTTTGAATCCATGATATAGAATATTAACATTATTTAATGTGTGAATTATTATAGAGTGTGTGAAGCATCTAATAAATACATCGGATAAATAAGATTAGCAAAATTGGTAAATCTATTCTATTTTCCGTTCATCTTTAATTTCTTATGATTGTGTGCTATATTTCGATTTTAAATCTAACTTTCATTAATAAAGCAATTAAAAGTCCTCTCATGTTATTACCGACGTAAAAGAATTGCTTTCAAATAATTTAAAGCTGCAGTTGCACCTGATGCTTTGACGAAAACAATAACTGAATGCCACTTTAATGCACACGTAATGTTTCAGTTCTATTTTAATTTTACAATAGAATTGCCATCACTAGCCTCAGGTATTACCTAATCTCTTATTTTATATCAATAAGGTCTTTCTTGAACACAATTGGGAATTAAGGCAAAGTTTTCTCCCTTTTTCTTTTCAAAATAAGATTGGAAAAATGAAAAGGTTGGAGAAGTCACAAAAAGTAGACCTAAATTATGAAAGATTGAGTTAGAATTAGTATCTACTACTTGTATATTGTGAGTCAATGGCAAATTGGTCTGGGTTTCCAACAAACACGAATACTTGAGTGGAGTCTAAAAAAGTCAACTATATCTGCGTTCATAGTGAAATTAGACGAATTCAAGTACGTGTGAGACCATCATCTTCGCATTAATTTGTAGGGCCAAATGAAAGTTTAAATGGTACAAATAACTGATCCATGATAATGACTATGTCAAAATGTTCGAGAAAAATGGCCGAAACTCTCGGTATAAAACAATCCATAACTAGGTTCCCATCAGAACAAATAAAAGAGTATTGTTGTAATAATGTGATTTGCCCAAGTGCTACAAGTATAGACCATTGGCTTAATGGCTGCAAAGCCTTATTTTAAGGTTTATTATGTAAATACATGTCTCCTTTACTTGCCTGCCTTGCTTATAAAAGGGCTTCGTTTCTGAATGAGAGAGACGCACCGAAAGTTCGAGCAAAATTCTTCTTGCATTCTCTTTAATTATTTCTATTCTATAATATATATATATATATATATATATATATATATATATATATATATATATTAGTAGTTGAAACACGAAGTGGGTCAGTGGGTGTACCTTGTGAAAGTTGATATTGTCATCGAAGGGCACAAAATAACCCAACTTGGTGGACCTCAACCAGGTATTGACGTTCCTGCACACAGGCAATAAAATAAGGGCCATATTGAACTTGAGAGTCTCAGCCGCTCCTTTAGCCGTGAGGAGACAGTAACCCATGACCTTGTATGCACTGTTTTGTTTATACTGTAAAAACTTCCACGTGAACAGCCCAACCATTATTAAAACCCAAAAGCCCATAACCCAAAGTCTCCTCCAGTTTTCTTGTAAATAGTAAACCAACTTTGTGCTCATTCTTTGTATGAAGCTTCTCTTTCTGAAGCCTGCTAGGTTTTGGCTCAGGGCTTGGCTTGTGTAGCTTAGTGCGTGGCTGTAGTTCAGATACGTGTCCTTTTGTAGTAGTAATGTTTCCAGCTGCCAAAGCTGCAATTATCATGAAAATTCAAGCATGCATAAAACAAATGATCAGAAAGTTGAATCATGAAATTGAAATGGGCTAAAGGATATAAAAATGTGAATGGATTTTGTCTAGTCGTCATCACGATAGTGTTGGCCACTGTTGGACTAGACCGGCCTGTTGCATGGACACGTGTTTGAGTTAGTAATACGGGCATGCATCTGAGCCTTGAGCAGCTCACATGGGAACTTATCAAAATGGATGTCATGATGCTAAATGAGGCCCGACATGGAAAGGATATATTCGCTCGGACAAGGAAATAATGGGGGTGCGCGCTGGTGTTGAGTTTGCGAAATGGAGATCACCAAATACCAAAAAGCAAGGTTTTTACCTGAATGTTCGAGGGGCGAGTACTACTCCTGTTTCGGGCCACGTTTGTTTACAAAAATTATAATTCTAAGATATGAATTATAATTCTAAAGTGATATTTATTTATAATGATTACACTTAAGATAAAATTATTAATTTCAAAAATATTTTATTTGTTTTAAAATTTAGATTTGAGACCATTACTCCATGGATTATAAAGTAACTTAATAGTCTTTAGATTATAATTCTTGATTGAATATGATATTAAATAGTCTTCCATGTTAAGTCATTTTATAATACTTGAACTAATAGTCCTAAGTCCAAATTTAAAAACAAACAAGACAAATATGAGATTAATAGTCTTATCCAAGCGTAATCTTTACAAATAAACATAACTTTTGGATTATAATTCATTCATTGGGATTATAACCCAGGATTATAATCCTTACGAACAAACATGACCTAAAGAATTGATATTTACAAAAGTAAAAATGATAGTTCAACAAATTATCTCTTACATAAATAGTAAATAGATTTCACACTCATGTGAGAGAAGAGTTTGTAGAACTATTATTTTTACTTTTAAAAATATCAATTATCTTTCTCTATATGCAAACGTAAGATTTTATTTACTTTTGCTTTAATTTACTTTCTATGTATTAAGATGTGTACACGACTTAGATGATTTAATTAAACAAAAAAAATCAATATTAAAAATAAAATTTATTAGATGGAAAATTTTTGTGTATGACCATGAAATATGTATACTGAAATTGTGAAGTCAGCTAACTGATCCTTTGGCGATGAAATGCTTGGAATAAAATATTTTTAATTCAAACAATTATATTTGAGAGTGTGACAACATAAAAGAAACAGTGCTTTTAGTAACATTAGGCGTGAAAACACTTTGTTTAATATAGGCTCAATTAATAATACTCGGTGTATATAAGTTGAAGAGAGTGAAGTAAGATAAATTGGTCAGGAAAAACCATTACATTAATCTGACCAAGTATTGAGCCAAACCACCTAGACTGCACTCACCTCTAAGGAAAAACTGTTGAACCACCACTAATAATGCAAGTAAAGGAAGATTTAGGAGGTCATTTGTTGTCTTACCTTACTGACCTTTTTAAGTGGAAAGTAATATAATTTAAATAGCTAGTCAAGAGCACAACAAACTTAACTTGTAAGGTTATTAGGAAAAGGAGGCCACCTACCTCAATGTAGCCGAGTCTTTCAGGATCTAATTCTTCCATAATCAGAGCTGCATATTCTTCTGCCTGCTCCTTTAATCTCGATAACTTATTCGCAGAGGCACTTAGCATTATGATCTACAAATTCATGTGTAAAATAATACAACAATTGATTATAAAAAAAAAGGCCGAATCTAACTCTACTAAAAATTATAAAATTATTTTTCTAATTTACAATGAAAATTGTTAAATTCTAGCAGATAAGGTTGGTGTTATATAGTTATGTCACTATGTACAGATATTGGGCTCTGTGATTTTACAATTTTCGGAATGTATGGTCACCGAATCATGCCTAACGTCCATTATTTTTAACCCAAAACACTACGTATTATATACCATTACGCAGAATCTTATTACGAGTGCATGTATTTCACCAGAAAAGGTCAGCGGATCATTTCTAATGTCACCGGGATCACACGGCCGCCCAAACTTATTCTCTACTTCAAGTTTTGTTTTAATTATTAATGAAACTGTAACTGTAACTTACGAAAATAAACTATAGCTAAGAATGAGTTAAAACGCCTACATACCTCTTTAACTTCCTCTTCGGTAATACGTCCATCTTCATTTTTGTTCACCCTGTAACATAATGAAGGAGATGATAAATTAAGTTATCTCGTTTAATCATTTAAAGTGATTTAGTTAAGGCATAGTACTTACATGTCGAAGAAGATTTGAAGTCGAGAATCGAAACTTTGATCAGTGATTTGAGACCAGTACTCATAAAGCTCCTCTCTGCTGATCTTATCCACCTTCAATCTTCTTCTCCTGCTCAAAGCATCAAATAATTCCACTGCAAATTCCTTCGAATCTCTCATTCCTTAATTCACAAAATTAAAACATTGTTACAGTACCTAAATAACTCTTAAAATTAACAATACTAGTAGTAACTAATAATAACCTATGCATTCGGCAAAATCTGAGCGGTAGAGAAATCCGTCTTTAGCGAGCTTGTTAAAATTGGTTTGGACTTCGTCCCAGGCATCCATTCCGTTAGTTTTACGGTTACTGATGAATTTGAGTCCTTCAAGTGCTTTTTGAGCGCCGGAACGAGTTCGATCGAGTTGAGCTCGTTGCCGCCGCATTGCGCGAGCAGCCAAAGCAGAATCCAAACCGCTAGTACTACCACCTGTTGTTCCAACGACGCCGTTCAATGATGAAGAAGAGGAGAGCGCACTTGACGCTTGCGCGTGATTCCACGAAAACCGCCGTAGCTCTGCTTTGAGCTCCTGAGAGAAATGTTTGGCCTTGGCCATCGCCTCCGCTTTTAACTCTTGAGAGAACTGAAGAAGACGATTCGACGAGCTCCGCCGCATCGTCGACGATCGAGAAGCCGGCGCCGACGCCGGAGTTACAATTGCTCCTCCGGCGGATACTTCCTGATCGACGTTAGTAGTCATCGCCGGCTCGACACTGCGTAGAACGATTGTGTCATCGTCTTGGAGATCAAGTGTTACTTCAACATACTCCTCCGTCAAAGCGACGGAAGCGGAATCAATTCCTGGAGATGATCCTTCGCTCAACGACTCGCCGGGAACGGTGTCTGAAGCCCACCGGCGTTGATGCCTGGTGAATCCCCTCATTGTTTCCAAACAAATTAATCAATGTTGGTTTAAATTGATTGAGTTGATAATCAAACCAATGTGCATTATCATGAGGATTAAGAGGAGGGAGAAATTAAGAGTGAGAGAGAAGAGCGTAAAATTGAGGTATTTTTAAAGGATTGGAGTCGTCGGTACGGTGTTGGACTAGAACGCGTTCAGAATCTGTTAGAAAGACATCTACGCGGTGGTAGCTGCTTCGAGACAGATATAGAGAGAGGGAGGGAGTTTTAGAGAGGTGTTTGCCAAGAGTCAGTAGACAGAAATGGGGGGAGGGGACTGAGCAATTGAAAGTTTTGTTTTACCTACTCTGTTTCTGTTTTTACTAAAACAAGATTTTATCACCCGCCAAAATTATGGGTAAGTTTAGAAATCACTTATCAATTAAGTTTACCAGCTCTGTTTTTGTTTTACTAAAACAAGATTTTATCGTCCCGCCAAAATTATGGGTAAGTTTAGAAATCACTTATCAATTAAGTTTTAAATATGATATATTTAAACGATGATATTTATAATCATAATAATTTATTTAATTTTAAATAAAATTATTACAATATGTTATTTTAATATATTAATTATTAAATTGAAAAAAAATACTTATCTCTCCATCCAATATGATAATAATAATATTGACAATCTTGTTGAAAAATATTTGGTATTTTATGGTATAAAAACAATGAATCTGTATTGTTAAATTCTAAAAATAGTTGGGATAAAGTATTGCATGCATAATTAATAAGGATACATTACGGCTATATTTGTTTATAAAAAATATATTTGGAATTGAACTATTTACGTTAATTTAATACTACTTTATACTATTTAATCTTTTAATGAGGGATTATTAGTCTCATCAAACCATTTAATAGTTTAAAACGGGAGAGACTATTAATCTCAAATTTTTTATGGAATTATATAATCTCACATAAATAGCTTTAAGAATGATAAAAAAAAAATAGTTCATAAGATTATTTAATCCTCTATCATGAGATAAAATAGTTCGAAATAGTATTAAAATAATACAAATAGTCCAATCCCAAATATATTTTTTATAAACATACGTAACCTACATGTATAATAAAAATATATTGTATGTATAATATTAAAACAAAATAAGCTCTAAAACGACTGAGTTGATAAGTAGAACTGTTAAATTATCGAATTAGCTTAAGACCAATAAAAATAACTTAACTTAATCTTTGTCTTGTCATATATTTATACTAGGGATAACCCGTGCCTGAAGGCACGATACAACTAATATAACAGTTGAGTACTACTGTATTTAATATTTTTAGATTGAAAATTTTAAAACTGTTGTGGACTATCAGTTTCATAATAAAACTGAGAGTACAACCATTAATACAATTATAATTATTATTATGAATATTATTATTATTATTATTATTATTATTATTATTATTATTATTATTACTACTACTACTACTATTAGTAGTAGTAGTAGTAGTAGTAGTAGTAATTATTATTATTATTATTGTAAGGATTTGCATTTTTGCGATATTGTAATTATAAGTTATTAATGGAAAGTAAGTATTTTGAGAGTGTGACAATCATTTTGGGACAAGCCATGTGTGTTATATTGTATGATGGAATAATTTCAAGCCTAAAGAAACAAATTTGGATTAAAATGGAATTGAATTGGATTGAATTGAGCAAATTGTGAACTTATGGGGGTAAAATTAATCAAATTAAGAGTTAAGTGGGAATTTACTTTCCTAGAGATTAGGAGTAATAACAATAACACCCTTATCATTGTGGAAAATGACTTTGGCATCCTAAGTTGGTGTAAGTTCAATTATATCCTTATATAGTCAAGAGAAATGACTTATTAGTCTTAACCAAGTTTGAGTTGAGTTAACCCTATTATGGTTAGTTGCTAGAAGCTTGAGTTAGGTGTACTTAAGTTAATTTTCAGCATTTACACTTATCATTATCAAGTCATACGTGAGAGAACTCAAAGGAGAGAAAAGAGAAGAGAAAGCCTAGGGTTTACAAAGAAGGCTTAAGATTCAAAGGAAGGTTGTTCAAGGAAGGTGAAATAGATACTAAAAGTGGATCATCCATCACTTACAAGGTTCCTAGCTAGAAGAAGGATAGCTAAAAGAAGGTATACTTTGTGTTTAAATCATGAGACTTGTTGATTATGTGTTTACATGCAAGAAAAGAAGCAACCATGCATGTATCTTTGATTTTATATGATGGTTATGTGAAGTTTTGTAAGTCTAAGTGCTATTTGGTTAATTGATCATCCAACCCTAGACTATATGTGTTGATACCAAAGGTGGTGCACTATTCATATGATTATTCAAGTTAAAAGATATGGTTCAAAGTATGATTATGTGCTATATGTTGTCAAATATGATAGAAACCTAGTTTGAGAAGATGAAGGTATGTGATACCTGCACTATCATGAGTTAGAAAGCATCAAAGGGACCTAGACGGTATGAAAGTTATGTTTGAGAAGGTTAAGTAAATATTAGGCTATACTTTTTGCCTAAAAGGAATTATAATCTGTAAAGTGTTTTGGAAGGTGCATGTGCAAGTTACACATGCATATAAAGTGGCTAAAAGGATATGTGTTAACATATATGTGCATAGTGTGTAAAGAATCAAAGTTGGTTTATAAGGAAAATTATGAAAATTGGTAGAAATGCAATTAAGTTATAATAATTGGCCATTTTGCTTGATTTTGTGTTAAATGAGGCCAAACATGTGAGTTATAAGTAAATACACGTGTTAGAATCGATTTGGGAGCTAAACGGTGCATAAGGCGATAAATAGCCATTTCAAACGTTTTAAAACGTAAACCGACGACCTAAACGAACCATTTGGAATTATAGGACCAAATGATGATTTTTAAAAGTTTCGAAAACCCACGCGAGTCAATTATGTGTTATACGTGCTATATGAAATGTTGGAATTGGTAAATTCACATTAGGGCCAAAGCTAGCTTGATTTTTGGAAAGAAAAATTTTTCTGATTCTGCAGCATGGCGCCGGGGCGCGGGTGTTGTACTAGATACTGCGCCGGGGCGCAGTGTGGCTGCAAGGTTTTCGCTGGGGGCGAGATCAGAGCTCGCCGGGGCGCCGTCAGCCGAGGAGATCTCGCGGCCAGCGCAGTGTCAAGAAGGAAAATGGCGCCGGGGCGCCGTGAGCTGATTTTGAAAAAAATAAATATTTTATTCCAAAATGCAATGTTTTGATATTAAATGATATAAATACATATGTAAACCATAATTTGATAAAAATAATCAATATGGTAAAGCGTAAAGCTATGGTTGAACAAAATGTTATGTGATTAGGGTTATGTATAGTTAATGGGTAGCTTGTTTAGCAAGTTATGACATGCATGTGTATGTAACTAATGCATGAACCAATATTGTGGTCATGTAGGTTATAGACGGGATAAAATTATACCGATTGTGATAGACGAGGACGAAGGCAAGTTTCCTTACTGAACTTCTATTGCAGTTCTTTGATCAGACATTCATGTTATTTATTTATATTGCTATGCAAAGTTTATTCATTATTGGATTTAATTAAAAAGGTCGATGCCAATCTTGAATCTGGCTAGACACATACTAAATGATTTATGTTGAGATCGAATGTTCATTGTTATATGCTCCAATCCACATTGGTTGTGGTGCGGCTTCTATGTTATGCTGTAATAGAACAACCCTACAAAGGGGTAATAACTATAACTTTATGACGTGGTTGCGTTGCTAGATGTTTATGTTGTGCACAATATAAAGGTACAATGGGCTGATCACCCAGAGTACGCATCTATTTGAAATAGCAGTCTTTTGACTAACTTGGGCAATATCATTCTATACGATTGGTATTGTTCTAAACGTGTTCTTGGTCTCGTGACCGTACAGCAGCAAAATTTCATTATATCATTGCTCATAAACGTTAAATTTCAGTTCTTGATTCATGTATTGAATTAATATTGATCAGTTCATTTCGTTGATTCGATTATTGATATTCATTCAGTTATTATGCATAATTCAGATAAAATTGTCTATGACTCTCCTCTATTCAATTGGAATTATTCATGTTATCATTTATTGTTATACTTGCTGAGCTACTTAGGCTCACTCTTGCTTCCATTCATGACATTTCAGTTAAGCCAGAGAAGGCCGAAGGGTCGGGAATAGATAAAGGGAAAGGAAAGGTCGGCCAGCACTAGCAGCTAGCTAATGTTGTATTTATTATTATATTTTGTATTATGTCAGATATGACAGTTGGATGTATAAAGGTACGTAGAACCTGGGAATAGTGATGTATGAATGTAAATTAAGTTTATAATTATTATTTTGTTCAGAATGGTTGAATGAGATGTTAGGGTAGAATAGATTACGTGAGCACCAGACCCGTGGTTCAAGGAACCCGGTTTTGGGGGCGTCACAGGTTGGTATCAGAGCTGATAGGTTATAAACCTTAGGTGGGGGAAAACCTTAGGAATATGACCTTAAGGAATATAGTAAAACTCATTTAGAGTTCTAAGCAGTGAAGGGTGGGAGTTGTTAAGGGTGCAATTTCCACAATATGTATTATGTATTTTGTGTTACATGTTATGTGTTTTAAGAATAAGGGAAGAAAAAAAAAAAAAAAAAAAAATTGCAGTAAACTGAAATAGTTGTTCTTGTGATTTTATAGTATGCCAGAGATTGGAGAATCCAGTCGGGCTGCAGGAGAAGAGGAACCTAGAGACATTCAAATAGATGTGATGACGAGAGTACCAGCTATGGCAATAGTACCAGCTGAAGGTAGTGAACAGGAGGAGGATCCAGATGAGTTAGAGGGAGACTCGGATGGGGCAATACCAGAGAATGCTTCATCTGAGCAGAGAGAAGCAGATCGGGAATGGGTAACCGGTCTGATACAGCAAAACAACGAGTTTGTCGATAGGATTTTGGAACTAGAAACTCAGGCAGCTGAACGACAGACAACTGTGGATCTAAATGAGGCAACAACTCAAGAATTGACTAATGAAAATAGGGAGTTGAAGGATAAATTAGTGCAAGCCGAACGAAAAATGCAGGAGCTGAGGAATGATAAGGAAGTCTTGGAGGCTAAGCTTAGGGATGCGAATGCTGAGATAGCCATAAATGAGCGTGCTGGGACTAATGCAGTAAGGAGAATAGATTTGTTGGAAGATGAAGTGAGATCCAAGAAAGCTAAAATTGATGGTATGGGTGTAAGGATGGAAGATATGAGTTATGCATTTCGTACAGCATTCGGAAGGGCACAGGATAGGGTACATTATTACCCGGTGGAATATAATCAACCAAGGGACATTTTGAGTCGGTGGAAGATGGTGGCTATAATGAATGAAGAATACGAGGATGGGGTTAGACGTGGGATGCTTCTGTAGGGAGTTGTAATAGATATGTACATAGTTATGTATGTATAGTTATGAATGCATAATTATATGTGTATATCGTGTATAAATCCCTAACTTTTGTTATAGAAGGGATAGTTAGATGTATTTTCTTTTTTGTAAGGAGGGAAGGTCTAAGCTATTGTGTAAAGTTATGTGAATCCCAACTCCGGTAGTTGGAGGGATAAAAAGTTAACAGCAATGTGCTACATGAAAAATGTAAGGTGTTAGGCACGAAGCAAAATTGCGTATGAATATAAATCTAATTATGATATGTGTGTTGGCACGTGTGTATATTTAAAGTTCATAGAAATATGATATGCAAATATTGTAAAATAATTGTGATATAAACTGTGATACAGAAAATGCCGCCCAGACGTAGGCAAAATGTTCAACCTCCTCCAGAGGAGTCAGTAAATGCTCCGGAGGTGCCAGTCAATCCTATGCAACAATTTGTGGATTTATTGATGGGAGCCTTACAGAACAGAAATGTGAATATAGGGGGTGATCAACCGGTAGCCGCAAGAGTTGTTACCTTCAAAGATTTCAAAGCCGTTGGACCCCCAGAATTTAAGGGAACAATGAATCCAGTGGAAGCTCAGAACTGGATTACGGAAATGGAGAAAGTATTTGATGTGGCTAATGTGGCGGAAGATCAGAAAACCGCTTTTACCACTTTCATGTTGAAAGGAGAGGCTAACTATTGGTGGGTTGCCAATAAGGGAAGGTTGGGAACAGAAGCTGCTCCGTGGGAGAAATTTAAGGAGATATTTCTCGAAGCCTATTTTCCTCCAGTAACACAGGATATGATGGAGGTACAATTTTTGGAATTAAAGCAAGGGAACATGTCGGTCGCCGAGTATGCGGCGAAATTTAACGAGTTGGCACGGTTTGCTCCACATCAGGTGGATACAGAGCAGAGAAAGGCGAGACGTTTTGAGCGTGGGTTGAAGCCATGGATCTACAGCAAGGTCTCGATGTTTCAAATTGGGACTTTTGCTGGGGTAATGGAGAAAGCTATTTTGGCAGAGGGAGGCAGTGAAGCCTTGAATAAGTATAAACAGGAGCAACACGGCAAGAAGAAAGGTGATGGGCCTAATAAAGAAGGCGGTAGCGGGGGAAGTAACACTAATAAGCGGAAATGGAATAATAATAGTAATACAGCTATGGTTAAGTAAGGGGAAACAAAGAAGAAGGTTGAGATGTGTCCTAACTGTGGAAAGGGACACTCAGGTGTTTGTTTGAAGGGAAAGAATGTGTGCTTCAAGTGCGGCAAAGAAGGCCATATTGCGACAAACTGTCCGGTACCAAAGACCGCCAAGGGTTGTTTTTACTGCGGAGAGATAGGGCATCAGATTAAGGATTGTCCTAAGAAGAAGATGGAAGGGGGAAGCGGCAGTAAGGGTAGCACCGGTGGAAAGTTGACTATAGGAGGGCCGGTACAACCGGGGAGACCAACGGCACGCACATTTAATATGACAGTGCAGGATGCGGTAGCATCGAAGGATGTGGTATCAGGTATCATTCCTGTTAATAACGTAAATGCATACATATTGTTTGATTCGGGTGCTACATGTTCTTTTATTTCTGACGAATTTGCTAAGAAGTTGAACTTGCCACAAGTAAAGTTAGATAATGTGTTAAATATAGAAGTAGCAAATAAGGAAGTGATCCGAGTAGAAAATATTTGTCGAGGGTGTTGTCTAACGATAAGGGGACATAAACTATTAGTAGATTTAATTCCGATTCGGTTAGGAGAATTCGACGTAATATTGGGAATGAATTGGTTGTATAGTTGTGGAGCATTGATCGACTGCCAGAGTAAATGTGTAAACCTTCAGACTCCTACCAAGTCTAAGGTAGTGTTTTATGGTAGCAAGTCGCCTGGACAGTCTTGTTGTCTGACGATGTTGCAGGCCGGAAAGCTATTGAGGAAGGGGTGCATAGGGTATTTAGCTCATGTGATTGATACACGTATAGAAGGATCAGAATTGGGTCAGATACCCGTTGTAAAAGAGTATGCAGATGTATTTCCGGATGATTTACCGGGTTTTCCACCAGATAGGGAGATCGAATTTGTTATTGATCTTGTACCAGGAACAACGCCGATTTCAAAGGCACCGTACAGAATGGCCCCAGTAGAATTAAAAGAATTGATGATTCAGTTGCAAGAATTACTGGATAAGAAATATATTCAGCCAAGTGTGTCGCCGTGGGGAGCGCCAGTTTTATTTGTCAAGAAGAAAGATGGCTCGTTAAGACTCTGTATTGATTATAGAGAATTGAATAAAGTGACGATAAAGAATAAGTATCCGCTACCAAGGATCGATGATTTGTTTGATCAGTTACGAGGAGCCAAATATTTTTCAAAGATTGATTTAAGAAATGGTTATCACCAACTGAAAGTGAGGCCTGAAAATGTACCCAAAACAGCGTTTAGAACCCGTTATGGTCACTACGAGTTTTTAGTAATGTCGTTTGGGTTGACAAATGCACCAGCGGCATTCATGGATTTGATGAATCGTGTATTTAAACCATATTTGGATAAGTTTGTAGTGGTGTTTATTGATGATATATTGATTTATTCTAAGACTGAAGAAGAACATGCGGAACATCTAAGGATCGTGTTGGAGAAATTAAGGGAAGCTAAGTTATATGCCAAGTTCTCGAAATGTGAATTCTGGCTGCAAAGAGTGCAATTTTTGGGGCACGTTATTGATCAAGACGGAATATCAGTGGATCCAGCGAAAGTTGAGGCAGTAATTAATTGGGAACAACCGAAAACACCAACGGAAGTTCGTAGTTTTCTTGGTTTGGCTGGATACTATAGAAGGTTCATCAAAGATTTCTCAAAATTGTCGGGACCTCTGACCAATTTGACAAGGAAGGCTGTAAAGTTTGTATGGACTGATAAATGTGAAGAAAGTTTTCTAGAACTCAAGAAGAGATTAAGTGAAGCACCAGTGTTGTCATTGCCAGACGATACGGGAGGATTTGTCGTTTATAGTGACGCATCGCACAAAGGATTGGGTTGTGTGCTAATGCAACACGGTAAAGTCATCGCTTATGCATCCAGACAGTTAAAAGATTTTGAGAAGAGGTATCCAACCCATGATTTGGAATTGGCAGCTGTGGTATTTGCCTTAAAAATATGGAGACATTACCTGTACGGAGAGAAGTGTGAGATATACACAGACCACAAAAGTCTGAAGTATATTTTCACCCAGAAAGATTTGAATATGAGACAAAGGAGATTATTAGAACTAATTAAGGATTATGATTGTGAGATCTTGTATCACCCAGGAAAAGCAAATGTGGTAGATGATGCCTTGAGTAGAAAAGACCGAGAAAGATTGGAAATCTTAACTGCTCAGGAAGAACTGATTAAAGACATGGAGAGATTGGAACTAGAAGTAAAACATCCGATGGAGTCGGAAGAAAAGTTATATATGGTTGAAACTCATCCAACGTTATTGGATAGAGTGAAGGATGCACAAATGCAGGATCAAGATTGTAGTCAAATCAAAGAACGTATATCTGATGGACAAGAGACAAGATTTCAATTAGACAACAGCGGAATGCTGAGATTGGAAGGGAGAGTATGGGTGCCGTTAGTGTCGGAGTTAAAGGAAGAGATTTTGCAAGAAGCACACAGTTCACGATATTCAGTTCATCCAGGAAGTACGAAGATGTACCAAGATCTTCGTCAGCATTTTTGGTGGCCCAACATGAAAAGAGATGTAGCGGAATATGTAAGCAAATGTTTGACATGTCAAAGGATTAAAGCGGAGCATCAGAGACCTAGTGGGTTGTTGCAACCGTTAGAAATTCCAGAATGGAAGTGGGAGCATGTTACCATGGATTTTGTGGTAGGACTCCCAACTACACAGAAAGGCTATGATGCAATATGGGTAATAGTGGATCGACTGACAAAGTCTGCCCACTTTTTGCCAATCAAGGTTAAGTTTAACCTGGACCAGCTAGCAAAGTTATATGTGAAAGAAATAGTATCAAGACATGGAGTTCCAGTATCAATTGTTTCGGATAGAGATCCACGATTCACTTCGAATTTTTGGAGAAGTTTTCAGGAACGTATGGGCACACAGTTGAGGTTGAGCACGGCGTATCATCCTCAAACAGATGGCCAAAGTGAAAGGACGATTCAAACATTGGAAGATATTTTAAGAGCGAGTGTAATGGACTTCAAGGGCAATTGGGATGACCATCTGCCACTAGTGGAATTTGCCTACAATAATAGTTATCATGCAAGTATTGGGATGCCACCATATGAAGCATTGTATGGAAGGAAATGCAGAACGCCTCTATGTTGGGACGAGGTTGGTGAACGAAAGTTATTGGGACCAGAAATTGTGCAGCAAACTACAGAAATTGTTAAAGTCATAAGATCGAGACTCGTAGCAGCACAGGATAGACAGAAGAAATATGCTGACCATCATCGACAGAAGAGAGAATTTGAGGTAGGATCCCATGTGTTTCTAAAAGTTTCACCCTGGAAGGGAAAGATAAGGTTTGGTAAGAAAGGAAAGCTAAGCCCACGATTTATCGGACCGTTTGAGGTGTTGAGAAGGATAGGAGAAGTAGCCTATGCAGTGGCATTACCCCCAGAGTTAGAACACATACACAACGTATTTCATGTGTCAGTACTAAGACCGTACAAGCCGGACTATAAGCATGTAATTGAATACGAACCGATCCAGATTGAAAAGGATTTGACATATGAAGAAACACCTGTTCAAATAGTAGACAGGAAAGTGCAAATTTTGAAGAACAAGGAAATACCTTCTGTAAAGGTAGTGTGGAGGCACCACAATGTGGAAGAAGCGACATGGGAGCTAGAAGAGAAAATGAAGAAGGAATACCCCAGTTTGTTTTTGTAATTCTGTAATAGTGATTCCGGGGACGGAATCCTTGTAAGGAGGGAAGAATGTAAGGATTTGCATTTTTGCGATATTGCAATTATAAGTTATTAATGGAAAGTAAGTATTTTGAGAGTGTGACAATCATTTTGGGACAAGCCATGTGTGTTATATTGTATGATGGAATAATTTCAAGCCTAAAGAAACAAATTTGGATTAAAATGGAATTGAATTGGATTGAATTGAGCAAATTGTGAACTTATGGGGGTAAAATTAATCAAATTAAGAGTTAAGTGGGAATTTACTTTCCTAGAGATTAGGAGTAATAACAATAACACCCTTATCATTGTGGAAAATGACTTTGGCATCCTAAGTTGGTGTAAGTTCAATTATATCCTTATATAGTCAAGAGAAATGACTTATTAGTCTTAACCAAGTTTGAGTTGAGTTAACCCTATTATGGTTAGTTGTTAGAAGCTTGAGTTAGGTGTACTTAAGTTAATTTTCAGCATTTACACTTATCATTATCAAGTCATACGTGAGAGAACTCAAAGGAGAGAAAAGAGAAGAGAAAGCCTAGGGTTTACAAAGAAGGCTTAAGATTCAAAGGAAGGTTGTTCAAGGAAGGTGAAATAGATACTAAAAGTGGATCATCCATCACTTACAAGGTTCCTAGCTAGAAGAAGGATAGCTAAAAGAAGGTATACTTTGTGTTTAAATCATGAGACTTGTTGATTATGTGTTTACATGCAAGAAAAGAAGCAACCATGCATGTATCTTTGATTTTATATGATGGTTATGTGAAGTTTTGTAAGTCTAAGTGCTATTTGGTTAATTGATCATCCAACCCTAGACTATATGTGTTGATACCAAAGGTGGTGCACTATTCATATGATTATTCAAGTTAAAAGATATGGTTCAAAGTATGATTATGTGCTATATGTTGTCAAATATGATAGAAACCTAGTTTGAGAAGATGAAGGTATGTGATACCTGCACTATCATGAGTTAGAAAGCATCAAAGGGACCTAGACGGTATGAAAGTTATGTTTGAGAAGGTTAAGTAAATACTAGGCTATACTTTTTGCCTAAAAGGAATTATAATCTGTAAAGTGTTTTGGAAGGTGCATGTGCAAGTTACACATGCATATAAAGTGGCTAAAAGGATATGTGTTAACATATATGTGCATAGTGTGTAAAGAATCAAAGTTGGTTTATAAGGAAAATTATGAAAATTGGTAGAAATGCAATTAAGTTATAATAATTGGCCATTTTGCTTGATTTTGTGTTAAATGAGGCCAAACATGTGAGTTATAAGTAAATACACGTGTTAGAATCGATTTGGGAGCTAAACGGTGCATAAGGCGATAAATAGCCATTTCAAACGTTTTAAAACGTAAACCGACGACCTAAACGAACCATTTGGAATTATAGGACCAAATGATGATTTTTAAAAGTTTCGAAAACCCACGCGAGTCAATTATGTGTTATACGTGCTATATGAAATGTTGGAATTGGTAAGTTCACATTAGGGCCAAAGCTAGCTTGATTTTTGGAAAGAAAATTTTTTCTGATTCTGCAGCATGGCGCCGGGGCGCGGGTTGTTGTACTAGATACTGCGCCGGGGCGCAGTGTGGCTGCAAGGTTTCCGCTGGGGGCGAGATCAGAGCTCGCCGGGGCGCCGTCAGCCGAGGAGATCTCGCGGCCAGCGCAGTGTCAAGAAGGAAAATGGCGCCGGGGCGCCGTGAGCTGATTTTGAAAAAAATAAATATTTTATTCCAAAATGCAATGTTTTGATATTAAATGATATAAATACATATGTAAACCATAATTTGATAAAAATAATCAATATGGTAAAGCGTAAAGCTATGGTTGAACAAAATGTTATGTGATTAGGGTTATGTATAGTTAATGGGTAGCTTGTTTAGCAAGTTATGGCATGCATGTGTATGTAACTAATGCATGAACCAATATTGTGGTCATGTAGGTTATAGACGGGATAAAATTATACCGATTGTGATAGACGAGGACGAAGGCAAGTTTCCTTACTGAACTTCTATTGCAGTTCTTTGATCAGACATTCATGTTATTTATTTATATTGCTATGCAAAGTTTATTCATTATTGGATTTAATTAAAAAGGTCGATGTCAATCTTGAATCTGGCTAGACACATACTAAATGATTTATGTTGAGATCGAATGTTCATTGTTATATGCTCCAATCCACATTGGTTGTGGTGCGGCTTCTATGTTATGCTGTAATAGAACAACCCTACAAAGGGGTAATAACTATAACTTTATGACGTGGTTGCGTTGCTAGATGTTTATGTTGTGCACAATATAAAGGTACAATGGGCTGATCACCCAGAGTACGCATCTATTTGAAATAGCAGTCTTTTGACTAACTTGGGCAATATCATTCTATACGATTGGTATTGTTCTAAACGTGTTCTTGGTCTCATGACCGTACAGCAGCAAAATTTCATTATATCATTGCTCATAAACGTTAAATTTCAGTTCTTGATTCATGTATTGAATTAATATTGATCAGTTCATTTCGTTGATTCGATTATTGATATTCATTCAGTTATTATGCATAATTCAGATAAAATTGTCTATGACTCTCCTCTATTCAATTGGAATTATTCATGTTATCATTTATTGTTATACTTGCTGAGCTACTTAGGCTCACTCTTGCTTCCATTCATGACATTTCAGTTAAGCCAGAGAAGGCCGAAGGGTCGGGAATAGATAAAGGGAAAGGAAAGGTCGGCCAGCACTAGCAGCTATCTAATGTTGTATTTATTATTATATTTTGTATTATGTCAGATATGACAGTTGGATGTATAAAGGTACGTAGAACCTGGGAATAGTGATGTATGAATGTAAATTAAGTTTATAATTATTATTTTGTTCAGAATGGTTGAATGAGATGTTAGGGTAGAATAGATTACGTGAGCACCAGACCCGTGGTTCAAGGAACCCGATTTTGGGGGCGTCACAATTATTATTATCATTATTATTATTATTACTACTACTAATAGTACCACTACTATTATTACTATAATTATTATTGTTCTTATTATAATACTATTATTATAATAATAATTGTTACTACTACTACTATTATTATTATTATTATTAATATTATTATTATTCTAATTATTATTATTATTATTATTATTATAATTATTATATTTATTATTATTATTATTATTACTATTATAATAATAATTATTATTGTTATGAATATTATTATTATTATGATTAGTATTATAATTATTATAATCATTATTATGATAATTATTATAAATATTATTATTATTATGATTATTATTATTACTACTACTACTACTACTATTACTACTACTACTACTACTATTACTACTACTACTATTATAATAATAATAATAATTATTATTATTATTATTTTTACTACTACTATTATTATTATTATTATTGTTGTTGTTGTTGTTGTTGTTATTATTACTATCACCATTACTATTTTTTTTTATTATTATTATGATTATTATTATTATTATTATTATAGAGTAGTGGTGAATTTAATTTATGAGGGAAATGAGTGATAGATTAGTGACCGTTGGATGTTGAAATCTTAAATAATTTTAGACTGTTAGATGTTGAAACTTAAATTAATTTGAGATCGTTGGATAATAAAATCTATTTGAGTCGCTCTGTTTTATTATATAGATTGATTTATTTACACTACACTCTCTTGTGTAACGTTCCGCTCTTATATCTTGTCTCTACTCTCTACCTATTCTCACAAATTAAAATACTCCGATTAAAATTGTTTATCAGCCCTTATTTATCAGAGTACATTTGCTACTCAAAATGTAAATACTTATATGAGAATTTATTTATACAGTCTCTTCTATTTTTATTTTTTATTTTAAATTTAAAAAAAAAGTATTTAGGAATTTTTGTATGAAACAAAGAGAGTAATAAGAACATTTCACTTAGGTGCTGTTTGTTTGTGTCTTAATGGCTCTTAATGGACAACCTCTTAATCGCTAAGAGGAACAAAGTTGTTTGTTTTTATTTTTGTTACATCTGAATGCCTCTAAATGGTTGAGATACAAAATCAAATCTAAACTATTAAGAGGGACATCTTAATGAACTTGGACAAAAATATCCTCTTCAATATTAACAAATTCCTTTTATATCCAACACTCAAACCCTTATTATTATTATTATTATTATTATTATTATTATTATTATTATTATTATTATTATTATTATTATAATTATTATTATTATTATTATTATTATTATTATTATTATTATAATTATAATTATTATTATAATAATTATTAATATTATAATAATTATTATTATTATTTTTATAATAATAATAATAATTATTATTATTCTTATTATTATTTTAATTATGATTATTATTATTATAATTATTATTATCATAATTATTATTATTATTATTATAATAATTATTATTATTATAATTATTTTTATAATAATAATACTAATAATAATAATAATAATAATAATAATAATTATTATTATTATTATTATTACAAAAATAATTATAATAATAATTATTTTTATAATAATAATAATAATAATTATTATTATTATAATAATTATTATTATAATAATTATTAATATTATAATTATAATTATTATTATTTTTATAATAATAATAATAATAATAATAATTATTATTATTATTATTATTATTTTAATTATGATTATTATTATTATAATTATTATTATCATAATTATTATTATCATAGTAATAATAATAATAATAATTATTATTATAATTATTGTTACTATTATTAATATAATAATAATTATTATTATAATAATAATTATTATTATAATTATTTTATAATAATAATAATAATAATAATAATAATAATTATTATTATTATTATCATAATTATTATTATCATAATAATAATAATAATTATTATTATTATTATAATTATTATTACTATTATTAATATAATAATAATAATAATTATTATTATTATTATCATAATTATTATTATAATAATAATTATTATTATTATTAGTACTATTATTAATATAATAATAATTATTATTAATTATAATTATTATTAGTATAATTATTATTATTATTATAATGTTCAACTGTTCATAGGGTTAAAATGGTAAAATACTGTTAT
This sequence comes from Hedera helix, assembly GCA_947179155.2. Classification (NCBI taxonomy): domain Eukaryota; kingdom Viridiplantae; phylum Streptophyta; class Magnoliopsida; order Apiales; family Araliaceae; genus Hedera; species Hedera helix. The sequence goes on from OX359273.1 coordinate 45,017,585, forward strand.
TCAGACATCTGAAAAAATTGATTATCAAACAACATTTTTTCATTCAGATACAATTCTATTCAGATGCTCTATATTATTCAGATGTCTAAATTATTCAGATCTTAATAGAGAATTTTATCAAACACCACCTTAATCATTTGGTTTTCTAGCTACTCAGTACTTGTGCTTTTTTTAGTAAAAGGCTAAAAATATATTACTACTAAGATAAGACTGTTAATCCAAAAAAATCGGATTAAAGCATTTAGAGAGGAAAAAAATAAAATACACTTGGTGAAACAATCCCAAAAAATTAGAGGAATGAAAAACATTGTCATAATTCAAACCCAACCAAACAAGAAGAAAACATGAACCCACTCAGTACATTCATTGTGTACTGAGCTGTACTTCCGTATTGCGTATTAGTACTACATTTGCCGAACAGTCCCTCTCTATATGTGTGTGTATATATATATTTATGAAAATAATTTATAACAAATAATTATTATGGATATTATTTTAACAAATGAGTTTACACCGTTGACATGATGATTTAAAGGTCAAATTTAAAAGAAAAAATTCAGCCACGACTAAGAGTAGCGGCTGGAAAAAAATTCCGCCAAAAATAAAATTCTGACAAAAAAAATTTCGCAGGATAAAAAGCGACATCGTTTAAGATTTTGAACCACCGCAAAGAGTAGCAGTCAGGAGACGACGTCGTTTTTTTGGCTACTACTCTTAGTGGCGGCTAGGACCTTAAACGACACCGTTTTTCTAGCCGCTACTCTTAGTTATGGCTAATACTAAATCAAATGACATCGTTTTGATATTTAACACAAATATATCAAACTTAATTTATTTTCTTTCTATAGAACGTTTTGCTGAAAATTATATACATACGGTTATTGGAATAGTGTCTATAACAATTTTTTTTTTGGTAATTTGAACAAAATTTTAACATTTTTGCCTTTTGTAATAATGGATCTTAAGACCTCATGCACTCAAAATCTTATGAGTAGTTATTTTACCATTAAATCATGAAAAATTCGATCATAATAACTATTTGTTATGAATCATTCCCTATATATATATATATATATAATTTGTAAGTTCTGTTCATGCGTCTATTTTGGAGTATCACTTCCCGTGTCTATTTATTAATTTTTTGTTAAATTCAGTAAATATATGATTGTAATAAAATAAATAATATAAATCAAAAGTCAAATGTGTTTTACTTGTAAACTTTGAAAATTATTGTTTTTGTTTTTAACAGCCTACTATTGTATCATGGACATAAAATAAGCTAACACATCTAGAAACTAAAAATAAGTTCAATTGATATAATTAATGTGACTACTTTTTGTAATGGAGTAATATGAACAAAACACAAAACACGTAAACTAAAAAAATAAACTACTACTCCGTTAGACTACGGGTAGACCTGCCAAAATAGGCCCGGGCCCACGGGCCGGGCCGGACTGGTTTAAAAAAATTGGGCTATGGGCTCTCATTTTTCAGCCCAAAAAAAATTGGGCGTTTTTGGCCCGGCCAGTGGTCCAAAATTATTATTTTTTCTTATTTTTATTATTTGATATTGATGACAAAAAAAAATATTAACTTAAAAAATGAATCAAATAAGGAATTATGAAGAATATAAGAGTAAATCTTAACATGTGATATTGAATAATAATACAAAAAAAAATTATGAATATTATATATATATATATATATATATTACTTTTAGTCTTTCTTTTACTATCTTATCTTTAATATTAATATTATATACATTTATCAATTAATTAATCACAAGATTAGTTATATTTTAATATATATGACTATAAAATTATTGATTATTTTATTTACTAATACTATTAAATGATTATGTATAAATTATGTATTATAGTTGTAAATAATTAGAGTTAATATTTATTTTAAATTACGTATTATAGTTGTAAATATATATATATATATATTTTTTTTTTTAAAAATTATTATTTTTTAAATATAAAAAATAAAAATAAAAAAAACTTCAAAAGCCCGCGGGAGGACCACGAGCCGCGTAATTTTAGCCCGGCAAAATCTGGGCCTTTTCAGCCCGGCCCAAAAATGACCCGGCCCGCACAAAGCCCGGCCCGTTTGCCAAGTTTAACTACGGGGGAGTAGATATTATATATGAGTGCTTTTATATTTTTATTTATATATAAAATAAATAAATATAATCTTATTTTATTTTTAATTTAAATGAGTGAATTATATTTATTTATTTATTTTATATGTAAATAAAAATAAGTAAATAAATTTAAAATTTTCCATTATATATTAATGTGACGCAAACCAAAAGGCTGCATTTATTTACTTAACGTAGCATTTGGTCATTAGTCGCGTGGAATGCTGTAAGTCTGTAACTAGGCCAAACCAGCCAGGCCTGGAAACCGCTTTCACATTATCTGTGTTTAATTTTAAGTAGCAGTAGGTGAGTTTCTGGAAGGTCCATGTGTGTATATATGAACCCCAGTCACTTTCTATGGGCCCACCAAAAAAGCTTCGGAAGTTCAAAGTCAATCCTCACCAACTACCTAATTTGAATTGATGATTAATTTTAATAGCTTAATCACATTTTTTTGATGGCTTTCCTTGTTTTCTTCTCATTCAGGTCGTATTACTCCTCAATCCTTATTCTTCATTGTTCATGCATTCTTAATTTTAATTTCTCATGCATCTTTTCTTTTTTGGTGATGTGTCACGTAACTAAACACAAGTGTGAAGCGACTTTATATATTCTATCTATTTTTTTTTAATTGATGTTTTAAAATTATACAAATAAATTAAAAAATACAATTAATAATTTATCTCTTTAACTAAATTAAGTACACAATTTAAATTTTAACTCTTTAAAATTTATCAAAAAGATGAAAGAAAAATTAATTAATTTTTAATAAAATAAATTAAACATTTATTAATTTTTTAAAATATATAAATGACAAATAAAAAAATAAAAAAATTTCTATAAGAAAACAAATATCTTATAAAGCTGCTCTTCAGATCATAAATGATACCGTATGTGGAATGTTAAGTGTCGCCTTCCCACTGATTCAGTCGTTTTCTTCAATGCTGGCAATTGTGAAATCAAAATCTAATTTGACAAGAGAGGGTCGTTGATCCATACGAAGAAAAAGGAATCCTTAGTTGTATAACAACTTAGAGTAACCTTTCATTATGTACTGCCATACAACACGTCATTGTCTCACCCGTTACAAAATATTACTACTACATTAATTCTTTCAAAATTTATAAACAAATGATATTTTTTGTTATATATATATATACATATATCATTAAAAATAATAAATTATTAATTTAATATTATGATATGATAATAAAATTTTAAAGTAAAACATTATGTCATAAGGGTTGAACTTAGCTACAATTGAATTCATAAATTTCATAACTTCTTATATTGATAAAATATATTAAGGGATTTATTGGTAACTAAATAATATATTTATAAATTTACAGCTTTAATGAATTCATTTGGTCATGATAATTTAATAGCTACTTATGTAACCAAATAATGACAATATATAATAATAATAATAATAATAATAAAATAACAGCTACTCCATCCATCTACGATTTTATAGTACGTGATCACATACTATAAGATTAAATATAGCAGGGGTGTTAATCATTGAAAGAGAAGTGTCATCTAACCTAGCTAAAGAGTGAAGGATTAAAGAAAGTATATAAGCAACGGGAAATTAAGGAAAGATGAGTGGAAACCATTTGTTGGGCGCTGATCGAATCCCACTCCCATAAAGCATTAGTACTACTAATCAATAAATTAATCATATCGTAATTCGAATATATACACACACACACACAAACACAGACTATTCCTTGTGCATAAAACCTTTCGTGAAGAAGTGGGAAAAGTCTAGCTAACAAATAGCTAATAGCTAGGATGGAGAGTACTTATATAGTATATATATTTGTGTGTGTGTGTGTGTGAAAAGTGGTCGGCATAATCTTGTGCACGAAATATATTTCGATTGGCCTCAAAATTAGTGATTTAAAAATCTCTAAACTGTCCAAACTATCTAGAGCTTGTTTGTTTCATGTCATTTACATAAAGTCTTCTATGCTACAAATTGCAAGCTTAAATCATCAAGGATTTTTTCCTGTCTTTTTTAGCAAAAGGTGAAATAATTCATAGCCAATACACGTACTGATTTCGCTAATTTCTTTCAGTCTTTGAGTCTACGCTTTTGAGCGGTAAGGGTTTGATCAAAAAGTTCATATTAAGGAAGAGGTGCTTGGGCTATAAGACTTTACAAACCATCTCAATTATTCCTTTAAATTGTGCAAGAAAGGATCATTTATACAAGTACTTTTCTAGTTATTGAATAAATTGAGTATGTCTTTGGGTTTGTATTTGTTTTGTTGAGAGTTGAGGGAAATAATTGGACCAAACCAGTCAAGTTGTTGGTTGCCCAAGGTCCAAGCTAGACTTATTTCTTAAACAATTATAAAACGTACATCTAACTTGGTTTGGTTTTGGTTTGTTCTTACTATATTTAAATAATACAAGTTTTATAATTCATACAAGACCCGGCTAGTTTATATTATTTTTTTATAAATATTTAATATTAAAGATAATTATAGATATTTTACGATAAACGAAAATTTTATACACACAATTCATGCATGCACGTGTGTGTGCATGTATGTAAATATATATATAATATAATATATCCAAGTATATATTTTACAATATATGAAAAATTTATACATAATATGAACAAATAGAAAGACTTGAATGATTGACTCGATTTTAACTCTGCATTAACTTATGATTAACCAAAACATTTCAGTAAAATTATTAAATTATTGGATAAAATCTCTTAATGTCTTGTTATATATAGTTATTGATAAGAGTAATTTTATATGCACAAATAATTATGCATGTATATTATTACCTCATGTATTGAAAAGTAAAAAAATGATACAAAAAATTAATAAATCAATTTTGGATTGAATTAGATAATTGGTTTTATGTTTCTATAAGTTATAAATATATAAGTATAAGTAGAATAATTAGCTCATTAAACTAAGCTCAAAATGTTTCTAAAATCATAACTGAGATAATTGTGTAGGCCTTTTGGACTTGTTTTAAAATGCTGCCCATATTGGGCCCAATTCAATTATAGAGGGCCCAAAATTGGTGGATTGTAAGTGGGCTTTACTTGATTTTTGACCCTTAAAAACAATCCAGTATCCATGATGATGACCAATATCATCTATGTGCCAAAAAAAAAAAACACTATCTACCGAGTCTCCCACCTCGCCCCAAAACCCAAGCATTCTCCCTAAAACCGTAATGAATCCCATAACGATTCCTACTGATCCCAAATGTACACCTACACGGCCACTGATTCAGCCTCCGGCGATGCCTCCTCGCCAGAACTGGACGGCTTGAGCTTCTGCAAATACATGGTGGCGTGCCGGCTCTGTCGCTGGTATGGTTGAACACACGGGCTATGTTCCCCATCGACACTCTTAAAACACAAATGCAAATGCTCACCTCCATGTCGTCACTCTCTTCTCACTAAGGGCTTTCTATGCATCTTATAAGGCGACGTGGTAATGAATGCGCCGTTCACAGCAGTGCATTTTTCGACTTACGAGGCGGTGAAGAAGCTGCTAACGGAGGTGTCGCCGGAGGGTGCGAGTGAGGAGGGAAGTTTGGTTCACCTGACCGCCGGTGGGGCAGTTGGGGAGCTTGCTAGTGTGGTTACAACTCCCTTGGACGTTGTTAAGACAAGATTGAAGTGCCAGGTAATTGGCTTCATTTGTTTGTTTAGTGTTGGTTTACGACTACCTTAAAGTATTATTCTTTGTTCTAAATAAATGTCTAATTGCTGGTAACTTTTCTAAATAAATGTGGAACTGTACATTGCTGGTGACAATACTTGAACTAGAATTCCCAAATTAAAGCGTTTCAAATTATAGAGGCTGCTGCAGATTTTTGCAAGTTAGTGTACTTGTGTGAAAAATTGTAGCAGATGATGGAAATTATAGGAAGTTGGAATTACAGTTGATGGATTCACCACTGAACATATATGAAACACAATCAACTAAAGTAACTTGACTAGAGAGACCTATAGAAGGAATGATTTTCATTATTAAAAATCACAATGATGGGGACCAAACAGATGGGAGATTCCACAATCCACATAAACGCAGGATGTAGGAATTGCATATTAGGAAACTGTAAAGACCAAAGGAGGTAAAGATTACCAATTATTTTGTTGCTTGCTAATAGAAGGGTAAATTTACTATTGTTTTCTCTTGTAAGGGTACAAGGTCAAAAAAACTTCCTTTAATGCCACCATCAATCTTCATTGTTGGAATAGTGTAAGGATTTCCATTTTGCCTCCACCATTGTTCACAGGTAAACAACAACTTGAGAATCTACTTGTGCAGTTATGCTTCGGATGCTTCGCCATAGAATAGATTGTCAGGATGTTATTTGCATGAAGATGGATGAAAAGACACACCTTCGTCAATCTGGATAAGCATAGGAGAATGATCTCATGTTGAGCGTGGTACGTCTTTCACTATAGTATAGGAGAAAACATCAGCCCAAGCCGGATTAGTGAAAACTCTGTCAAGTCTCGCCCCAACAAAGCTCCCTCTTGGTTGTTCGACCAGGTATACTTGCTGCCCTCATAACCGAAGTGAATGTAAACCAAACTCCGTGCTCGAATCTCCTTTTTGACATTTTAAAAGATTTATGTGGTTGTACCATCTACTATAACTGTGTTTGTAAACTAAAACAAAAGGCAGTGCAGGAGCTGCTGTTATAGTGTACACATATCCTGCTTCTGTTCCATACTGCTTTAGTTGTTCGTGAAATTTTTTCTTAGACAGAAGCTGGGAAGTGAGCCTATCCTGTAATATGATGAACTTCTAGAATATGAGGATATTAATATCTGAAAAGTGGAAATAACTGAATAACAAAAATGATATTAGTTACTGAGCCCCTTTTTCAGACATTTTGTGGTCCATCAGATATTAGTTACTGCTCCCGCTCTGGAAAAAGACAATTTAAAATGTTGTGGACGTGGACAGCCTTCTTTTAATCATTGATTTTTTATGGTGCCTACATCCAAATTTAGAGTCCTGTGCAGGTCATGCAGGCTATTTTCTTTGTTTTCCTTTCTATCATAAATTTATAAAGTCCAAATTGGTAGATAGAAATACAATCAAGATTTGAGATTGGAATTACAATGTAATAATTATGTCAGTTCGAGATTGCAATTTCTGGCCCTGTACTTCTGAATTGCCAATTCTTACCATTCTTTCAAACACCAAAATAATTGCTCCTTCACTTCTGCAGTAAAACAATTGGTAACGACTTTTTATCTAGAAAAAGAAAGAAATGCTTTCTAAAGTGTGGTTTATTGACTCTTTTTTTTTTCTTTTTTCAAGTTCGTAGTCATGAATTTGTACGGGAGCATCAGTGACAGGAAAAAAGTTCCCTGTTCTCCGTAACTCTGGACTGTTTGCTTATTAACTCCTTAAATGAAGATTTTTTACGACTTAACATTTTAAAAAAAAAATGTCTATATTATTCATTTATTTTTTAGTTCACTTATGATCGAAACTGTGCACTAATAGTACTGTGCTATATAGGGTGTATGCGGAGCAGAATCATTTAGCACTGGTTCTATTCGGATGGCTCTCTTAAGCAGATAGTAGCTAAAGAAGGTCCTCAAGCTTTGTTGCAAGGTCTCAAACCCAGAGTACTATTTCATACTCCAGCTGCTGCAATCTGCTGGTCTACATATGAGGTTATGAAGAAATTTGTCCAGCACTTCTGAAAATGCCCATTCTTGCTGCATGTCGAAATGCTGCAGGACTCCACGGCCTCTTGACATTCAGCTTCTGTAATGAAGAAGCGATTCCAAGTGAGTCCTGGCCTGTAGACCCTGTACCACTTAAAGAACTTAAAATCTGTTGGATAATTTTGCCTGTAATTGTTATTTATGATCTGAAAATAATGAGCACAGATAATGTTAGTGGTAATTTGATTCAAGTAATAACAACTATTGTCAGGGCGTGTCAAGCCAAGACTATAGTTGGGAACCTACAGGTCTCTTAACTATGATCGTGTCCGTCGTTTGAAGTTATTGCATTGCAATTTAAGTAGGGAGCCTAAACCTCCTTAGTTCAAACAAGTAATTGTAAAATCGTTTTATAAAAGACGAAGTAATTGTAAAATCGTGGTTGCAAAAAACCTTTTAACACCAAAAGGTCGTCTTATATTTAGAAGTAATTGAACCTCTCGCATGCTAAGCGTGCGCTCTACCAATCTGGGCCACATCTCCGTTGACTTCTTCAAAGTTTTATAAGTACAATTTTTTCATTTCGCCCTTTAGCTTGATGTAATTTGTAAAGAAATTTTGACCAACAAAGGTTTGTTTCCTATTTTTGAGAACCAAAGATTTATTTCCTTACTTTGTGTTATCAAAAGTGAATCATTATAAAACGTTAGTAATATTGTGACGAGAGAAGGAGGAACTAATATTACCTAATATCACTAATATCAACAGAATTTTATCATGTTTGTTACATACCCAAGGACATACCCCGTATGTGTGAAGTTGTCCTTCGAATATTACCACATACCCCATTTCAATGGTGGCCATTCTTCTTGTTTCTTATTTTTCATGTTTCAGAATCTTGTCATTTTTCTTACACCCCAAGGGCAGAAGCGCATGATGGCTTGGACATGGGGAGAAACGGAGAAGGTAGAGCATAATTTTGTATTGCCTGGTAAAATGATCTACACTAGGCAAAAGAATGTGTTTCCACACCCGTCCACCACCGAGTAATGTTACAACACGTGAAGCCATGTTCCCTCTACCCCTGAGATGATAAAACCTTTGACTAATTCTTTCCCAAGTTCAACACGTTATATACAAACCTACACATTCAGAAATGACCCAACAACTTAAGATAAATATTGTGGATAAAATAACAAACAATTGCAGAAATACCAAGCTTCATTCTGTCTTCATGACTATATTGATCACTCCAGCTTCCCGCCTTCCCTGTTCCACCCTATCCTGGTTAACTTTCTTGGCTTTGGCTGACTACTGCAAGGTGAGTCCAATTTCCTTGGAGCCGGTGGCAGCATATATGATTTCTTTACAAAGTTGACACTATTTTGTTTTGTTTCCGTAGCAGAGTCCCTGAATGATTTGCTAGGGGATGATCTACTTGATCCCAGCATAGACCAATGTAGTGGTCCTTTTGCGGTGGTATTGTTATGGAAACGATCAGCACTCTTTTCATTCACAGAAAACCTAAGCTTCTTTGAGGGCATCATCTCCTCGGGAGTGTTGACCATGTTGTCAGATCCGACTTTTGTTGTTGGTGTTGCATATTTGTTATCAGATTTCTCATTAGGTTTTAAATTGCAAGCTCTCATGGACTTCTGGGAAGGTTTTTTTAGCCATTTAATCACTCCACAAGCATTTTGCTTCGAGGAATCAGCAGCCATATCACATAGTATTTGACCAGCAGCCAGTACTCTTGGAGAATGTCCAGCTGCCATGAATGACGAGAAAGTCATGTTAAGGAGAAAGTTAATTCCCATTTAAAAACAGCAATCACATAAAAACATCTCAACTGACTGATGCGACCCTATCTGTTATAAAAACTACCACAAACTTTGCAATTCAAATAATGTGAAATGCGAAGATACTCCACAAGAAACATGCCAATTATTCATCTAAAACCAAGAAACCTACGGCCAAACTGTAACTAAGCTTCGTAGCTTGCCAACCAAACCAGCCAGAACGTGTAATCATATCAGTTCCAGCAAACATATGATCTCTTATATAGTTGATCACTACTTGTAGAAACAGTGACTTTGAACTTCCGATCCTCCTCATGACCACACTGTTCTTATTCTTTCTTTAGTTTCTATATATCTGAAGATTTTGTATAATAAATATGCACAATTCCTTCAGTTACTCAATGCACATGCAATGAATGTGCCAGCCAGCCAGTCTGAGTTGTTTTGGCTTACAGATAAAAACTGTTACATCCATAAGGATGCATATGGACGGCAAGACATGCAGAAATGTCCACACAGAAGAAATTTGAGACAGTAGACATTTATTCTGCTTATTACAGAAACAAATACACAAACATAATTATATATCTATAAACAGCAAAGAAGTTGGACACTTGGACACTGCCTCTAAGTTCAAATAAAATGTACTATAAGAAGCTCCCCCATAGATATTACTTCAGATGAATAAATAACATATATGCATAATATGATTTAAAGAAAGAAAGGGTCGAAACTAGCTCCTCATTATAAATTTTACCTGGTGAAGCCTGGGGATCCGCTGGGAATGTAGAAGATAATAAACCTTGTTCAGTAATGCTAACATAATTAGGCGAATCTTTTTCATTTCTTGCAGGCACCAATTTTTGACTTTCTGATGGCACTAGACTGTGATCATAAGTGAGTGATTTTAACTCTGAAAGGAAACAAGAGGTGGTCTCCAGAGAAGTGATAGGATTTTCTATCTTCACCCATCTACCTTGGCATGTGGTCCTACTTGAAGATAGTTTAACTGCATCTGAATTAGATTTACAATGCCCCAAAGAAGCATTTGACCAAGAAAAGGAAGGCAAACAACCCCGGTGAGATACAGGCTTGCCTAAACGTAGATCAGGGTTATTCCTTGAAGCTGCAGCTGGCTTGGCCGCATCCTGGAGCAAAACCTCCAAATCCTTGGGTGGAGGAAGAGTGAGGCGCTCCAGAATGTCTTTAGGTTGATATAATGGGAAGTCAAGTATATTGGCAGAGGTATTGAGCTTGCTCCCAGAATCCTGAACCTTTAAGAACAAGTTAGAGCCATGTAGTAGTAGTACTGAATTACAATGAACAGAAAAAGACGCCAATGCAATCTTTAAGCAAATATATCATTGACCTATTAGATTGTAAAATATGTACAATGGCACTCACACACTGCCCATGAAAGGTAGGTGGTATCAGAAAAGTGAAAACAACCAGAGACCACTAAACTCCTATGCATTGGGCAATCTTGTTCAGATGTATCCTTAAAGTGAAAACAGAAAAGAACAGTCCGATTTGCAGACCATTTCTAATATCAAATGTCCTTAAAGTGAAAACAAAAAAGAACAGTCCAATTTGCAGACCATTTCTAATATCATCTGCCTACTTCCTATGTTAAATGAACTTTGCCAAAACAAAACTTCTTCCTATATGAATGAAATTTAACCTGTTACACAATGCAGAAACAAAATGCGGGGAATGGTAACAATTGATAGTAAAAGTAGTTCCAATATTGTCTAAAAGGAAACTGATATTTCCACAAGGTTTTTTGATATAGGTCTATAGCGACAGTTTACATGTGGAAATATCAAAAAACCCTGTGAAAATATCACTTCCCTTTCTGAAAATGTTGATGCAAGAGTGAGGGCGAGAGGATATGTGCTTATTTTATGCCATTATTGTGGGCTAAACTAACTTATATACCATTAAACCGTATATTGTAGACAATCCTCAGCGCCTACCTAATCAGCATTTTAGATTTCTTTTCAAACTAACCTTGTGACTTGAAGATAGATCAGTCATGTTAGTGTCACCTTTATCACTGGCAGCACTTCTGCTCGCTACAAAAGAATCAGAGGTTATAAGGGATGGGGGAGGAACTTCTCGATAGGAACCACCATCAATCTCCACAATTTGTGGTTTAATCTTTCGCATCCGAAGAATAGACCAAGCTTCGCTAAGGGATTGCAAATTATTTGCATTTGGATTTGCTGATTTCTTTACATTGTCCTTGGCAAAACTAGGACATTTATAACTGCCATCGAGGAGCTCAGTCAATGACAGCTCATCAACATGCTTTGTGACATCCTCCGTATCTGGTCTCGAGCCATATACTCCTGAATGAAGTTTCCATGTGAATAAGTTCATAAATTCAAACCTTCAAACTATCAGTCCTAGATATGGAAATTCATTAAAAAGAAAAAGAAAAAGAAAGAAACTAGCTAAAGGAAATGACTCAATAGTATAACAATCACATCATAGTAACTGTGTACTTTTTAACATTTCTAGACTTGAAGGATTTACCATCCTCTTTTATTCTTGTACTCTTTTTCTATTCTAATGAAATCTTCTTTTTCTATCAAGATCGCCCCTCGGTTCCAAAATATAAAATCAATTTCGACTTTTTAAAATCAATCTAAGAAATTTTCAAATTCAAAATTGATTTGATTGATTTAAATTTTCTGAAATTAATAAAAATTATAATTAGTTGTATTTTTTAGATACTTTACAATATTCAATACTGTACTGGCTAAGATTAAATGAATTCATATCAATTTTGAATTTTGAAAATGTCTTGAATGGACTTCAAACGGTCAAACTTGGTCTTATGTTTTATTTTAGAACAGACGAAGTATATACATCTGGAGAGGCACCCTGCCTGGGCATGCAATCGAGAGGTTAATTCTAATAGCATATATAGTTGGATGGTATAGCTGGCAAACACAAGGTATCACAGCTTTTGGATATGCAATAGGCCAATGGATAACGGTCTATTATGCATAGAAGTTTGTTGTTATAGGATACAAGAGAATCATGACTCCATCTTCTGCTGTCAAGCCAACCAAGATAGAAACAATGTATAAATTTGATCAAAGGGGTTTCTATTTGAAAAGACGCTTATTTATATGAAATTCCTGGTTAGGCACATTAACCAAGTTAAAGTGATATCCGAGATGGATTTCAAACAAAAAGACCATTGAGACCAAGAATCAAGGTGAACAGACATAATCATCAATAACAAAAAAACACTTGAAAGTGGTAAATAATTTTAGGGTCTGTTCAACTGTCTAATCGACACAGGCTTAAAACATGCTGTCAATAAATTAAAATCTAGCAATAAGAGACACGAACTCTCGATGCCTTTCTCTTGTCTAAAGAAGTAAAATTCCGTAAAACAATACCGCAATTTTATAGCTGCGGTATCTCCTTAAAGGTCTTGCACGACATTCTTACTGCAAAATATATGTTCACAAGTGAAGACCCAAGGGAGAGGCAATTTCCTATACGTGTGATCGAGAAATGTTTCTTTGATGAAATATTTAGGTCTCTTTAATGCTTTGTTTGAAGGATGACCACAGATTTAAAAATTGATTCATCTAAGACATTTATTTTCCAATTAATTTAATTTTCTTTTCCGCTTTCAAGGTGTTTTCTAATTCTTGTTTAGTGTTAGGAGTGGAGAAAATTTGTTTGAAGATGAACCACAGGGAAAAAAAGCTTGAAATCTTATATTAGTTAAGTACCTTAGGCAACACGTACTTTCTCAATATAACACAATAGAACAGTTAGGATTGTAGCTGACTTGTAGCTGCACTATGTAGCTATAGATTTTCTTTTATTTTCTTCACCTTTTATTCAAATAGCAGCTAGCAAGCCTAGCATGCATCTGATATTGGAAAGAAACCAATAGAAGAAAAGGTTAAATCAACAAAATGGCAATTCCATATCTGAAGAGCAGTAAGTGATACTTACCAGAAAACAAATAGCAGTAAGTGAAACTACCTAATTAAATAACAGTCTAAACCGGAAAGTATAAGTACACTTTCAATATAATGGTGTCATACCAAGAACGTTATTCCCTCCGGCAGCTGAACTGAACCTAGCTAATCCACTCTTCACAGAGAAAGAATCACATTTACCCTTAGGAGCTTTACCATTTCTCTTATCACCTCGCTTGCCATTTAAATTCTTCTGCTTAGGTGTTTGAGTTTTCTCTGAAATCCAATAGGCGGGGAAAGGGGGGAAAAATGAAGAGAGAGAAACATTATGTTCCTTCCAGAATTTTCCTCTTTTCTTTAAGTAGATAACACCAGCAAGAACTTCAGAGAATGAAATATAGTAATTATATGTGCATTTGGGGATAAATATCTATCCATAAATATTAAGCTAAATTGACTTTTTCTAGGTCACTGTCATTATCTTGATGATTTAGATTTTAAAGCTTTACCAATGAATGTGTGTGGTGACATTTTACTTTTAAGCCATTCAAAGATTTATTACCTGTCCCAATGCATTTTGCAGGAGACAATCCAACCTCCTTAGCTTTACCCTTTTGATCATTGGTTTCAGTTTCATTTATGCTAACTTCCAGCTTTGTCACCCGTGATCTTTTAGAACCATTGTTACTTTTTGCCACTTTCCCAAAATTCTGTTTTTGATACTTAGCCTGCTCAGGCAGCGACGGAATAGGGTTACTTGTGCTCCCAATATTAAGGTCATTGGATGCCTCTTCAACATGGGGGCTGAAAACCTGATTGGCACGCTTGCAAATTTCACCATTTAACATCTTATTCCAGACAGCTGCTTCTGTGACATTAGAAAAACAATTTCAACGGACACAATACAAAGTTGTCCCTGGTTAGTTTCAGAAATGCATAACATGAATAAGAAGAGAGGGGGGGGGGGGGGGAAGCCTGCAGCTTTTTCAAAAACATTTCCTTGTTCTTTTATTGTGTTAATCCAAGCAGATGCCCATGAGTTATAACTATAAAAAAAAAAGGAAAAAAAATCGAACTACAAGAAATGAACAACACCAACATGATCTACCAAATACCAATCCACAACAGAATTACAATTTTAAACCAGAACCATCAAAATATTACAACATTTTCCTCTCTTTAAGTGAGGTTCTAAGGAGAAATTAAACAATCTTTTCACCAAAATTAAATTCAGTACATCCTTCCAAACAGTATGCAAACCAAAGAAACTCAGAACCTAGGTGATAAAAAAGTTTTACCATTTTGGCCAGAAAAAGAGCCGGAGGAATCCATTTTAGGACTAAACATTAACTGAAACACGATCCGATTGGACTTCCCTCACTGTAAGTCCCGAGCCACCACAACCTTCAGATCTCATGAGCTTAGGCACCG
The DNA here is from genome assembly GCA_947179155.2 of Hedera helix. Classification (NCBI taxonomy): domain Eukaryota; kingdom Viridiplantae; phylum Streptophyta; class Magnoliopsida; order Apiales; family Araliaceae; genus Hedera; species Hedera helix. The sequence goes on from OX359273.1 coordinate 45,032,591, forward strand.
TGACGGCGGCCGGTAAAGGAAACTCCACCGCATCCATCACCGCTCCAAAAAACTTTCAGACGAACTCATCATCACTATTTTCGAATTCCGAACAAGTATCAAAAAATTAAGAATGAGCTAAAACTAACCATTTCAAGAGTATAAAAAACTGGTCCTGAATCAAAAATGAAGATAAAGATTGGTTTTTGACAGTGGAGTTCGGAAAGAGCATAGAATTTTTGGGGATTTTGAGCATGTTGCGGCTGAGGGTAATAGAAAGGAACCTAGGGCACGAAAATGGGGTCAAATGAGAAACATTTATACTTTTCGGGAAAAGGCAAGTCTTGATTCATTTTGAACGACGGTGAGGAATATTCCGGTAGGTTGTCGTCAACCTAGATAGATCTAAGGATACGTGGCACATTCGGTCCCACGAAGTATTATCCAAATCCAAAATGAAATTAAAGTTTTGTTCAGATACGTGCACAATTGTTCAAGTTGTAGATTTTTAGCCAATTGACACGTACCACGTCTATTGAAAGCAAGGCAACCTAGGGCTATACAAATTTAAATATATAAAAATAAAAATATATATATATATATATATATATATATATATAAGGGTTCGCTTAATATGCACACATTAAGCTCGAAAAATAAAAGATGAACTCCACTAAATATTATTTTTTTATATATTTGCAATGAATTCAATACATGAAGTTCACTAGTATATTATTTTTTTATGTATTGAATTCAGTACAAATACATAAACAAATAATATTATGAATTAAATTTCACACTTAACATATGTCCTAAGGGCACATTCTAAGAAATTCCTATATATAATTATCTAGTCAGACTGTATAAAATTAGGGCCGATTCACAGTTGATATGCGTTTTTAAAATTATTTTACGATTATTGGTACATGGTTTGTGGTGTCCCTAATGTAATTTATATTCCCATTCTCAATCATATAATTTATTTTAATTTTTGTTTCCTTGAATCTTAATAAAAATTCTTAAAACGTATTGCTGCTGTGATACTGGTTTGGTAAAACTCAATTCAAATGGGTCCTAATGACAATGCTGTGTCACATAATGACAAGTCACGGACTTAAACTTTATTTAACCAGTGGGCCCTAGAGTGCTATAGTTGCACCTTAAATCACCACAATGTCCATACCTAACGCTCAAAAATTTATTCCTAATATTTTTTAGTGTGCGCGATGGCATACATTAGGTTATACGGGGTTACGTCCTTAGAACATCTTTAATAATCTTTTTAATAATTTTATAATATTTAAATAGATAAATTATATTTTAAAAAATATTTTTAATAGTCGCTTCAATTTTAATCATCAAATCTATAACTTCATTATCTTTTTTTAGAATTGGTAAGTTGACTTTGCCTCTTTAAAACTTTTTTTTTTTTTAGAGAATTAAAATCATATGAAAAAGGGTAAAAATATTTATTTTGCTTAATGGGTTTAATGTACAACTCATTTTAAAATTTAATATCATTTTTATTTATTTATTTTGCCTTAATTAAATTAAAGATACTGATAAAGCACAAAATATTAAAGTAATAAATAATGTTCTTTAAATTGCCACGTAAGTCTACAAACTTTAATTTAAAGGGTTTTTTATGCTACTACTCTTAGAAATGCTCTTATGGGTTCAGACAAATCTCTATAAACAATATTTAAATGTAAAATTAAGTACTATATTAATTTTAACTATAAAAAGTACAGCGAATTTTAATGTTATATATAATTTTTTAATAATTAAAATGAATATAGTGTTTGAATGTTACGCAGTTATATTTATTCTATGAGTTCAAGCATTCACGAATAAAAGATTGTCTTTATAAATAATTACAATGAATCGCATCCATTTCTATGATTAGAAACTTAAATTAAAAATGAAACATTAAAAAAGATCGTTGTAAAGGTGAATTATAATTTGGAATATAGGATTTACTAAAGTGTGACAAAATATATGAGTTTGAGGTTGATTTTTCTAGCATATTAACAAGTAAGCATATAAGAAGTGAAAGGGTATTTAGTTAAAAAGTAGGCATGTAGTAAAATGATCGAATAGAAATAATAGATTACCGTACATGTCACTTAAACAAATCATCTTCGTTACAATGTCTATCATATAAAGAAAAATATCATATATTGAGATTTTAGGTCATTCAAGTCCCTTCGATTGAATTAAATAATTTAAAATTAAATTTATCATATGAATCATCAAATCATATTTTATTAAAAATGATCAGAGATAACTTATTTTAAGTCAAATTCTTTTACTCTTAGAACCTGTTCGAGATCAACTGATAAATTAGTCAACCCAACTTATCAATCATTTTTCTAACTTTTCCGTCTGATTGATTGTTACTTATTTGTTGACTTATAAATCAAAAAAATAAGTACGAATTTGTTACTTAAGTCAGTCAACCATTATGAAATGACAGAAATACCTTATTTTATTTTTCTTATATTTTTTTTATTAAAGGACATTTTAATAATTTTTATATTTTATTTTGACTTATAAGTCATTATTAGCTGAACACGTTCACAACTCTTACTTATAATTTTTGACTTACAAGTAAAAGTGATGCCGAACATTTTTACTTATAAATTTACTAAAATTTTAACTTTAAGTCAAAAAAAATAAGTCATTCCCGAACATCCCCTTAATATTTTTATTGGATAAATATAAGTAGGTGCACAACGGTCAGTTTTGTACGTAAAAAAATAACCAAATCATTTAAGTAGGTTATAAAAAATGAAAAACCAAAATCGTCCAAATTTTTACTTCGTGATCGATTATTGGTTTAATCAGTTTAATCGGTTATTAAAATTTAAGTATAAACGGTTAAGTTTAAAATATTGTATTCAAATTTAATTTAAAACCAAGTGTGTATATCATTATACATGTAATATAATTGTATAACTAATTATCATAACTGAATTAAATCTTAAGTTTTATAACTAAAATAAATATTTATTAGAAAAATATATAAATTATATTATAATTTTAAATTGTTCAGTCAGTTTCAGTTTTTTGAGAAGTCAAATCAAAATCGGTCAAACTAGTCTTGATTTTTCGATTTTATAATGTTTGATTTTTCGATTTTGTGCTTTTTCATTTAAATTTTTAACGGTTCGATTTGGTTAAATCGATTTTTTGATTTTTTGTGCACCTATAAGTATAAAGTGCATAACACTAATCACAATGTAAATATAATATTTTGATCTCAATTATTAAAAAATAGAGACAAATATAAAAATTTATATTATGTCTTATTTTTTAATAATACCATTATGTATCTAATGGTTGAAATAATGTATATAAAGTTGTCCATTTTTATTTGTTTGGCTGATCTTTATTTTGAAATTCCCAGTTTCCCGATTCCTGGTACATCCCTTACCGTCTCCGGTGTCACTGTCCATTCGCCGATCGAATTCAGATTCTCTCTCCTACAAACACGAGCACAAACATTGAGAGGTTCATTCCAACACGAAGCTGCGAAACTGGATTTCCCTGAAATAGTAATTATTCAATGAAGTGTCGCCACCACGGCAGTACTCGATCGGTCGCCGACTCTATACACCGGCGGATCCGATGGCACCATCGTCTGGTGGAAACTCGTCCCTACTGATTCCAACTCTGTATGACAACTTTTTTCCTCGACAAAATGACGCTGTTTGTTTGTTTTTTGTCCTAAACTATAGCTGTCTGCTCATATGATTGCTCCGTATCTTTGTCATTAGCTTTAACTAGTGTAGTCTAGTTCAGTGAATTGCGTACTATTTTGTGATTGAATTTCTTCAAATTGAACTGTAAGCTTATTCAGTGTATAAAAGCTTATGTTTGATTTGATAATATATTGATAGTTCACTGACTTATAATGTAAGTGAACTTTCCTTGTGCCTGAATTCTACGCATATTAAGGTTGACAAGCTTGAACATAATTTTTTTTATATATTATCTTTCAATCACAAATTTCAGTCTTAAATTTTTTGAATTTTGTCTAATTGTTTCGTTAGTGAACCTTAAAATGCATTAAAATGTTAAGTGGGACTATCATTTTGGGATGAAGAGATTATTATTTTTCTTCTCTTTGGTTGTTGGGAAAAAGAAGAGAAGAAAGTAAGGAAATGTTCTTTAATTCGTTATGCAAATTATGATAACTTAGTTTGACATTTTGATTAGTTTCTTTCTTTGTTAAATTAATTTTCTCGGCAACTAGTTATATGACTGCTTATGTAATGTATCTTTAATTTTATACAGATAATGTGTTTAATTGCCAGAAAATGGCTGGTTTTGGTCACTATGTTATGCCATCTGCTTACACTACCAATGTCATATAAAATGGCTTTCTATTGTTGTAGGTTAGATGTATTGCTCTCATATCATATAGAGTGGGTCACTTTGATGAATGTCTTTGTTGGTCAGGGCATACGACCAATTGCGACGTTGTGTGGTCATGCTGCACCAGTAGCCGATCTTGATATATGTTTTCCTGCCACAGTTCCGGGAGAAGAAAAAATAGGAGACTCATGTAAGATGGTGCCCAACTCTAGCTCAGTTAACTATGGTGCACTAATAAGTGCTTGTTCTGATGGTGTATTGTGTGTTTGGAGCAGAGGCAGTGGACACTGCATGCGAAGAAGAAAAATGCCATCTTGGGTGGGGAGTCCATCTATGGTCTAGGCATTACCTGAAAATCGGAGATACATATGTGTTGCCTGTTGTTTTGTTGATTCTATCCATGTATCTGACCGTCAGTCACTTAATTCTGGTGAAGGGGGTGATGCTTTGATGAATAAGGAATTGCAATATGGAAAACCTTCCAAGTGCACGATTGTTATCATTGATTCCTACAGTCTAACCATTGTCCAAACTGTTTTTCATGGGAATTTATCTATTGGGAATTTGAGGTTCATGTCTGTAATTTTGCCTGTTGGGAATATGGAGAATCAATCTGTGATGATGATTGATTCGTCTGGTAAAGTTGAATTTGTTCCTTTACTGAAAGACTCTGACCCGAATGGGGAAAATTTGACTAGCTTCCGAAAAAGTACCTCTAGTCTGGAAATAACGGATTCAGTTGTTGGGTCAAATGAGAGGGGATTGGTAGTGGCATTTGCTACCCTTGGGCAAGTTTTAGCCCTTGTGTATTGGACCTACTGCTTATTTAGGTTATTGGATGATGGTACTATAGTTGGAAAGATTTCTTTCTTAGATACTCAACTTTGTATTGAAGACAATGGTAGTCAATTACATGTCATAGGAGGCATGTTTCTTGAACATGATGATGCAAAGGCGAAAATAACTTCTGAGGTATCCGAAAATGTATTTCTAGAGACTTTTGTTGTTTGGAATAATAGAGGTTGTGCTATTCTGTATACTATGTCATACTCGAGCAACATATTCAAGTTTGAGCCTCTATCTGCAATCCCTGTAGTTTTGCATCCTCCAGATGTGAGATTGTCTATATGTTTTCTTCAGCTCAATAGCTATCTGCTTCGTATTGAGTCAATTTGCTTTCACATGGAAGAACCTTTGCTGTGGAGACCACATGTCTCAATGTGGTTATTGCCTCAGCAACATGATAACAATGGCAATTATTTTAATGAGTGCGGAATGATTACGAAAGGCAGTTTTTTTGTAAGTTGGCTTATGAGCTCTATTTCTTCACATAAAACCGAGGGCTTGAGGCATGCTGTTGGTGTTAAACCCACACGTCAGGAAAATGATTTACCTTCTCAGCAAAGTGGTACTCCACTTCCAAAGAATGCAGATGGTATGCTTGTAAATGATGAAAATTACGGTCATTACCAAGATAAAAATCAGGTGTCTTCATCAATTGTTATTTCTGAAACCTACTACGCACCTTATGCCATTGTTTATGGCTTCTACAGTGGAGAAATAGAAGTTCTGCAGTTTGATACATTCTTTGAAGGGCTGGCTTTCCATCATGGGAGTCCTGGACATGAATCAGATTCACATGCTTCTCAACAATATCTTTCAGGGCACACAGGTGCTGTACTGTGTTTGGCTGCACATAGAATGGTGAGTACGTCACAAGATTGGAATTTCAATCATGTATTAGTGTCAGGAAGCAAGGACTGCACAATTCGTATATGGGATATGGACTCGAGCAATCTCATTACTGTGATGCACCAACATGTAGCTCCCGTATGCCAAATTATTCTATCTGCACCGCGAACCGACCGTCCATGGAGTGATTGCTTTCTTTCTGTTGGAGAAGACTCTTGTATTACTCTTGCTTCGCTTGAGACCTTGCGAGTGGAGAGAATGTTTCCTGGACATCCATACTGTCCCAATAAAGTTTTATGGGATTGTACAAGAGGCTATGTAGCATGTCTCTGCATGAACCATTCGGGAGATGCACACAATGTTCTTTACATTTGGGACATAAAGACAGGTGCTTGTGAGCGAGTACTTCGTGGTTCTGCTGCTCATTTCTGTAGTAGCATCAACATTAATTCCCTTTCTGTCAGTCCAGTACATGCAAATACTTCAGCTTCCTCATTACAATTTCCACTAACTGAATCTCACTTCAAAAATTCAGGGAAGGGGGTCACTTCATCAAATCTTTCCCCAACTACTACGAAGATGGCGGAGCCTAATACTTCTCAACTACATGCTAGTAAAAGAGATGCTGTGAATCACCATCCATCTACAATATCAGCTTATCAAAGCGCCACAAAAGCAATTAAATGCTCTTGCCCATTTCCTGGAATTGCAACTCTAAGCTTTGACCTTACCTCATTGATGTCTCTTTGTCAAATACCTAAGTTCTTTAAAGCTGCAAGTGATATCCATAAGAAAAGCTGTATAGAGGATCTTGGGACTGACACGCCTAAAAGTGGTTATACAAGAGTAGATAATAACACGATGCAGAAGCAGGGAGCTGAATTGCAAAATACCTATCACATGGTTGCAGATGATGGTTCTGGTTTGCTAGGTACCTCAACTGATATTCTGGAAAATAATGACTGGGATCGATCACTTGAAGGTTGTCTTCTTCAGTTTAGCGTGTCCTTTTTGCATTTCTGGGATGTAGACTGTAGACTGTGAGCTTGATAAGCTGCTAATAACTGAGATGAAGCTTAAGAGACCAGAGAATTTCATTGTTGGTTCTGGTTTGCTAGGGGACAAAGGGTCTCTCACATTGACATTTCCTAGTCCTAGCGCTGCACTTGAGGTACCCCATTTTACTGCATTGGATGTTAGGACCAGGTCTGGAACATTTCTTTTTATCTAAAAATTCCATTTACTTTTCAGCTTTGGAGATCATCTTCAGAGTTCTGTGCTATCAGATCAGTAACCATGTTGTCCCTTGCCCAATACATGATTAGTTTGTCTCATTCGTGTTCCACAGCCTGCAGGTATTACAGTTTTTGAACCAATGAAGACTGTATTAGACATTTAGACCATTTCTTTTTCTGTTCATTCATTATTCCTAATCTACTCGATAATAAGCGACTCTGTATTAGTTTGAACTCAAAGTTTAAACTTAATTAACTCAAGAATTGACTTCATTGTATTAAAATTTTCAAAATCTAAAATAGAATACAAATGAAACATAAGGATCCATCTTTTTGAACTGACTCTGGCCTTGAAGAATTTTTAGGTGAGCAGGATTGATTAGCCAGTACAGACTTGCATACATGGTTTCTAGGTAGCAAATCAAACAATTATTGTGGTATGCCTTTTAATGGGTTTGCCAATAATAAATAAGAAACAGCTTGATGCCAAATGTGAAGTCACCAATATTATTAAAAGTTTCATTTTTATAAGCAATCTGAAAACTGTATACAGTAATTGTGTGCACTTGTCTCTCTCTTTGCAGTTCTTTAGCAGCATTCTACACTCGCAATTTTGCAGAGAAAATTCCAGATATAAAACCACCTTTGCTCCAGGTAACATCTCATGTGAATGGTATGTTTTGCTTAAATTTCTGATGTTACCTTGATGATTAGAATTTTCACATGGCATCTTTATATCTAGAATGATGTTTCTACCATGCCGTTTGAGACTTGAAATTGACAAAAACTGATGTGATGCACCAGGATTTCATTCTAGTAATTGTTTATTGTAACTTGTTTACACAAAAGATACAGGATGGTTAACATTATTCCACCTGTTATGAAACTTTCAGATGTTCTCTTGTGATTTATTTTGTTTGTAAAATATAGAGGAAAAGTGGAAAACATATTCATTTGAAAATGAATTAGGGTAATGTAGTATGGTTACACCTAACAATGACGGTAAAAAAATAATTGTAGCACGTAGCATCTGTAACGAGACTTTCAAATGCGCTGTTATTATTTAATTTTTTTGTTAAAAGATGGAGTAAAATATAGTAGGATCTTGTATTCAGTTGACCCTAAAGACTCTTGTTTACTTTTAAAGTTATCTCTGCTATTGCTTTGTCTTTTTGGTTCCCAGACAGAGGACTAAGTTAAATTGCTTCCTTACAACCATAATATGCAAAGGAAATTACTATGAATATCTTCATCAGATTTTGAAGCTCTTTAATCATAGTTCTTCCTTCCATTCTACACCGAGATGAAAAGTATGGTTGCTAGTGTTGAATGGAGGAAAAGAAAACCAAAAAAATCTGGTCATTTCTTTTCATTGTTTTTTCTCTGGTAGATCATCAATGTTTAGAAAATGAATACACATTCTTTGTTGAAATGGAAAATTTTTCTTGCTTGTCATGCTAGAGATGATTATTTGTTCTTGGAAATGTCTGTCTGTCTAATTTTTTTGTTTTACAGCTTTTGGTAAGTTTATGGCAAGATAAAAATGAACACGTACGAATGGCTGCACGCTCTTTATTCCATTGTGCTGCTACACGGGGCATCCCTAGACCTCTGTGCAGTGAAAAAGCAATTGATCTTGCAAAGCTTCTAGGCTCCGGAGATGGAATAGTAGAAAATGGAAATGAATATTCCAGCACTGAAGAAACATCCACAAACAGTTTGAAATCTGATGGTCAGCCTACAGAAAGAGTTTCTGAGGCTGAGGAATCTGAAATACTTGCATGGCTAGAATCATTTGAAGGGCAAGACTGGATTTCTTGTGTTGAAGGAACGAGTCAAGATGCAATGACATCTCATATTATTGTTGCTGCTGCATTGGCTGTTTGGTACCCTAGTCTTGTGAAGCCAAACCTTTCCATGCTAGCTGTACATCCGTTAATGAAGTTGGTTATGGCCATGAATGAAAAATATAGTTCCACTGCAGCAGAGATTCTAGCAGAAGGTATGGAGAATACATGGAAGGCCTGCATCGGCTCTGAAATACCTCGTTTAATAGCCGATATATTTTTCCAAATAGAGTGTATGAGTGGTGCATCTGCCAACTCAACAGCACATAATCCTGCTCCATCTCTTGACATTCGGGAGACTTTGGCTGGGATTCTTCTTCCTAGTTTAGCAATGGCTGATATACCAGGATGTGATAGAATGTCAAATTTGGTCTAGTGCATCTGATTCACCTGTTCATGTAGAATCACTCATGCTTCTCATCAGGATTGTGTGCGGTTCTCCATGATGCTTGGCTCAATACCTTGACAAGGTTTGCAAAGGCACTTTTTATTTTATTTGTAATAGGTTTGTAGAAACCTTTTTTATACAGCCAAGAAAATTCCTTTTTTATTTGGGGAAAAAAAAAGAAGAGAAAAGAGAATGTTATCTTTGAAACTTTTATTTGTCAATACCCACGTTGGGAAAGTATTAGACAAGAGGGTTAAGCACTTAAGCCATTCTGCTTTTGCCTTTTCATTTATGAAATTGTTTGGGTTTGTGGATCTCTTGCAGATATCAACCTTGGGAAAAAATTATGTTAACGTAATGTGCATCAATAGATAAAAAAATCTTACTGGAAATCAAGGAATAGAAGATTCATCTAGCCAACCCAAAGTAGTTAGTATTATGGCATTTTGAGTTGAGTTCATTTATGGACATTCATGTGTCAAAATCCCTTCATTTCATGATTATGGGATGAACACACTTGCGTCCTTTATATTGAACCAGTACTTGCACACTAACATTCCTCAATGTTCAGAAGTTCATGAACTTTTTGACATTGTTATGTGTTTACAAACATGATTAGAGCTTCAAAACTATGGTACTCCCAAAATGCTTTAATGCCGCATTAGTAATCTTCTAAAAAAAAATCTTCCTTCCTCTGGAAGGGGTCAAAATTTAATTTCTGAACTTAAAATGGAGAAAGAGTTTGAAATAGACGACGGTATTGGCTCTGTGATAATTTTTTTTTTTTTCAAATTTGAAATCGGAAAGTTTTTACATTATTCATTAAATCTTTGAACGTTGCACTTGAAGTGGCTCTTTACTTACTTGAGGCCTAATCATTTTTTTCCCACAGATATATACTTCACTACTGACTCAAGCAATCACTTTCAAAAGGTTTAAAACTATTCAATTTGTTGATTATTTTCCACTCTCTCTGGTTACCATTAATTTCGATGTCTCATTTTGATAGAAATGAACTGCTAATTATTAGTTTGTTTCACCTTCTTATGCACTCACTCACTTGGTAGAACTTATTCATAAGCGTCTTTGATGATCATTGCTTATCATTTAAGTGAAACGATTTTTCAAAAGTATATTTCTTCAACCATTTTCTGTTGTAATTAATCTCAAATGTTTTTAGGTGACCGACTATTCTTCACAATAACTCTATTTTTTTCAGCACATGATTTTCAGAACACTTTACTTCCCATTGCCAAGATCACCTAATCCATAATTTTCTCTTGGATGATATTGCTTTTTCTACGATGTGTATTCTGTAAATTGAAAAAATAATTCTTAGTGTAAATGCTTTCAGTGTTATTATCTAACTTGTGGACAAGTTTGCAGGTGATCAATTTTGTATTGTAGACAATGGATCCTGGGAACTCAGTCATGCGCAAAATTTGCCTTCAGAGTTCAATGGCAGCATTAAAGGAAGTTGTACGTGTTTACCCCTTGGTAGCGCTGAATGACAAATCAACTCGGCTGGCTGTTGGAGATGCATTTGGAGAAATTAACAATGCTAGCATTCGGGTATACGAGATGCAAAGGTAATAGAAGTTAAATTTGGGGCTGATTGGTTTTGAGCTTGAATAACATGCATGCATTATGTTAGTTTGTAGCGAAACCCCAAAGCAAGTATTACTTTTTGTACTAGTTAGTCAGGTACGATAGTAAATGAATTTTTAGATCACACACTCGCGCACACGCACATAAACATATTTCTGCGGTTTCCAAAAAACCTTGTTTGTTTAATTCTATTACTAGTAACGCATGATCAATAATTAAGGCAAGCCAAAGCATTGTCTGTATTTTGGACAAATTGAAACAAATTGAACGTGCTTATGAAGACAAGAATTTGATCTATTTCCATTTCGAAGTCTTAAAGACCAACTTCAGTTTGTTTGCTTGTAGAATAAGAACTGCTTCTAAATATTTCCTTACAAACATTTACTATTGTAGTATGGCAGTAATAAAGGTCTTAGATGCAAGTGGACCTCCAGGACTTCCTAGTTTGCATGGAGGAGATTCTGAACTGTCAATCACTACTGCAATTTCAGCTTTATGTTTTTCACTGGATGGAGAGGTACTTGCGAACAATTTGGAGACCTCATGAAGTCAATTTTCATTGTCCGCTGATTATTGTGACCACCCGTGTTCTTCTTGAAATCAGTTATAGCATGTGCATATGAATTTTGTTGCTGGTTATTAGAATAGGTTTCACACATAGCTGGTATGCTCTGTCCTAACATTGTGGAATTATATAACCTAATAAGTTTTGCTTTGAACACCATATCTGTTTGACATATTTGTAATCTCAAACTCGAAAAGTAGAACAAATTATGATATGGTAATTTTAGTTATTGGAAGATTCATTGTTGAAGATGTTAGAGTGTTGCTTGTTTAAATAAACAGGTACTTCCGGCTTCAGTTTAATTGGTTTTTGGATTCATCCATATTTAATCCTTCAACTGGACCCACCATTAGCAGTCAAGCTCAGAGTTTATCTGAGCTACAATTTACACAGTAACTCATAGATTAGATCCAGCGCATATGAACTCCACTGGAGGACCAATTTCTCCGAACAAAAATCTCACCATATATGCTTATTATTTCTCCGTCATCTAATGTTGACACATTGTAATAAACTGAAATAAAATAGATTATAGTTGTGGATGATGTTGTAAATCAAGTGGGCAGGTTTATACTTGTATGCATCGATTTGTAGTCAGCTTATCCTCCTTGGCTTAATAATAATGATTATATGTATCTGCATGCTTGCGACCTGGCCTATGGCACAAGCCTAGGATTGGTTTTTGTTCCCTTGCGTTTATATTCCATAACTTTATATATGCATATTTTGAACATTGTTATGCTTTGAAGAACAGGGAACTGTTACCCTTGTGTTCCTCATTGATAAAAATAAACTTGAGATAGCTTTTTGAGGTGATAGGCAAGCTCACATTTATGTCAGTTTTCACCGTAATCTTTTCCTACAGTTCTGTGTACTGCAATTTTTTTTTCCTTCAGTTTATATGTTACTGTTGCCTTCAATAGCCTCCTTAGTGAAGCTCTACTAATTCAAGGAGTTTGTTCTCACATTACTTTCTTCTGTATATAATTTGCATAATCATAGTTGTGTTCAATATTATCATCAGAGATTTGAAATATTTAAATTTTTATCTGTATCATGTCTTTCACTAAATTACGGGCTTTTGCAATGCGCCACTAGTTTAAAATCTAGTGAATTGTGTCTCATTTATGGTTTACTATTGTCATCTAACTGCAGGGGCTAGTAGCGTTTTCTGAGCATGGGTTGATGATCAGATGGTAGTCACTGGGATCTGTGTGGTGGGAGAAACTCAGCTGGAATCTTGTTCCTGTCCAATGCACTAAACTGATATTTGTTCCCCCGTGGGAGCGATTTTCACCCAATTCTACTAGGTCAAGCATTATGGCAAGTGTACTGGGTAATGAGCGACAGGCTAACTGGCAGGTAAGCTTAATTCCATATTCATCTTTCCAGCAAAACGTTTCTCTCCGAACGCATCTAATATGGATTGACAGTTAAAATGAATGTGTATTGTAAGGTCTTGAGCATAATAATCTGTAAGAATCTTTTTGGTAGGAGTACGCAAGGAGCACGAATGAAACAGACAGATTGAAGCTCTTGATTCATAATCTTGATCTCTCGTATCGGCTAGAATGGGTTGGTGAAGAAAAATACAACTTTCCAGACATGGTCAGTATTTAGGCACTTTCCAGTTATAAGCTATTGTCATGCAGATTCTAGTTCAGAGGAAGATTTTATTTTCATTTTATTTAAAGAGTTCCAGTTGAGAATTCCATCACGCAGTTTCACTCGTGCTCCTTCAAGAAGAAACGTAAATTTCTGATGATATTTACTTGGCAAAAGATCTCCTCATACCTTCAGCTGCTGCTTGTATGTCTAGCTCTCGTCTGCAGTCCTTGTTTCTTCTGAAGTATAATTTGGGTTCAGTGCAGCAGGACAACCCAAAATTCCTTGGATGGTTTTTGGTGGAATCCGATAATAATGTAAGCTAGCCGACAATATCTATTTCTTAATTCATTTTTTAAAACTTTTTTAAAACAACCAGGATCGGTTTGATACAATACATTAGAGTTTTGTCTACCCCCTTCTTTCTTCCCTCTTATCCTTCTCCATTTCTCTTTCTTTCGAGTCACGATTTTGAAATTTCTTTTCAATTGTTTATTTTCTTTTTGGGAAGGGGGAGGAGGGGGTAGGTTTGTATATTGTAGTTACATGATGTTTTGTATAGATGATTTAACACTGCCAATTACCATCACCTCTTCTAGGGGGGGATATTTTTGTTGTGCTTAATTTTATGCATCATCTTTAACTATTTCAGGCCTTGAATTTATTTTAAATACTGCATTTCCCTTTATAGAAATAGTTAATTACAGTAGTGATTCTCTTTCTTTATGCATTATACATGAGGGAATAAAAGGTATTCGATCTGCAGCTAAAATACATGCAACTTTCTTTGCATTAAGCTTTCACACACACACACACACACACACGGTACTCATGAGACGACTAATCTAGAATCTGGAGAGAAACTGAAGTTGCCTCAACAGGGGGCTTAAGGTCTCCATTAGTTTCTCACAAGGGTGGTTGTGAATACCTTCGTAAGTTGTCAATACTACGCCGTTATCTTTTGAGAGGCGCTGTATCTGTTTCTTCACGTTGCATGTGTGATGCGTACACCGATAATAGCTCCTTCGTTGATCATATTAGAAAAAAAGATAAAAAAAGGGTGAACGTAAGATGATATTTTCTGTTAGAGGATAATAGAATTAGTCTCAAAATTAAATTTATTTTTGAAAAAATGAGAAAAAATGTCTAAACCAAACTTGTCAATTAAATTTATTTTTTTATATTAAAAACAAGTATAGTGTGACTCATTTCATACGTATAGTATTAGTCTATTGCTATTGTTGAGGAGAAATTTGCTATATTAATTAATTATTTCAATAGGAGCACTTTTTTCAAATATTTAAAAGAGGTCTGAATATATCACAAAGGTAATTATATATTGAGAAAGGAATTAGAGAGAGAGAGAGAGAGGGGGGGGGGGGGGGGGGTGGGAATTTACATACCTTGGGTATTTGGTATTTTTAACAGCTTTCTGGCCATATTTACGCCACTTGTAGCCATCATCCAGAATATCCTCAGAGCTCCTAGTATGAAAGGCAACCCTAGGAGGAACAGATTTCTTGGTCCTACCAGCTTTCCGTTTGTTTCTGTGATCTCCTCTTAATTCACTATTAGTGGGAGTATTATCCTGCATAGAAGCTAGTACTGATACAGTACTTGTTAACGGCAGCATTTGGTCGTCAGCACCGCCATACGTCATGGAATCACCAGAAAGAGCCACGCTTAGCCAGTAGATATTGTCGAGAGCAAACTGATTAGAGCTTTGTGTTATGTGGGGGTGGTGGTGGTTGGTGTAGAATCAGAGAAGAAGAATTAGTACTAGGATAATATTGGTTCATATTTGATGAAGTTGATGGAAGTAGTAGTGAAGGTGTGAACAAGTATGGAATATTATTAATAATATTATTGGTGTTATTTTCTGTTAATAACGGAGGTGGTGCTGGTGGTGATGAATCGTCATCCATTAGAATTGGATCAGCCAATAGCTAGCTCAATGAGTCTAATTTAAGGACACCAATTAGAATAAAAGGAGTAGCTGCATGCATGCATGCATGTGTGATGAGAATGTTTTCGATCAAGAATTTGTGTGAAGCGCTTATACATATTTATATATGCACACATTTTCAACCCTAGAGAGAGAGGGAGAGAGAGAGAGAGAGGTAGCTTCCCGCAGAATGTATGTAGTATATATGTAGGTAGAGAGACCGATGCTGGCTTGTACTCTTGATAAAGCCAACTAAACTTGACCTACTTCTGTTCAACTGCCCTATTAGAGGAGATATATATATAGAGTTAATTACCTACATTTTAATTCCCTACTTGGAACGTTATCTACAATGTGTACGAGTGTGAGTGTGCATGTACGTGTATATATATGTCTATCAATTTTGCTATACGTAATGACTTATATAATGATTTGTGCAATAATCACTTGTAAAATGGTGTGTTTACTATTTTAATTACCTTATGAGACCCATTATTTTATAAAAAATCATTATACAAGTCATTACGTATAGCAAAGCCCTATATCTATACACGTGAGTGATCCAGCCCATGACTAAGAGCCACCTTTTGAGACAAATTGTATCTAAAGGTATTTTGCACTACATTTTGGACTGAAGTACCGGATAGGTATTATAAAATACTTATGGAGTAGTAGTAACAAAGGTAACCAGGCAATCACCGGTCGCTATGGATGTTTATGCGCGCCCCTACCCCTTCAAATATATATGTATGTAATAATGGAACGTGAACGATGATAGGATAAAGTCGAATAAATTAAAGTGAGGGTGTTTAGTTATTGTTAAACAACTATATATACTTCATGCACTAATAACTTGAAGTACGGGACAATTCAGTGCTGTTGTGGTGGTTTAGAAAATATTGACCGACCGGCCTCTCATACCTTAATTTATACTTTCATATATTGAGATAACTGTTGATAATTTATTGGAATGCTATTGTTTATAATCGACTGAATATACATATACAAGAGTTCACATGCAGGATTAATAATTATGAGTTTATACATGTCTGTGTTGAGTTCACTTCTCTTGCATGTTGGTATTTGTTAGCGTTACGTACAAAATTAGAGCATATATATGTATGGAAATATAATTAATACCATCATTGCTCAAAAAGATTTATTATCGGTTTCAAATTACCAATCATATCATTCATTTAAAATCATAACAAATAAGTCCTATAATAAAAATAAAGAAACCATTTTTGATAATTAACAATATGCATTATCATGTTGATTAAAATCAAACACACTTGTACGTCTCAAATAATTTTTCAAAAAATCCATAATAATCTTATATTTTGAAAAGAAAAAATATATAACATGGCCGGTGGCAAAGTCGTTTATGGTTTGTCTTTCTGGTGCAATATTGGCTAGCTAGCAATTTAGTGCTGAAGACGTAAAGGAGATAATGATCGATCATGAACTCTGCTTATCTTCTTCCACGTTATGATTATGAAGATATGTACGTAAATGGAATCTTATTCTTTCAACTTTGAACGGCAATGAGCCAACTAATGCTTAAAGTGGAGAAAAGATGGCGAGTCAGTCCTATGGAAAACTTACTAGCATACTATGAAAGGTGAATAATTTGACAGATGTAACAAATTTACAATTTTTGGAAAATGATACACTCCGCATGACATTTTTATGAGTTTTATTAGATACTAACATCCGGTGATACACGTGTTGTGTGTGCAAATTATATGAGATAAAATTAAAATGTTATAAAATTTAGAAAAATAAATAAAAAGATAAAAAAAAATTAAATTAAAAGGACTAAAGAGTAATAATCTAAAGTTGCAAGGATAAAAGAGTGAAAATAAAATTAAAGAAAAAACGGCAAATGTGACACAAAATTACCAAAACCGAGACTTTATAATATAGATATAGAATTGTTAGTGGCAAATGTCTAAATTGTAAATATTTTTGAAGCTTACTATTTTATGTACTATAATATATATACGGGCGTGATATATGTAGCAAGGCTATAATTTTATTAACACTCTGTCATACTTTTTTCCTCGTCATATTCCAATAGAATAAGAAACAAAAACAAAATTCTGAAGATAAATTGAAGGAGTGATCAACGTACGTCCATTTGTCAGCGTTGGGAGTTATTGTCAAAACTTCAATAAATATTTAAGCACTGAAAGACGAGAATCATAACATATTTTAACCATGTGAGCTTCTTTTTGGAGGAAATGCATGTATGTTCTTATCAGAATTAGAATTGCATCCCCCCCCCCCCCCCCCCCCCCCCCCCCCCCAATTCTATATTTAAAGATATATTTTTATTTTTAAATTATAAAATAATATATATTTTTTAATTAACATATCATTACTTTTATTCTTACTTAATCGAATAGTTTCGTAGCATAACTATGCAGTACATCTCTGGCCAATTAATGTTAAGGATAAACGTTAAAAAAAATAATTAAAATTATCTTTAAAAGTCATCTTTCTACAAACGTATATTTAATTTTAGAATGAATGGAATAATAATATTATTGTTGACACAAAAAGTCGTACAGATATATGTTTGTGAGTACTTATTTAATTATCCCATGAGCTTAGCATGGTACAAATTAAGTTTTCTTAATGATGAGCTGTCTGTGCAAGGCCAGCGGCTAAAATTAATCAACTGCTTAAACAATACACTCCTATATATATCTCAAATAATTAAGGCAGGCAGGCTGTAGCAGAATTAAGTCAGAGTTTTAGGATCGACAACAAATTCGCCTGCTCGATTATTGGAGCTCCCAATTCCAATGATGAGTTGAGTGATTTGAGCTCCCAATCTCATGCTGAACAAACAACCTACGTACATGTATAAATGCAGCTTTCGTGGATTGGATCATTGGCTGCTTAATTTGCTTAATGAAACCATGAAATTAAGAATAATTGTTTGAGCGGAACAAATGTTAGGATTGAGCTAGGACGATGTAGAATAAATGTCACCTACATTAATTAACCATGCATGCCATCATTGCCATGTGTATTATTAGTACTCTATATTTTATTTCACAAAAAAGTTTCACTTATAAACTTTACGATAAGACATGACTAGCTAATTATTGGTGTCATGAAATTATAATAACAAACTTAAAGATGTTATGTTAAATAAATAAATAAAAATATTGTGTCAATTTCTATAATTATCTATATAAAAAGAGGACTTTTTTGTGAAACAAATTTATTTTTATTTTTTCTCAAATGAGATTATTATTGTGAAAAGAGCAAGTAGTATTAAGTTGATAATTTATGAAGTCTCGAATTTGTTAATTTCATGATTTATCCTTTTATTATAATAATAAATGTTGTTGAAATAATTAAACAAACAAGTTTGCAACCAATGTGAAGTACATGCTAATTTTTTTTTATATATTTCTTTCACATGATGTGAGATTTTTTTTCCGTTTTTTCTTTTCTTGACGATTGAGATTCATTTCAATTTAGGTTTGATCATTGTTTTTGATAGTTAACTAGCAATTTTATGATCAATCAAATCAATTCAATTGTAGGATCCTCTTGATGACTATGATGATGATATATAGATGTTTTGATTGATACAATAGTAGTATACACTAATAAGTAATAGTAGAGTAAATTTTGGTTAATCTAATTTAGGTCAGTCCAGCCTTGATATAAAAAATTTAAACCAACAAAATAAATATAATATTGATAATCAACCAAATTAATTTAATTTAAAATTCTCTACTGAATTATTATTATATATAATTATTGATATCGTTAAATACATATCGTTTCGGGACAATATCATCATCTTTTCCCCTCTTTTTAGGTTAATTTTCCCTCATCCCGTGTATAAAAGCCCGTACAATTATTGGAATAATGGTAGTTGTCACAGGGGTCGAGGGCCAAGGGTCTAACAGTAGTCGATGGCCACTTGCATAGAAGTCGGCATTAATACATACAGCCTTGTCTGTATAAAACAAAGTATAATTTTGACCATCGCTTTCTCTCACAGTTGGAAGAGAAATGGCATGCATGCATCCATTTAAATATAAAGAAAAAACACCCCAAAATCCAAGTTGATATTCTTAAAGTACTCCATCCATCCGTTTTATATTATTTAATTATTATCAATTTTTTAAAATTAATTTAAAAGATTTTTAGAATAAAAATTGACGTAAATAGTACAATGATAAATATTGTAAATTATTTTTAAAATATTATTTATTATAAATTTTATTATCTTATAATTTTTAATAAGTTATCTTAATTTTAAATTTTAAAATATTTTAAATTAATTTTTAAAAATTGATAATAATCAGAACGATAGGAATACTATATATTGCACTAATAATAATCAGAACGAAAGCAATACTATATAATATATATTGCTCATCTTTGAAAAACTAGTGCACCAACTTCTTTGACACTCAACATACACGCCGCAGATTTATGCACAAAGTACGTATGATGTTGGATTGAATTCATATGAAGATCAAAATACCAAATATAAAACTAAATTCGCCGCATATTAAAACTTATCTATGACTTGTTACGTAAGCCTCCTAAACTGTTTTAGATTTTCCTAATATTAATATATTTACAATTTTTGAAGAGAATACGTACAAAGAAAGACTTATTACCAAAAAAGTCAATAAACTTTAGTCTTTTTTTTTTCAAAACAAAAATCAACCAACTTTGTTTTTTGTTTTCAATTAAACCAACGATGTCTACCAAAATTTGAATAAAACTCTAACCACAGTTAATTATTAATGGGGTGTTTTTTACATATGGCGATTATATATATATTTTTATTCTTTTATGTTTTATTGTTAAAATCATAATTAAGTTATTTTAATTAAATAAAAATAACCTAAACCTATAACTAATCATTTTACTAATAAAAAATAACATAAAAATGAAAGTATCCATTTTATTTAATTAAGAAAATAAAATATTTTTTTTAGTTGACTTAAAAAAATAATTTTGTTTTCTAATTTTATTTTTAACTAAATAAAATGGCTAGTTACATTTTTAAGTCAGTTTGATGAAGGTTCAATATTATATGGGTGTTTTTAATGTTATAAATTAAACTAAATTAATTTATTTTTTTAATTAAATTAGATGGCTTGTTTCATTTCTAAGTTGTTTTTAATTAAATAATGTGGCTAGTTATATTTTAAAGTTATTTTTAATTACCTTTTAATTTATTTAAAATAATTTAATAAGATGCCAGCAATAAATCATAAATAAATAAAAAAAAAATCAATTGCCACATGTAAAGACATGTCACCAATAATTAACTTCGGTTAGAGTTTTAGTCAAATTTTGGTTATTGCTGTTACATTTCTAAGACATAAGGCTTAATTGGAAAAAAAAATAAAGTTTATTTAAAAAAAAAAACAACCCAAAGTTCATTGATTTTTTTGGTAATTAAGTCTACAAAGAAAAGTTTCTGGATCAACTCAAAAAGTAAATGTTATAATTATTTTTAGTTGGTTCAAACAATAATAATACTCGAGCGAAAACTAGACAGAACAAATTTAAGCACCTAGGCTATTGGCTCTAAAATCAGCTACAAAATGTTACCTAAAATGTTCCGAAGAACAATGGTAAAATGTTGAAGTTGAAATTAGGGCATCCAAATCCTCTAATCCCACAAAGAAATCGTCGTTCAAGATCATATCCGACATAACATATTCATCATCCTTACTAATTCCTTCAGCCATTTGTTCGTGTTTGATGGGCTGCTGGAGAATTGCTACTTCTTCACTAATATCTGATGTTGGAGAGCAACTGGATTCGTTGGGTGTTGCCACCATATTACGGGTGTCGACCGATGAGAGGCATTTCGGGCCGGCAACCTTGTGGCGGTTTGTACCGGCAAGAGAACTTCGTCGAGTTGGTTTGGTGTGGCCGTGTTCCCCGGAGTAGGTTAGGATAAACATTCCGGGATCAGTACAGCTTTGTTCAACTTGCTTCCTTGCCGAACATCCTTTTAAGCTACTACACCTATAATAGCTCCTGCATTTCAATCAACCAAACAAACAAATTTGAGTTAACAAATACTCCTTTTCATGTTCCGAAATTAGGAATACAGTACGGCCTTTTGAAATAAAATCTTAGAATTCAAATTCTTGAAAAGTGAAAACTTGTATATAATTAATAATTACTAGTACTTTTTATATATGAACCTACTGACCTTGGATAAGGTGATCCTTTAATGGGTTTTTGACCATATTTACGCCAAGCCCACGAATCAGAAGAAGAGAGACCATCAGCAGTTACTTGAACCACCACCCTTTTGTGTTGGTTCTTCCTGATTTTAAAAAAAGAAGAAGGAAAATTGTCAGTAAAATTGCGAGACAAGATAGATTTAAGAATGAAGCAACACATTAATTAAAAAAATTGCACACACCTTTTATATTTAGCTGCATGGACAGTAGTGGTTTTAGGACTAGCAACTTTAGCAGATTTATTAGGCTTCTGGAGAGCCTCGATCTCTTCTGGCTTAAACTTGGCTTCCTCAGGGAAAGAATCGGAGGAGGAGGTGCTAATGGGAGCTTGTGGGGTAAACATCGGATAAAAGGGCTTGTAAAGTTGATCCAATTCGTTCACAAGAACTTTATGATCATTAGCTTCAAAAAGATCAGGAAAATTGAAATGAAAATCATCCTCATAGTAATTAACATCAAAATAATCAGTGGATCCTCTAACAATAGCTTGCAGACCCCAATCTTCCTCCATACTAGCAAATTAAAATGCCGCTGACTTTTAAGTGTGAAGAGAGCTAGAGATTTAAAGAGTACCTTATGAGAAAATATTGAAGGGGAGTTCCTTTATTTATATATTGAGGAGAGAGAGAAAAATGAAGAGGGTTAGGCCAAATATAGGAACTGGATTTTGCATTTCCACTGCGGGTTTCCTGATTGACTTTTTTAAAATGTCAAAACTGGCAAAAAAGGCTAGGTAGATAGATAGCCCAACGCGCATTCATCTTTTACTTAGCTTTCTCAACTAGCTGGGTTTTTGTTTAAGGGTACGACCAAGGCGAAGAAATGAAAACGTAGGTTTGACCGAAAGATGGAAGTGCCAAATGTTGGCTTTATTAAATTAATAAAGGCCTCGTGACAAAATGTGGTAGTCATAATTAAGTCATGCAATGCGTAAGATTTATTCAATTTCTTTATACTTTTATTTTAATTACTTTCTTGTTTTTATTACTTTATATACCAAGCTATATATAAATTTCAATTAAAAAGATTATTGCTTTATTCAACTTTTAATTCATTGACGAATATTTATAGTAATATTAAGCCACAGGGGGGATTTGTCGTCACCTTGACCTCTCGTAATTGCCTAGGTCGCACTTCTTGTTCTTGAACTTGAATAAAAAAAAAAAATTAATAAATTAATTAAATTCACCCTCAAAAGAGTCTATGACCTGGCACTGCACAAATATGATCCGAAAATATAAAGCAATATCCCAGTAAAAGTATTTTCCTGAAAAAAAAATCCTCATTTTTGTTTCAGTCAAACATCCCGTCTTATAAAAGTTATTATGCCTTGTACGTCTTGTTCTTATATATATATTTTTTTCTGAAAAATGCAATATAAATATGTATTTTCCAGTATCGAGCCAATTTTTGTGCATGCAATTCTAAAGGGAACAATAAAAGATTAGCTAGTGTATTAATAATTACCAACACAACTAAATATGTATATATTTTAATATATTTTAGAAATATATAATATTATATTGCAATCATAATTAAGTACTTGCGGGAGAACTTGGGGAGGGTTTAGGAGAACAATTAGAACTTGAAAAAAAATATTAAAATAGACTTTCATTTCTTATGGAGCATCTCTGCTAATTTTATTAAAAAATAAACCCGACAATACAACTAGAGAGAAACCTCACCAAATGCATATGCCTAACACTTTGTTTCTGAGTTTTGGACGGAAAAAAAAAAAATAAAAAATTTAATTAAAAAAGAAAATAAAAGAATAGAAAATTTAAAATTTTCCTTTTGTGTTGTTTCTGAGTTTTAGAAAACTTAAAAAAATTATTTTATTGTATTTTTGAGTTCTAATGAAAAGAAAAGAAAATATTCACTTTTACAAATTTATCATTCTAATACATATGAATAAATTTATATATATATATATATATATATATATTTTATATTATTTGTTTAATAACAGAAAGGGAAGAGATTTAAAAGCCGAATACTCAAATTTTCATACAAAATTTTCATTTCTCGATCATTCCAACCACTAAGATACCATACCATTTGTGTTGAAATTGAGCATTATATGATGGCTAAAATGAATAAAAAAATATATTATAAATTGATGTCTCGTAATAATTGGTCATTCTATATCATCGACCATTAATAAAAACGATAATTTTATTTTGAATTAAAAAAATGAAAGAGTAGCATTCTATACCTTGACTTTAGCTCGTTACTTGGATAATTTATTACTACCACTTCGAATGATTATATTAACAACAAAAGGAGGTGAAATTGATGTAGGTAGCAACCCTCACTAGAGAAAAGTATTTTTCCAAAAAAAATAAAATTAAAATCTGTAAATGGGCCTTTTTGTGCAAAAATAGGGACTGTACGTGGGAGTAGTAATTCTCCACAAGCATAATTGTAGGCCAACCGGAGATGCATTTTTCTGTAAAGTTCTTTGATCGTCTGTGTATAATGTTCTATTCCCACCAAGGAAACCTCAAAGGACTTTTAAAAAATATAAAATTGACAACCATGTTCCACGCTCACAAGTAGCACTGGGGATGGGGCTCACTAGTAACCTATATACAATTTCAATATACAATGCATGAGTTGCGCATGAAAACTACAAACACTATGATGGTAACATGTTCCAATTTTAAAATACTATATACGTGGTTCTTTCTAAATTATAAGATTAATATTAATTTTAAAAAATTAATTTTAAACTCAAAATTGATATGAATTTATTTTATTTATGTCAATACAATTATAAATATCACAAACTACATAAAAAGTAGTATTAGTTATAAGATTTATTATTTTTAAAACTTTAATAAATAATGTCAATTTTAAATTTAAAAATATTTTAGATTGACTTTTTAAAAGTCAATATTGATATTATAATTCAGAACGTAGAGAGTTTAAAACAAGAAGAAAAATATTAATTTTCTAAAAGCTAAAACTAGAAAAATATTATGCAAGAGTTAGGAGTATAATTTTTCTCTATATGAATTTTTTTGTTCCTCTTGTAAGTAATTAAGGGCTTGTTTGGCTACAGTTGTAGTTGGGGAAGTGGTACGAACACTATAACACCGACTAGTTTTGAGTTGCTTCAAAAAAAATTAATTTGAGTAAAGATTTATTAATCTTGTACAAATAAACTACGACGAACGTGGCCTATAAATTATATCTGATCATGAACTAATATGCAACTACTTTTTAAAGGTTGCATTTTTCTGGCTGTATAGTTAATAGGATAGGTTTGTTACACAGCCTACACGGGTAGCTACTAAATTGACAGCCGATGACCATTTAATTTATTAGTACGATTCATTTTTATTAATAAAAAAATTAAGAATTTAAATTTTAATTATAATAAATTATTATGAGATAATTATTTTTTTTCTTTCTAAACCTCTCCCTTTAAATTAAAATAAATTACTGTAATAAGTTAAAGATATTATAAAACAAAGCTTCCAAATTGATTGAAGCAAATTGCAATTACGTGTCATGGAGGGAAGTATCTCTAATACTATGTTTGGTTCCCATTCCTTGACATGTAAGGAATGGAATGACTTAAGAAATGGAATGGTTTAAGGAATGGAATGGGAATGTAATGGAATGGTCATTCCTTATTTTTATGTTTGGTTTGTTCATTCATTCCATCAAGAATAGAATCACCATGAATAAAATGTGAAATGATCTTTTTCGTTTTTTATATATTATGAACTTATAAAATAAATGAAAAAATAAATAAAATAGAACTAAAAGAACATCTTTACTAGAAAATATTTTTAATTATTTTTAATGTTAATAATAATAATAATTATTATTAACATTATTATTATTATTATTATTATTATTATTATTATTATTATTATCATTATCATTATAATATTAATTATTATTGTTATTTATTATTATTATTATTATTATAATTGTTGTTATTATTATTATTATTATTATTATTATTATTAACATTATTATTATTATTATTATTATTATTATTATTATTATTATTATTATTATTATTATTATTGTTATTGTTATTATTATAATTGTTGTTATTATTATTATTATTATTATTATTATTGTTAGAGTTTATGCCCTAGAGGCTAATTATTTGATTTAATTGCTTAACATTTTTTGATATTATATTTGATTGAATAAATGGATTATTTTATTATGATTTCATTTACTGCGTTATATAAATGTTAACATAATAAAAGCCCTTAGAATAATGATACGAATTATATAGCTTTAAGTGTGTGACTTGAACATGAGATTATATAATTATAATTAGTATCATTGCTCTTAAATGTCCCTAGTCGAGTATCATTGTTAATGGGACAACAATGATGCATTGAGACTAGTATGTGGATTGACTGATGGCCAAATCTCATTGGTCATAAATATATGAGATATTTGAGTCAATGCATAGGTACATGTTAGAGAACAATGTACTGGACTGACCCACCATGAGAATTCTACATGGAGCATTATGCAAAGTGTCATAAGAAATTCTTATAGTGACAATGATGTAATGATCCTCCGACCTGAAGTCACTATATTATTACACGAGAATTTGTGTACTTTGATATCATCAAATGTCACCTTTAATAGGGTGGACAATAAAGGTGATTATTGGGTACATCATGAATCGTGTGAGGAATATGAGTGATCTAGATGGAATTTAACCCTCCTATATATTAGGGGTGATATCCATAGGCCTCTTGATTAAGTAGGACTATGAAATGCATGGCCATGCTCAAATATTGATTTGTTTCATATAGTCTACTCATTGATCAAGAAAACTCAGATTAAATTATGAAGAGTATGACACATTCCATGCCTCGAGTTTAATCTAGGATATAAGGTTAAAAGGATTAAATTACATTGAGACATTGGTCACGAAAAGGTTGTATCGAATCACCGATCTTATTATTATTTGGGTAGCAGTGATGCATTACTAGATGCCGCTCACTGTTTATAATTTTATAATATGATTTTAAAATTATTGCCAACATAATAATAACCTATAGGGTCACACACTTAGAACGTAATTAAAAGGGAATTAATTTAAATTGTAAGTATTTTAAATATATCAATATGATTGATAGTATTTAAAAAATTACGAATTTAAATTAATAGGATAATTTGTATATATGTATATTAATTAAGTAAGACTTAATTAAAATATAATATATATAAATTCGGATTTTATTTTTCTATTTATTTTAGGTTTTAGTTAATTCCTATTAACTACTATATATATGATATATCAGTAGTCTAAAAATCACGTAAGGAAAAACTAAAACCTTAGCCGCTTTCAGAAAGAGGCTAGAGAGAAAAATAATTGAGAAATCCTGATCTTGGTGGCTAGTACCGCGGTTCCTTTTGCTGCAGATCGTGGGACGATTCGCGGAGCGTTCGTGTGGATACCGTAGAGACGCAGTCGCTGGATTGCGTTGAAGATTCGAAGTTGTTCCAGAATTCAATCGTCTCCTATCCATCTCAGATAATCGGTAAAATAATCTAAACCTCTGATTAATCTGTTTTTCGCTTG
Organism: Hedera helix; assembly: GCA_947179155.2. NCBI lineage: Eukaryota > Viridiplantae > Streptophyta > Magnoliopsida > Apiales > Araliaceae > Hedera > Hedera helix. The sequence continues at coordinate 45,059,658 of OX359273.1, forward strand.
GATCCTGTCTTAGGGTTTCGGAAAAAATTTTAAATTCCGCTGCTTTCACTGTGTCGAAACCCTAACAATTATTATTATTATTATAATTGTTATTATTATTATTGTTATTATTATTATTATTATTATTATTATTATTATTATTATTATTATTATTATTAACATTATTATTATTATTATTATTATGTTAATTTTTAGAATAAGCCTCTACAAATGTTAATGTTGCATTTTGGATAGTGCTCAGCTCCTTCAAATGTTAAGTAACGAAGAAGTTTCACAATTATTAAGCTATTGATGTTGATAGAGTTAAGAATTCACGCCTACTTTCGTTATATTTTTTACAGAGGTCTAGGCTAATAATAATAATAATAATAATAATAATAATAATACCATCCTGTCCTGTAGCAATTAATATCACAATTTACCATCCTGTCGTTAAAAGTTGATTTTTATTTTTTGACTACTTTTTTAACGAAATAATTTTATTTTAGAAAGTTTTTGATTGTTTTTTTTTTATGAAATAATTATAGATTAAAAATATCGCGATTATAGAGTAGTAAAAATTATATAATGTGAAAATAGTGTTTATAATAAGTAAGTGACTGAGAACTCATAAGTAGCATAGAGAGTTTTTTAACTAAGCTGAAAGGAATGCAATAAACCCACCTATTTAGAAAGGAATGAAAAATAGCATTAAAATAAGTATGGGAATAACTAAAGGAATGGAATGCCCATTCCAATTGACTAACCAAATATGTTTTTAGTCATTCCGGAAGGAATGGCCATTCTATTCCATTCCCACCAACCAAACACACCATAAGTGACAAGGGAATTGGCCCTTTTGGTCCACCTCTACTACTACTTTTTATAAGTTGCATTTTTCTGGCCATGTATAGTTAATACTTAATAGGATAGATGTGTTACACGGCCTACAAGGTAGCTAGCAATTTGGTAATCAATAGTCACTTAATTTTGTTGATAACATATTATAGTAAGTTAATTTTTTTTACTTACAACTCTTCTTAAATTAAGATAAATTATTATAATAAATTAAAATATTTAAAAAAAATTGCAAATTGACATTTCCCCCCACCTAGACTCTCTAGATTAAGATAAATTATTATAATATATTAAGACATTAAAAATAAAAATAAAAAGCTTGCAAATTCATATAGGCAAATTGGCATTACGTGACATGGAGGGAAATATCTCAACTGTGAAGGGAATTAGCCCTTTTGGTCCACCTCCACTGCTAATCTACTATTGCCATACCTTAATTTGATCTTCCCTGTTGCTTTCTTGTATTTGGCTTTATTATTTTATTCACCTAGCTATGTAGTACTAGTAGGGAGGTACCAGTGCTTGAAGATTTGAAACCTCTTCGTACTGGATTTAGAGTCCATACGTTAGAAAACAACTTGCAGCATTTTCCTTTTACGCAAAATTAATTGTGATCCGTCTCCAACTTACACGATAGAAATAATTAAAGAGAAAACAAACGAACGTTAGCAAGTTTGATTGTTTAAAGTTTAAACAAAATCGGAATTAACGAGTGATAATTAACTGAACGTATTTTGATAACTCGTAGTATAGTACTATATGACAAATTCGTTATATTATTACTTCCTCTCCTTAAGGAGTGATTAGCAACAGAAGTTTTAAAAATTCAAGGTCATGATGAGACGAGTTGTTTATCACTACAATAGCCAATAGGTGTCAAATGAAAGTACACTAATGTTTACATTTGAACTATTGTTGATCATATTTCTTTTTATCAAGAAATTTTTTAAAAATACTATACAATATTTTTTGACTAGGCATGTTTATATTGACTCTAATTAGATGGTATTTAAGCTAAGAAATTCTATGAAAACATGAAAAGGTGAAATAATATTTCAATTCATAACTAGAACTTAAGTTAGTTTTGTATTAAAAATACTTGAAAGGTGCTTATAAAAGCCTTAAAATGTTCATTAACTCAAAAAATAAAAAATTAATAGTTTCATTAATAATCAAAAAGTTTAATATAGACGCTAGCTGGCTAGCATAACAACTGTAAGTATAAGAAAATAAAGCAATAAACCTAACAACATTATATCCTAATCCAAAACATCAACTAATTTTAGTTACATAATTTAATCTAGAAGGAGTAATAATTATAAAAAAAGAAGAAGATCATTTGCCCACTAAATATTGAGAGGAAAAAAAAAGAATAGAAAATGAAGACACACAATTAAGGGTGTAAACAAGTCGAACTGAAATGAAGAGAGTGATGCTCGAATTCGACTCGAAATGTTAAATTCATATTCAAATTCAAATTGTATTTGAAAATTTGTACTTAGATTCGATTAGAGTCGAATGAGTCGAATTGAATCCGATTTGAATTAAATTATATTCAAAGTACTCGTTATCTTCGAATTCGAATATCCACATAATAACTAATTTTATAATAAATATAATTATAAATTCAATTTGTTATTTTACTTAGAAATGAGAAAATATATTTACTATTACACTTTAAAAATATAAAATCAAAAATTAAAAACAAAAAAAAATAATAATAGTTAATTATCTTAATTTGATTTAATTTTGTATATATTATAAAAAAAATGTATCGAATATATAATTAAATCTGTATTAATCAGTATGTATCCAATCACAATTAAATTTGAGTAGTTTAAATCTTAAATTAATCGAGACTCAGATTCTATTCGTATTTTTATTTGAACTATTTTTTATATTTATATTTAGATCATATTATTAATGAATTTAAATTATATTTATATTTTTTTTTTAGTTTAGTCCGAATGTTTGGTTTGATTTAGAGTAATGTCGGAAGTCGGAACCCTGATTAAATAATCGGGTAGGGTAGGAATATGAAAATTCGAACTGGGAGCTGGCGCGCAAATTTGCTCAATACGTAGAGCTAGAGGTTTGAGAAAGCTATGGCAGATATCTTCAAATCCTCCATCTTCTTCTCAGATCAATACCTTTGCTTTGCCGATATCCTTCCTCCTTCGCAGGTTTCTATTCTCTCTCTCTCTATATATGTGTGTGTCATTCATTTGTATTTTTACATATTCATTCTCGCGCGCCAGTGCATGCTTGCTTGTATATGTTGACTGATTTCTTGTTTCTGAAATTGTAATAATTAAAGGTTCGTGCAAGAATCGAAGTAGCAGTCCTCAATTTCCTTAAGATCTTAAATTCTCCGACTCCTGCTATCTCCGATCTCCCTCTGGTTTGAAATTCCCCAATACCTTGAGATTTAAATTCTAATTCTACTCAAAAACTGCCAAACTCAATCTACTTATTATATTGTTTTTGTTTCAGTTCAAACATATAATGTACTATTTGTGTATGAAAAAGCCCCAACTGTACGAATAATTGTCACTTTGATTGAACAGATTAACAGAAACTCGAAGAACAGCAGGGTGAGTCAAGGACTGCTGACTGATGTTTCGTGGATTTTTCTCTCTCATTCGTTTTGCACAAGGTCTTTGATGAAAGAAAATACTGCTAAAGCCTTCATTAGAGGTGTAATACATTTTTTCAATCAAACAGTTTCAATACGCACATAAAGATTAGAGTTATATAGTTGCTTTATCATGTATTATGCAATTTTACAAAGTTGTCAATTTATAATTAAACCTCTGTACTCAGTTTAAATAGTAGCAATTTTACTCAAATTCAGTCTATTTTTAGCTGTTTCTTAAATGATGAATTTGTAATGATGGACTCTCATTTTGGGACAGATGGAGTGATGTTCTTCAGGATTTCAATACACATACAAATGTATTGCCTTTGCTCTTTTTGCCTCGTTCTTATTGAGTTCTCTCTCTTATATATATCTAGTGTGGAAGGTGATGGAGATGTGTTATCAGATTCTGGTTCAGGAAAAGAGAGTGACTCAGAGAGAATTGTTCTACAAATTACTTTGTGATTCTCCAGATTATTTCAATTCTCAATTGCTGGTCAATAAGACAATTCAAGGTCACACTTCTTTCTCTTGTTTGCTGATGAAGCTAATTAATATTTTATCATCTCTGTCAATGTAGCTTGATGTGTTTTTCAAATGTGTACATAGATTTACAATTGTATGCCAAACAGATGTGGTGGCGTTGCTTCGTTGCAGCCGTTATAGTCTTGGAATCATGGCATCTAGCAGAGGAGCTGTATCTGGCCGCTTATTGCTTCAGGCATACATAAATTCTCACTTTTGTTCTAATACATTGCACAGCTATCAAAGTTTGCGTCACTAATATGAACATAAAATTCTATTTAAGATTAGACCTTGGCAAATTAATTTTGATTACCTGTTGTATGCTATATCAACTCATTTTACTGTGCTAAATTGCCAATCAGGATATTTAGGCCTTTAGGGGCATAGCTCTGAAAATGTAATCTGCAATGTGCTTATGTGGAAACAGTTCACTTCCACATGATGTTATTTGTGTTATTTGCAAACAATGCCATTTTCTTTCCTAACTTGAGAAGAACATTTCAGTATGATATTTTTGATCTGGTACTGATCAACTTTTAATACTCAAATTAAATATTTTCCATATTGTTCATTACTTGGAATCATTCTGTTTTTCAGTGGAATAAAGGATGCTTTTACATCCGCTATTCTCTTGCTTCTAAACTATTATGAAATAGGAGTCAAGCCTTGACATTGTAGACTGTTCTACATGTGGATCTTCTGGTTATGCTATTTCTGGTGACCTAAATTTACTAGAGAAACTGGTCATGAAGACAGATGCTCGATATATTTTCGTGGTGGAGAAGGTATGCTTGTTCATTCTTGTTTGTGATGGCTTTGCTACTGACGCTACAATATAATTTTGAACAACTGGCTCCTGTAGCATGCAATATTCCAGCGGCTGACTGAAGATCGCGTATTCAATCAAATTCCAAGCATTTTTATCACAGCAAAAGGATACCCTGATATTGCCACAAGGTGACTTAAAAGCTTAAACAGTTCAGTTTCCTTGTACAAAAAAATCATCAGTTGAAGCCAATCTAGGTTCTAATATGGCAAACAGGTTTTTTCTTCACCGAATGAGCAGAAATTTTCCTGAGGTGCCAATTTTAGGGCTGGTTGACTGGTATGGATGCCCCTTTTCTTTTTCTCTCGCTGCATCAGGTGCATAATTTGTGCTTATATGCAATTTTCATATTTGAAACTTTTTAAAGGAATCCAGCTGGATTAGCTATTCTGTGTACCTTCAAGTTTGGAAGCATAGGAATGGGCTTGGAGGCATACAGATATGGTACTTTCTCCACTTCCATATTGTTTACTTTCAGGCTCTATATATGCATCAAATTGATCTCATCAATAGAAATTTATTTTTTTGTTTCCACTCAGCTTGCAATGTTAAGTGGCTTGGACTGCGAAAGGATGATCTTGAGCTTATACCTGAACAATCTTATATCCCCCTCAAGCCGCGGGATATGCAGATTGCCAAAAGTCTGATCTCCTCGGACATCTTGCAGGTAGGCTTTGTGAAGGAAACATAAAGAAGTCCTCATGTTTATAAGAATATTTATCCAGATTGGGATTGTAGACTCACTCTTATTAAATACACGTTTTAATAGGATAACTACAAAGAAGAGTTGGCAATAATGGTTCAGAGTGGTCGAAGAGCAGAAATTGAAGCTCTCTACATACATGGATATGAGTTTTTAGGGAGGTACTTAGCGAAGAAAATTGTACAAGTCCAGTATATATAAGGTATTTACTTTTTGGTCTATAGTATAATGCCTGAATTTAATGGTGCTGAAGATCAGTGATAAATGTCTGTTTCAAAACTTCGTCCCGGTAAGTTGGATCATGTATTTTTGTAATCAAATTAAACCAAATTAATAGTTACAAGAAACCAAATCAAGTTCTCAACAAAGAATATGGTTGATCCTCATAATTGAGGGCGCGGCCCAGCACCCTTTCTAACCTAACAAGTTTTTTTTTTATTAATACAGAGATTTCGGGTACGCTCAGTGGCTATTTTGTCTTAAGGAAGTTGGTTCAGTGTCATTTGAATATTTGTTGATTTTGAAAAGCATAAATATCTAAAAAGTTCATTTGATGTTTCAGTGCATCATCTTTTTTTATGGGATAGGGACTTGGGGGTGTAGTTTGTTTTGACTACTATAGATGTCCAGAGTGGGATACTATATTTATCTATTGGTATATAAACAAATCACAATCATTTACCGGAATTGGCCTTTGGTGTTTGGGCCAAGAAGCCCATCTGTAAAACGTATAGGCTGAATTTTGCAGTTTGTTCCCTTATAATAGGTGTTGTAATGCATTTTGAGGTTCCTAACTAAAAAGTTTTACTTTTCTTAATACCCGGTCAAACCCAGGTCCATAGGTAAAATCCTACCCACACAAAGAAACGTGACAGGATTTTGGACCTCTTTCTTATTTGAAAACTTCCTGGAAGGATCTCTACGTAGATGTTTGATTAACCGCAATTCTCATCACCACGGTTGAGTAAAATATACTTTCCAGTTTCCATTCCGAAAAGGAAAAATGAACTTTATCATAATCTACAACAGAGATTAATATTAAAACATAACAAAATTTGTCAAATTAATGTTTAAGAATGAACTCTTATTAGACTCTTATATGAGAAGGAACCTGATTCTAGAATTAATCATGTCTTAATCTCTTATGACAATATTAGTTTTTGGGGATGACAATTAAGATTATCTTACAAAATGCGCCTAACAGGAATTCTATTTCAGGCCAAAGTAGAAACCACCTGACCATTTTTTTTTTTACACGACAAATATAAAAACTGTTTCACGTTAGATTTAATTGTAAAGAACTATTATTATGCACTAAACATTATGCTCGGCTCCCTTTTTCAAGGGGGGAGTGAATGAAAGTTGGTGATTAAATCTTAATGTTAATCAAATTGTAACAAAATTTAGTACATTAATTTTGAAGGCGAACAATTATTATAAGACTTTTCTTGAAAAGATAATGGGCACTCACATTTTGAGACGGGTTTATTAATTTTAAATAAAGTCTGAACAAGTGAAAATATTTGCATAACCTGCTCCTGGCTAAACAGAACATGTCTTTTTATAAAGTCCTAAAAGTCAGCTTCCAGCTATTATTAATTAAGTATATACAACGACACAAAGGAGTGAACTCTTGAACCTTGACCTTTTGGGGGTTTTCCTTTGTACAGCTCCATTTTTTGAACCTTTGGACCTTGTAACTTTTTTATTAATTTCTCGATAACTCATTTAGGAAGGGCCGGAGGGCTAGATTTTTCAAATAAGGGCAGTATATAAACTGCAACACTACAAGAAAATTAAATTATCAATCTTCATACAAAGATACTCGTTGCTTGTTAGTCATCTATACTTCCTTTCTTCTCTTCTCTATTCTATTTTGTTATCTTCTATTAGCAATCTGATCCATCTGATGGCCTCTGTTCTCCAGATATTCAATACCTTTTGTGTAAAATCATATGATGCGTTCATAACTATAACTTCTCTTCTCTATTCTATTTTGTTATCTTCTATTGAGTCTAGCAGTGATCTGATGGACTCTGTTCGCCAGATATTCAGTACCATTATTGCAAAACTATATTATGCATTCGTAACTATAAGAAACCGTTTCTCAGGAGAAGAGACTATTTCCAATTACCACCACTCCATTTTTGCCTTCACTTTTCCCACCCTCCTTACCTTCCTACAGTTGAAGTATGTAGGAAAGGTTGATTCTCCGTTTGATATGCATCCAAAAGCCATGGCAATTGCCATTGCGAGTTTTCTCATTTATTGTCTGGGATTTGACGGGGAGCTGAGAATTTCTTTGGCTCGTCTCTCGCCTACTTATCCCAACGTTGTTGGCTATGTCGCGACATTTTTTGGTTACGTGTCAGTTGCCTCTCTGGCATCAATTCTCTTCCCAGACTTGGTTCAGCCATTTCTTTTTCTGCTCTTCGCGTTGTCTTTAGCTGGGCTGCTACATTTGGTTCAGAAGAGATTAGTGGGTGAAAATGGAGGATTCAACAATCTAAGCAGGCGCATCAAAAGGATTTTTACTAGTGTTTTTATGGACAGCAGAGATATTCTTCCGGTGTCCACCAATTTCTAATAGTCCTTGTCTAGTGTCAATATTATGTATCCATATCATGTTGTAGTTGGTAAAAGTTTTGGTATTGGCAAAATAATTTTTGTATGGGCCGCAAACGTAGGTTAAGGATTTGGAAGTAGGAGTTTAAAATTCGTGCAAGAGTCCCTCTGATCTGCTATCATGTAATCCATTGTTGTGAAGTTGTGATGTGTTTTTTCTGTGGAATTTTTATTTCCGTTGAGATAAAGAAAGTAACAGATTCAACTAACATATTCATTTTTGCTAACTCTCACTTAATATTTAAGATACACCAGAAATTAAATAGTTAGATTAGAAAATAATGTTACTTTTTTTCCGGTCAAAGCGAAATTTTAATCCTAGCGTGCAAAGATGGAAGAATCCTCTTATTCACAATAACATTGAGATTTTCTGGCCGAAAGCAAAAGTTATTGGTAAAAATCCTTGAGAAATGTATCACAGAGACCGAAGGAGGAATCAAAGAACCATGCTATAGATTCAATATATATATGACAGTTTTTTTTCCCCTCTTTTATATATATATATATAATTATTTTTAATATCATTTGAGGTAGAATTCGCACGGACTAAAAGACTACCAATTATCTTTGTCGATGATTCCCAGAAACCCAAGCTATATTGAAAGGTGCTACAAAAAATAAAATAAAATCACTATATGGGGTCGGTCCTCTGATCAGCTGACCTAATTGGGCAATGGAGTCCATAGCTCAGCAGCACCGACCTAATTGGGCACCTCAAGTTCATTCCTGAACTGCTGTCAGATAGTAGCCCTCAAATAGCTTTACTAGGAGGGACCTGCTTTGTCAATGGAGTCCACTGAACTTAGACACAGTACAATGTCATTTTAACAAAACATCCTAATTCTTGTAACAGCAAAATAGGGTTTGTGTGTATCCTGTTTAATGTTTATTGGTTTTGGATAAACAGATTGAATTTGATGCCAAAAACAGAGAATGTCACCTCCATTTTTTATAGCACGGCAGGCACAAAGGGAATCAGTTGTTTGATAAACATTTAATTTCAGCTTGCACTCCACCAAGTAGAAGAGAAACTTTTTTGCTCTAGGTACAGATTTAGTGGCATTGTAGCCAATTGGGCATGCCATCAGCCAAAGGAACTAGAGCTAAACGAGCAACAAGACTTTAGAGCTGTGCATTATTGGAAAAGTTGTAGCAGTAGCAGACAACAAAACAATTTTAGAACAATTATCCAAATGAATTATGAATATAATTACTTGCAATATTTCAATACAGCCAGTAAGAGCAATATAATAATACTAGTCTAGTCTCAGTTTTGATGTACAGACCAATAAAAAAATTATAAATTTCAGGCCAAATTTATTGGCCTCACTTCAATGGAAGAGTTGCTCTCTTTCCCTCCACTGCAAACTTCTCTCTGTCTACAAGCTGCATTAATAAAACAAAATTATCAAGGCTGACTAACTAAGCATTTTTTTTTATAATTAAGATTGAGGATTATGTTTCATCTTCATAATGCAGAATATCAAAACTATAGCATTAGCTGACAAAATTGTTCCACTAGAAGCAATGCAGTACCTTCTGTTTCAAGAAAGCAAGACCCTCTCTTTTTGAAGAGAAATTGGAAAAAATAGAAGATTGTTCATCAATAAGAGCTTTTAGCAGTTCCAGCGTTAATGACTCTCCAGGAACCTATAAACAAGAAATTAATCAGGTAAGAGAAAGAAAGGATAAATTTTAGAGAAGCTCACAAGATTAGAGAACGCACTTGACGAAGAAGCTGTATACACAATTTTTTTAGCTTCACTTTTGGTTCATCTCTCTTATCCATTTCTGATATGTCATCAAATTTACGTTTCGGTGAAGAACTAGAATCTGCAGAATCCTCACCTTCACTGTCACTGAAAGATGTCTTCTTCGCCTGAAAGTGGCAACCAGCTATTTTCCTTGCCCAGTCCCTGTTTTCCAGTTGCGGCTTTATTCTGCAGACAAAGACTAGCATGAACACATAACAACGTAACCTCCATAGTCATTAAACTGATCTACAACACTTGCAAGCTTCTGGAAAGTAGAATAAGCATAGATGTGGATTAACTTTTCTTAAAGAAAATCAATGGATGCAATTATCTTGTGCATTTGTTATTAAATACAATTTTTTTGGCTAAATGAACAAAGTTATATACCATAATCTGAAATTGGCATATTCTCCATAGACAAAGAGTAATCATTTATTTATACTGCAAACAAACAGAATGCATAAAGTTATTCAACAGATTTGTACTAAATAAGTTAGCAGCAAGGACACATACTTGTACAAGATTGTAAAGATTCTGCTGATCCTCCTAATGAAATGCAGTCCTCTCGTGAAAAATTTGATATGATATAATATTTTTATTGACTCAAAATCCGAATTCATTTGATTCTCCGAAGCAGTCCCTAAAAGCATTCTTGATCATAGGTCTTCCATTCCCGACCATAAGTCTTCCATTTCCAGCCACCTAAATTCCCAACCTCCCGAACCCGATCTCACGAAGTTAGACCCAGAATCAATACTTTAACTCTTAACTCTACAATTCTATAATCAAGGTAAGTTCAACATATTTCATGAGGTTTAAACAGTTAAGTATTTTTTAGTTTTTTTTAGTTGAACAAAAAGAAGTCTAGTACTTTTTGTCTCTTTCTACCTAGATAAAACAAAAAGTACCTTTTCTCATTCTCTCTATATGTTATCAAGTACTGATGAGTTGGACAAAAAGAATGCACACATTTTAAATTAATGATAAATGCACTTTCTCTCACCTCCTAATTTTATGCAAAGCACAGTTTCAATAATATTCAAAATCCTTCTTTTACTTGGCATGAAAATACTTTAAATTTCTATTCTCTCAACCACATAAGCTAAAAAGGGAAAATAAATGCTGAGTGGATGATAAAGCCGTTGGATCTCAAGTTGATCAATTTAATCTTCGTCATTTATTTAAATTTGGTTTGCCTATAAATACTAATATATTTCATTCATTTTGAAGTAATCTAACCAAAAGCCAAACTCTGTCCACAATTCTTTCTTAAGCTTAAATTCTCAGAAAGCAAGATTCTAGTGAGTTAAAAAGTGATCCTAGGAGCATGATACTTATATTCTGCTAAAATCACATGTCAGCACACACACTTCTTTATATATATTGTGCTATCATATCACTTTTTTATTTGTGTATAATATTATTATTGTTATATTTATACATATTAAACACATCAAGCACACGGTACTAACATTCACAGTAATTTATATTATTGTACTTTATTCAAGTTATTCATCATTAATTATATCTATAAGCACTTAAATTAATAGTTTATATATACGAATCCGAATTTTATACATAGTCCTTCTGAAAAATGAAAAATAAGTGATCAGACCTTCAGTAACTTTCCTTTAATAGGATTGGTATCACTTGAAAGGCGTGAACTGTAGTCATTTCTAGTTATGTGATACAAGAAAGTATTTTTTCAAGATTGGATAATTTTATCATTATAATTCTTGTTGAAAAATTATTATCCTTTGTGTATAAAAAGAAGATTCGTATATAGTCATCTCTTTGAGAGTATTAAACAAAATATATAAAACATTTGATCTATAAAGCGTAATAGATTGACCTTCATTTAAAGAGTTAATCTCACTTTATAAAAGTGTTCTACATAAACCAAATTGATCAATATACATAAACTGTTATATTATTTGTGATCATTAGTTTAACTCTCATTTTGCATGAATTAATCTTAAACTGACATTATCCGTCATCCTGTAATATTTGACATAGTTGTACTTAATGTGTTATCTATATGCTTAACGAAAGAAGCATTTTATTTAAGATAACAAATCATTGTAAATAAAAAGATAGAGCCAAGTGTTCTTCTAGTGTGTGAGGAATTGAGTGATTCTTGTTCTTAGACCAAGATCTTAGAAAGACCATAGGTTTGAGTTTCTAAGTGAGTGAGAAAGAGAAAAGATATCAAGTTTCAAGACCAGCCGAAAAAAGAATACAAGACACTTTGGAAAAGAGAATCTGCATTCTTGAAGAAGATTAGGGGATAGTTGTTCTAAGTGAAAGAGTTTACTATTTTTATAGTGGAAAAATCCTAAATCTTGGAGAGTAGTTTAGGGACTGGACTTGCTATATATATCGGGGAGATATATATATTGTTGTGTTAACTGTATTTGGTATTTCTCTATATCTATCTTTTTACGTTGATTAATGAAAATATTTAAATAAATATTTTAACAAAATCATTTAGGGAAATAGAGTTACAATTTAAAAAAGCCAAGATTTGTACAAGCCATTTGATTATTTGATTATTATTATTATATTTTTTTTTACAATTATAACACATAATTTGAAAATAAATGATTGAATAAACAAGAAGTCTATGAAAATGAACACCTATTTTGAACTTTAAAATGAACCAAATTTCGCATGAAATTAAATACCCTATACCAAAATTCTCAATGAAGACGAACACCTAGATAAGCCAAATTCAAACCATCAAAAATTAACCCAACAGTTAAGAGTTCAGGACATCAAAATTAACCAAATTCAAGCCAAATAAAATTCAGATTTTATTCAGTACCCAAATAAAATCTGTTTATCAAGTGAATGGAAAAAGAAAAGGAAGTAAGTACTCCATCAATTACCTGCCCACCTTTGAATTTTGATACGCATTTGCGTGGATTTTTTTCAAACAAAACTTATACATATGGGAGACAAACTTGTCCTAAAAAAATTATGTGAGACAAGTTTTTAATTGTCCAGAAAAGGGTCACGAAATCCGAGTTTAAATTAAAGTCAAGACTAGATGTATGGAAGAATATCTAGTTCTCTACAAATGGGATTTTGGCCCTTAATGAAGTACTATATTAATGAATATAGAAAGGTATCATTGGAAAAAGGAATTGCAGGAAAATAGGGCAATGATCTTAAGATTTATATCCTCGATCTATCTTCATTCCTTCCCACCTTACCTTAGTAATGCCCTTCAACCTCGTCGGAGGTTCAGCTAGCAGCTTTGTCGGAGATAAGAAATAAATTTCGAGAAAGGGATATGGAAAACAGGAAAGAGAAAAAAATATTAAGATTTGAGGGAAAAGGATGTGTACAAAACTCAAAAGCTATGGAAAGGGATACTGGGATATTGGGATTTCAAATTTAACCCTCTGAGAGAGAAGTATATGGAAAATAGGAAAAGAGAACGACTGATGAGAAATAAAAAGTTTGGAGGGAAAAAGGTAAAGAGAAAACAAAATAATAAAAACGTGGGTCAAAAGAAAGTATATGTTGAATGTTAACTAACAATCCCTTGTAACTTGGGTGGTTAGAGTTTATATTTAGTGAGATGGACTTCTCATGTTCAACTCTCGGCAATAGGAATAACATTTTGTTTTTTAAAAAACCAACGGGCCGCGTCGGGCTAAAATGACCCAAGTTTTCATAGGTTAAATACATTAAGCCTAAAATCCAATTTTTACAAGCCAGGTTTTTAAAAAAAACCAACGGGCCGCGTCGGGCTAAAATGACCCAAGTTTTCATAGGTTAAATACATTAAGCCTAAAATCCAATTTTTACAAGCCAGCCCGCGGGCCTGCGTCAAATTTGTTAGGTTTACCTTTAAATTAATTATTACATAATCAAACCTTATAAGTTATTACAACAGTACTCCCAATAACTATATATATATGTTAACGTTCTTGTAAGCATCTCTCTTGGGAAAATTAATTAATTAATAAAAATAGTACCCCACTACCAGAATAAACATCCTAATTAAAAAATCACTAACAAGGAAATGAACATTATTTTGGGGCTGCTTGATAAAATTGAATAAATTTTTTTGAACGAACTGAATAAAACAAATGTTTGATTAAAACTGAACACTGAATGAAAGAAACTGTTTGTTAACTGAGTCGTTTGAAGTAACTGAATGACAATATTTCTCATTTTAACTCAAAATATATATAAGAAAAATCATTCTTATTTTTTTAAATATTGAGATGGATGTAGCATTTTAAATTGTTTAGTTTATTTTTTCATTTCATACTTTAAAATACTTTATATCAATTTTTTTTCTTTTATTTATATTTTTATTATATTAAAAAATTAGTAGTAAATTTTTACCTCTCGTAGTGATATAATAGATAATAAACAAATCATAGTACTAGAATAATTTTTAATACATGTATATATATTTAAATAAATAATAAAACAAATAACAACAAAGAGATTAGAACACATATACATGTATTTAAATAAAAAAACTAAAAATATTAATGACATTCGGTAAATTAGTTACTAATTTGTTAAAGAAAAATCAAAAGCAATTTGTACATAACAAAATTTATTTATAATAATAAAACAAGATGAATATTGAAAGTAATTTTTAATTGTCAATGAGAAAATAAAAATAAAAATAACATTCAACACTATTTCTTACTCATTCAGACATAATTTTTTAGTTGAATCGTTCAAACGCATTTAAAGTTTAAAAACTGTAAAACAAACAGTTTAAATGATTCATTCAGTTAGATTCAAATTCATTCAGTCTAATATTTGAATATTGTGTTTCGATATTGTACATTTATACTTATTGCTATTTAAATTGCAATGAACTGATGAGTAGGATTAGTAAGAATTTACTCTTATTTGTTTCAACACCCTTACCTTGAACACTTCTTTTTAGTAATGCATTGAAGTACCTATCATAAACAGTGGCGGAACCAGAATGTTTTTAGAGGGGGGGTCAAAATACATCAGTAAAAAAAAATTATTTATTGATGCTTGAAGTTCTTCTTTCGGTAGTACGACTGAGAGGAGACAACTGTATCATGCGAGTCTGTAGAGTTTGAAAACGTCTCAAAATTTATTCGTTTTCAATTGTTGAAAAAATATCATTGTCAATATAAACTATCAGATTGTTATTCATCCACTCGTCTCTCATTTTATTACGCAAGTCAGTCTTGACAATTTTCATCACAGAGAATACTTTTTCAACAGTAGTAGTCGCAACTGGTAAAACCAAAGCCAACTCGATCAATCGATATACGTAACATTGGATCATTAACAATATCATTTGGATTGACTCCACATGTAAATTTTTTATACCACCAATTGTTTCGGGACTTGGTAATTAATTTTTAGAAGAATCAACAGTTCTTGGTCATTTAATCAAATATTTATCCATAATCTAGAATAAATAAAAACATCAATTACTAATCAATAAATATACAATTATTATATCATTAATATACCATCAGTATACTGTATACCATAAATATACCATTTCTCAAATTTATATTCAAATTCATTTTGTTCAATTATAGTATTTCACAGTAATTTCATCAATTTAAACATTTCATAATAATTTCATCATTCATCAATTCAAACATTTCATCAACTAATATAATTCAATAATTTTAATTATTTCACAAACAATATATCATAAGTCATAAATATACCATAAATATACAATATCAATTCAAATATTTAATGAAAATAATACATAATCTCTAATTCATTATTCATGACAATTCAGTTCTATTGAATGACGCCGACCAGAATACCAGGGTCATATGAACCCCCGTTCAGAAATGTCCGCAGGTGGACGCGATTTAATTGAACAAAATGAAATGCCAAATAGCGTCCTTAACTAAAATACTGTAAGGATGTTTCCTAACATATGCATAGGTGTATAATTTTATTTATTTATTTTTGGACATAAAATTTTTATTTATGTTGACGTCCAATTCTCGCTTCTGCTGAGATCACCTATCAGCAAGATACTTGTACACGTAGCAAACCGTTATCACCCCACAAAACAGTCGCGACTTGGGACGTCCAGGGATGTTCTAGTGTGAGGGTAAGTTCAAGCGGTTAACGTCACAATGAAGGACCTAATATATGGTGGAACTTGAAAGATATTTGATAGCTTATGTGTAAATTTTCAGGAAAAACTCTTACCTCTATTTGTCGAAGAGATAGGTTGTATATACTCATCCATGCATCGTCGAACGTCCCATTATCCCTTTAAATCGTATGGCTTTTTGCACTTTGAATCTTTCTGGACTAGTTAGGATAACTGTTGTGCTTAAATTTAGTTAGCAATTTATACGCAAGTGTACGCAATCAACAAATAATACAGTGATAAAATAGAGTGTCGAACCCACAGGGAATTAAAATAATTATTAACCAATTATTAAATTGTTATCGCCTTAATCTTATTTAAACAAATGATTTAAAATTTGTGAAATAAAACTAATTAAAATTAATAAAGAAATTACTTTAATAATAAAATACTAGGATGGCAGAATCATATATTTAATATCATATTCTCAATTTTCATGCCCAAAAACTCTACTTTTTATCTCACACTAATTTGGTCTCTCGACTCTATTAGATGCGAAAAATAAAATCAGTTAAGCCCAATTAATTTTATAAAATCCAATTGTTAATTCTTTTACAGCCAAACAAATGTATAAAATCAAAACCCTCACTATATCCATCGAAACACAATTTATATCTGCTTTTAACAAATTATAAACTGAATCCAACAAATCATAATGAGAATCCAATTTTATATTTGAGCGATAAAAATAGGCATTCAATAAAAAGAATTATTATTTACGTTAAAGTACTAAATCTGTAAAATTTATTGGCATGAATTTGTGCAATGAAATCAATCAAATATAATCATCATTAACCCTAGAAATTAATCTAACCTAGCATACTTAAAATTAAAACACAAAACATAATTAAATAATGCATAAATAAAATAATCCACAAATAATTCAACGTATCAAAATTACAACAATAAAAGAAAAAGAAAAGAAATCAAATCTGTGTTTGACATCCGTCTGTCACTCGGATCACAGTCTTCAACTCCCAAGCTCCACCTTCAATTGTTGAATCCTTCGCGTTAAATATTTGCTTCAAATAAAATAAAAATCTACTCCTAAACTACTCTAATAATCTGCTATTCTATGTTAATATATTCTGATCTATGTTAAAAGTGGTTAAAAAGTCTGTTCGATCTGAATATAATAGCTACATAATTTATTTATAGGAGTACAATAATAATCCTAAGCTAATGTGGAAAAGAAATCCAATTAGGAATCAAATTAAAGCTAAAATCCACGATTAAACTGATTCCCAGAATTAATGCGCTATCCAAACGCGGCCTCCGCTTCTTTTCCTCTTTCCTGCCTGACGCGCTTGCCACGTCACCGCCGCCTCAGCCGTCAGCCAAAACGACGCCGTATCCCTCTTTCCGCGCGATAAAAAACATACGCGCGCATTGCGCGAGCGCCTGTCTATGCTTGAACGACGTCGTTCCATTCTCGTTCAGTTAATTCTACCGCGCGCATTGCGCGGTCCGGCTTGTTGCTGTTAATTACCATATTGCCATCCATCCGGTTAATTACAGTTATGGCATCCATAGTTGCTGTTATTCACGGTTTTGCCCCTAGCAGTTGTAGAATTTACAATTTTGCCATTAGCTTGAACTTTTCCTACAAAATAAAATATAAAATAATAAAAAATAAATAAAAATAATATAAAAATACTAAAAATAGTAAATACACATAAAATGAAATAAATTACCTAAAATCAATTAAAATACCTAAGAACTCGCAACTAATTAAGCCAAAAATATATATTAAATAGGAATAAAATTCAACTTAACAATAACCCTGGCCCCGCTGGCCTCGGCATTGGCCGAGCCGTCAACGTACATTGTCCATGAAAAACCAGGGTTTGGTTGCCCCCCGACCACAACGGTAACCTCCAAAGAAGGGGCATCCTCTCATTCAGGGAAGATGCATTCAATCATGAAGTCTGCTAGTACCTGGCCCTTGATGGCCGTGTGGGGGCGATATTCTAAGTTGTATTGACTCAGCTCAACAACCCATGTCATCATTTTTCCCGAAGTGTTAGGTTTACTTAAGATTTTCTTCAATGGTTAGGTCGTATAAACTACGATAAGCTGACCTTGAAAATAGTGCCGAAATTTTCGGCTGGCGACCATCAAAGCATACACACATTTCTTCAAATTCGGATACCTGGTCTCCGCATCTCTCAACACATGGCTAACATAATAAACTGGCCGCTGAATACCCCCTTCTTCCCTTATTAAGACTGCGCCAACAGTTAACGGACTTATAAACAAATATAGATACAAGGGCTCCTATGGCACAGGCCTTTGCAATAAGGGAGCCATCACCAAATACTTCCTAATCGCTTGGAAAATATCCTCACATTCTGAGGCCCATTGGAAGGTCTTCTCATTCTTCGGCCCCTTCAAAGTATCGAAGAATGACAGACACCTCTCCGCCGATCTTGACATAAACCTCCTTAAAGCGGCAATGCGACCAGTAAGCCTTTGGACGTCTTTATAATTCTATGGTGATCGCATGTCTAATATCGCTTTGATCTTTTTCGGATTGGCCTCGATCCCCCTCTTACTCACCAAGTACCCCAAGAACTTCCCCGAGCTGAGGCCAAAGGTGCATTTAGTGGGGTTAAAACGCATATTGTATTGTTGGACTATATGAAAACACTCCTCCAGATCCCGAAAGTGGTCATGTGTTCGAGGGCTCTTGACGATCATATCGTCTACGTATCGTATACCTCCATGTTTCTGCCGATCTGTTTTCGGAAGACAATGTTCATCATTCTTTGATATGTGGCCCCGACATTTATTAACCCGAAGGTCATTCTCCTGTATGCATAAATGGCCCGATGGGTGATAAACGCAGTTTTAGAAATATCTTCCTTTGCCATGAAAATCTGATGATAAACCCGATAAGACATCTAGAAAGCTTAGAACCGAATTCCCGGAAGTGGCGTCAATGAGCTGATCGATATGTGGAAGAGGGTAAAAGTCCTTCGGGCATGCCTTGTTCAAATCAGTATAGTCTATGTAAACTCTCCATTTTTCGTTCTGCTTTCTAATCAGAACCACGTTGGCCAACCATTCCGGATACTCAATCTCCTTGATTATTCCGGCATCCAAAAGCTTGTCGAGCTCTTCATCAATAATCTTTTGTCGCTCGGGTGCAAACATTCTCCGTTTCTGACGGACTGGCTTTTTGCCTGGATCAACTGTCAATCTATGGACTGCGACCCCCTCGGCAATCCCTAACATGTCTCGGGGGTCCAAGCAAAGATATCGGCATAATCCTGTAAAAGCTGGACCAACTGAGTTTTAAAGGCGTCGGGTAACCCGACGCCTATTTTCATTGTCTTCAATTTATTATCAGGCACCAATTTCACTTCCTCAGTATCCTCGGTCGGAGATGCCAAAGGGGTGGTACCTCCTTCTGCGTAGGGTTCATATCAACGATCATGATATACTTCTGTCTGCTGACCCCAACAACCGACGATGTTACAACATGACGGTAGCATCTCCGGGCAATATCAATGTCTCCCTTTACCTCGTCGACGCCTTTCAGGGTGGGAAACTTGATCTTGAAGTGAGAAATGGAGGTAACAACATTTAAGGCTGTCAGGGTGGTTCGTCCTAAAATGACATTGTAGGCTGAATCAACTTGAACGACAAAATTTTTTACTTGCACCGTCACCTGTTTAGGAGTCGTGCCAAACACCATTGGAAGTTCCAAAGTTTCGATTACAAGTATCGCCTCATTCCCAAACTCGTACAAGGGCGACTCTATCCCCACCTCCAATCTCACGTCTTGGAGACCCATTCTCTGATAAACGTGACTGTATAACACGTCTACTGATGACCCATTATCAATCATTATTCTTTTCATATCTACCGGGCCGACCTGGGCAGTAATAACCAAAGCTCCCTCATGCGTTTCTACGGCTTCGGTCGGATAATCTTCATCAAAAAATGAGATCACCGTCTTGGAAAAAGGTCGATCAACCATTGAGGGCTGGTCAGTCAATGCTGAGACTGAACTTGATGAGGATCGACGCCTCTTACCAATGAGCCTTGGTGTCGACCCCTCAATTATAACATCCACAACCCTTCGAGAGTGGTTCCCTTATTCCGCTCTTTTCTCTGCCACCGGTTCAGGATTATTCGCTCGGGTTTTGCGGCCTACCACGAATTGTGTCAATTCACCCCTTTGGACTTTGGATTCGATCATGTCCATCAACCCTGCACATGTCTTTGTGATGTGACCTGCCCGTCAGTGATACAGACAATAGGGACCCAACCTATCTATTTTATACCTCGAGGATCCGGGCCCTGACATTTCCTCGTTCCTTATAGCCTCTAAAACCTTGAAGCGATCAGCGCTTAGAGGGGTGTAAGTTATGCTCTCCGTCCTAGGTGAATAGGGAGGTCTGCCCAAATTAGGCTGCCCCCCCTCGTCTTCACTCGGTCGAAGACATTGGGTTGATTATCTCCACTTTTATTCCCGCCATGCACTTTGCTTTTCGTACCTATGCCCCGGGGAATCAAACTATACATGGCCTTTTCAATTGCTATGAACTTCTCGGTCCGGTCATACGCATCTAAGAGATCATTTGGATGATTGAACATTACATCTTTCATCATCTTTTTATTTCGGGTAACATCCATCTCCGTAGTAAAGAAACCCAGTGCCTGTATCATATTGAGGTCGGTAATGGTCTCTACCGCATCTCGGAACCTCTGTACATACTGGCTTATTAACTCACCGGGTTTCTGTTTGACCTGCATCAAAGAAGCCGTCATTTTACCCCTTCTCTTGTTGCTGCCAAACCGTTCATGGAACCGGAAACTCAACTCGGTCCACGAGTGGATACAATTAGGTGGTAACGACATCATCCATTGTTTGGCCCCCTTCTTTAACATTACAAAAATTTGACACATCCTGGCCTCAGAATGGTTATAGTACCTCATTACCATCCCATACGAGCTGGTATGGTCATATGGATCGCCCGAGTCATCGTACATTTCGAGGGGCGGCAGTTTTTTCTTCGGATCGGTCTTTTCCTAATTAATGGCCGCCGAGAATGGAGATTTCGAGTCCAGGGGCATGGGTCTCGATGCCTCGTATCCGGTCGTCGGTTTTGCTTCTACCACAACCAATATTTTTTCCAACTCCGAAATCCTTTCCATAACCGGGTCGGCCATGGGCACATAAGGGACCATCCGCTAGTCTCCTCGGCTCGGCTCTGCCCTTGTACCTCTGCGCTCGATTTCATAGTCCGGAGTCGGGGCCTTTTCCAGAGAATACTGCCAGGGGATTCAGACAGTCACTTCCATTTGATCTATCCTGATCGACCTGTTATATCCCCTGACCATCCCGGTCATGTTTTCTCATATAATCCTGAGACTGGTGTCGACCCCTTATATCACCCTGACCGTCAACCCTGAGACTGGTGTTGACCCCTTATATCACCCTGACCGTCGCGGTCATGTCGTCTCATATAACCCTGAGACTGGTGTTAACCCCTTATATCACCCTGACCGTCCCGGTCATGTCGTCTCATACAATGTTAAAAAAATCGGACTGAACCGCAGTTCAACCGGAACCGGTCGACTTTCTGGTCCGGTCCGACCAAAAAACCGGAAGTCAACGACCCAGTCAAAAATCGGTAGTTGAACCGGTTGACCCGGTTTTTAAGTTTTTTTTTTTTTTTTACAAAAATATTTGTAATAATATTATAACATTATTTTATTATATTTTAGCTTATAAAAAATTAGATATTTTAAAATTTTATTAATTATTAATAATATATATATTTTTGTATTTATGACGTCATTGGTACAATAACGGTTCGACCACTAGTTGGACCAGTGACCCATCCACCTGGTAACTTTTTCGGTTCGATGACCGGTCCGATTTTCTAAACATTGGTCTCATATTACTCTGAGACTGGTGCTGACCCTTATGTCACCCTGAGACTTGTGTGAATCATTAAACTCGGATCGTCTTTCCCATCCTTGCTTCGATCTAGGCTGACTTTGTGGAGTATCTGCCCGCTGCTTGCCATCGATAGTAGTGGACAGACCCTCTTCATGCAACTCCAGCAGGCGGGCCTGCCAGTCTTGACGTTCACGTTGCAAGAACTCTAACTCAATCTCTGCCTCCCTGATTCTGTAATGTCTGTCTCTCTCATCATGTTTGCGTCGTGAAACCCTTTTCGAGGGTGCCTCCTCTTCTTCTGGGCCCTCCCTGCGAGAATTATGTTCCACTGTCAGGGGGGTGTAAACAAACGTCTTCTGACAGGCTCAGAATGAGCGTGCCCCTGTCTTCATCCCGACTGCCCAACCCCGGCCCTTTACTTTTTCGGGGCTCTGCTTCTCTGCACACATGGATCAATGGAAGATCCCTGATGCCCCCTGTTCGAGCTACCTCTTTCTGTTATGGGAATATCCTTCTTTTAAAATTAATCGGGTAACTTATGTATCAAACACCTTCATGGCCCTCCTTTTAGCGCCAATGTTGACGTCAAATTCTCGCTCCTGCTGAAATCACCTATCAGCAAGATACCTGTACACGTAGCAAACCGTTATCACCCCACAGAACAGTCGCGACTTTGGTTGTTCGGAGATGCTCTGGTGTGAGGGTAAGTTTAGACGGTTAACGTCACAATGAAGGACCTAATATATGCTGGAACTTGAAAGATATTTGATAGTTTCTGTGTATTTTTTCAAGAAAAACTCTTACCTTTTTTTATTTGAGAGATAGTTTATATATACTCATCCATACATCGTCGAACGTCCCATCATCCCTTCATGAGTGGATACTTGACGTCTTCTGCCACTTACTCCAATCGATCCAATGAGAGAGATACTAGCATGAGCTACCATCTGACTCACAGTCTGTAGAAGTTGATAAAATGGCATAGACGCCCCATCAGCCCTTTCCATCTGCCTTTCATGAGTGGAAAAAGCAGACTACCTACTTTGTCACCAGACATATTGGGGGAAATAGAAACGACTCGGCCCAAAATATATATGAAAATAACCCAAAACCCACAGTTAAAAATATAAAACTCAATAAATCACATCCCAACAATTTATTTAGTTACTAATAAAAATTTTGAAGTTCTCCAACATATTAATTCTACCAAACTGCTGCTAGTACTGTTATGTAATCTAACTTTTAGAATATGTTTAAAACAGATTGGTCGTTAAATAATGCAGCTTTATATCAAATTATTACTCCTACAATTATTCCTTTATTAGTTTGATTCCCGTACGTTTAATATTTATTAAAAAAATATTATATTATTAAATAATGATAATAATATTAAATATCTTATAATAAAATAATTTTTCATTAATTATTATTTATATAATTAGTTTTTTTAAAAATTGATTTGAAATACATAATATTTATATAAAAATATTAGTAGGCCAACACATATGAAACAATTATTTTTATAATTAATACTTTTTCGGTTTAATTTTATTTAAAAAAAAGTTATCTTTAAATTACTCATCTTAACTCTCTGCTATTATCTTTTTTGTTTAATTTAATCTCTTAACTTTTTTTGGAATAATAAAATAGAGGAGAGAGGGAAAAAATGAGTATGATGTGCTTCCAATGTCAAAGTTATTAGTACTATTTTTTTCAATGTATGTTATATTATTTTCAATTAATCTTTTTAAAGTTAAATGAGACTAGTATTGAAATAGTAAGGTTAAAAATAATATTAAAAAAAAGGAGGAAAATATATTTAGACACACCAAAAATAAAATTAAAACAAGCAAATTTAAATGGAAAGAATAATATTTTTTAAATAATTTAAATGTTTATCAATGTATTAACTAACATTTAAGTAATTTACGTTAGACGCAAGGCCCAGCATCCTTTTTAACCTAACAATTATTTTTTAATTAGTAGACGGAGTTCAGATAACAGTTTAGTGGCCATTTTATCTCAAGAAGTTGGTTCAGTGTCATTTGAATATTTCTTGATTTGAAAACTTCCTGGAAGGATCTCTAAGTGATGTTTGATAAACCGCAATTCTCATCACCACAGTTAAGTAATATACTTTCCATTCCGAAAAGGAAAAATGAACTTTATCGTAATCTACAACAAAGATTAATATTAAAACATAACAAAATTTATCAAATTAATGTTTAAGAATTAGCTCTTATTAGACTCATATAATCATGATTTAATCTCTTATGTCAGTATTAATTTTTGGAGATGACAATTAAGATTATCTTACGAAATGCTACATCGCCCGACACTAACAGTAATTGTATTTCCTTCTAAAGTAAAAATCACATGAGCATTTTCTTTATTTTTACACGATAAATATAAAAACTGTTTCATGTTAGGTTTAATTATAAAGGACTATTATTATGCATTAAAAATTATTATGTGATTTTTTTTTGTTAAAATATTACGTGATGGTAAATTTTTATATTAAATTATAAAAAAAAATTAAGAATATATATACTCTAATGTAGTACAGAACTTTGAGTTAACTTATCAGATTTAATTGTCGGCTTCCGTTTCCACGATTGACTAGATAATCTAATGTAATGAAAATGTGGACTATGAAGTCCAATCTAATACCTAATAAAACAGGTACTAAAAGTCCAATATATTAACTACTAAAAGAGGTACTAAAACAGGTGCGAAACATTGGGTTGGGTACGCGCGATGACACGCGCGGGCGCGAATTTGGGTTGTCAATTGCTATCAAGAGATCCATAAGTGGGGTTGGGGTTGGGGTTGGGGTTGGTATTTACTTTCTTCAACGTTGACGGGGATGGGTGAATTTGGGTATATAAATTATAAGGTGTACTAGTCCATATTATGCATTCGTAACTTTCTTCTTCTACTGATTCATCTGATGGACTCTGTTCGCCGGATATTATTCGTGACTATAAATGCAAAATTATATTATGCATTCGTAACTATGAGAAACCATTTCTCAGGAGAACAAACTATTTCCAATTACTACCACTCCATTCTTGCCTTCACTTTTCCCATCCTCCTTACCTTCCTACAGTTGAAGTATGTAGGAAAGGTTGATTCTCCGTTTGATATGCTGCATCCAAAAGCCATGGCAATTGCTATTGCGAGTTCTCTCATTTATTGTCTGGGATTTAAGAGGGAGCTGAGAATTTCTTTGGCTCGTCTCTCGCCTACTTATCCCAACGTTGTTGGCTATGGCGTGACATTTTCTGGTTACTTGTCAATTGCCTCTCTGGCATCAATTCTCTTCTCAAACTTTGTTCAGCCATTTCTTTTTCTGCTCTTCGTGCTGTCTTTATCTGGGCTGCTACATTTAGTTCAGAAGAGATTAGTGGGTGAAAATGGAGGATTCAACAATCTAAGCAGGCGCATCGAAAGGATTTTTACTAGTGTTTTTATGGACAGCAGAGATATTCTTCCAGTGTCCACCAATTTCTAATAATCCTTGTCTAGTGTCAAAATTATGTATCCATATCTTGTTGTGGTTGGTAATAGTTTTTGTTTTGGCAAAATAAAACGTAGCTTAAGGACTTGGAAGTAGGAGTTTAAAATTCGTGTAAGAGTCCCTCTGAAGTGTTAATGAAGTAGGAGTTTAAAATTCGGGCAAGAGTCCGTCTGGAGTGTGGTTATCATGTAATCCATTGTTGTGAACTTGTGAAGTGTTTTTTCTGTGGAATTCTGATTTCTCACTTAATATTTAATATACATCACAAATTAAATAGTTAGATTAGAAAATAATGTTACTTTTTTCCCGGTTGACTACTTCAATTTTTTTTTTGAAATTTTAATCCTCTTATTCACAGTAACATTGAGATTTTCAGCCCAAAAGCAAAAGTTGGTGTTTTATTGGTAATTGTAATTATTATTATTATTATTAAATCATAAATTATTTTTTAAATATCTCAAATTAATTTTTTTTTAAAAAAAACTACTCTTTTTTTTTTTTTTTTTTTTTTTTTTTTTTTTTATGTAACGGAGAGGGTATTATTATTATTATTATTAAATCAAAATTAATTTTTAAAATACCTTAAATTAATTTTTAAAAAGCAAAACTAATCTATTTTTTTTTTTTGGTGTAATGGAGAGGGTATTATTATTATTTTTATTATTAAATCAAAATTTATTTTTAAAATACCTAAAATTAATTTTAAAAAGCAAAACTAATCTTTTTTCATTCTTTTTTTTGCGTAACAGCGAGGGTATTATTATTATTATTATTATCGTTTTCTCTTTCAGTGATGTAATCGTAAATTGATCTCTAATTTAATGATAAAAAAATGTATTTAATACTGACGGGTCATTTTTCTGATAAATGGTTAACCGTCTTTGAAAGAAATTTTCTTTTTGTAAAAAAAATCAGTTTACTTTTGAGATTAAAAATTAATCTTTCTATTTTCTCAATTCTCTACCAATCAATCCCTTTATTTACCCTTTCCATTTCATTTTGTTTGTCGAATTTTAGAGTTAGGGTTTCAGATTTTGTCCATCATCGTCACATCTATAGTTCTGTTTAGTAGATCAGCCGTTTTCAATTGTTAATCTTGATCCCCAGATCTATATCTCGCTCTATTTTTAGTCTTAAAAATCGGTAAAGAACGGGGATCTAGAATTTCTGGGAAAAAAAATTTTCTTCTGTTCTGCGATTGGGTTGTGCGTGCACTAAATACCTAATTACATTTTTACCCTTCTACCGAAATTGCCCTTTGGTTTAACGAGGCAATAGCTATTGGAGGTATAAAATTCTATCCTTCCTAATAATCTTAGAAAACGTATTAGCTAATTAATGCTATGCTCCTAATTGGCTGCCTAGTTTACCAAAGCCGGGCTCTACATATTTAATATACACCAGAAATTAAATAGTTAGATTAGAAAATAATGTTACTTTTTTTCCGGTTGACTGCTTCAAAAAAAATTAGCAAAATTTTAATCCTCTTATTCACAATAACATTGAGATTTTCAGGCCAAAAGCAAAAGTTGGTGTTTTATTGGTAAAAATCCATGAGAAATGTATCACATAGACCGAAGGAGGAATCAAAGAACCATGCTAAAGAATTATCTTTAAGTCGACGATTCCTAGAAACCCAAGCTTTATTGAGAGGTGCTACAACAACAAAAAAACACTATATGGAGTCCTCTGATCAGGTGACCTAATCGGGCAATGGAGTCCATAGCTCAGCAGCACTGACCTAATCGGGCACTTCAAGTTCATTACTGAACTGCTGGCGGATATAGTAGCCCTCAAATAGCTTTACTAGGAGGGACCTGCTTTGTCAATGGAGTCTACCGAACTTATACCCAGTACAATGTCATTTTAGCAGAACATCCTAATTCTTGTAACAGCAAAATAGGGTTTGTGTGTATCCTGTGTAATGTTTATTGGTTTTGGATAAGCAGATTGAATTTGATGCCAAAAACAGAGAACGTCACCTCCATTTTTTATAGCACGGCAGGCACAAAGGGAACCAGTTGTTTGATAAACAGTTAATTTCAGCTTGCACTCCACCAAGTAGAAGAGAAACTTTTTTGCTCTAGGTACAGATTTAGTGGCATTGTAGCCAATTGGGTATGCCATCTGTAACACCCCAGTCCTACATTAGTTAGTGTGAGATATTTGGATGTATATATAAGGACCCAAGTTGATATCATTAATAACTTCAGTTATGATAATCCATGAAGATATTATTGAAACAGCGCACTGAGCCTTTGAGAATGTTATAAAAATTATAAATAAATGAGACATCGCACGCCTTTGAGAATGTTATAAAAATTATAAATAAATGAGACAGTGCACTGAGCCTAAATAATGAGATTAAATTTTTGAAAAGCCTTTGAGAATGTTATGAAAACTATAAATAAATGAGACAGCGCACCAAGCCTAAATAATGAGATTAAAATTTTGAAATGTGACAAGTGTTTTGGAACGGGGACATCAGGTATTTAAGTAAGGGAGTTTATAACACCCTATGTGAGATATTTAGATGTGTATATAAAGACCCAAAAGGTGAGCCTGCGGTGGGCTAATAAGATGACCCAAGAAGATATTATTGAGATAGATATTTAAGTAGGAGAGTTTGTAACACGTTAGTCCCACATTGGTTAGTGTGTGATCTTTGGATGTGTATGATGACCCAAGAAGATACTATTGAGAAGCACAGACAACAAAACAATTTTAGAGCAATTATCCAAATGAATTATGAATATAATTACTAGCAATATTTCAATACATTCTAAATTTCAGGCCAAATTTATTTGCCTCACTTCAACGGAAGAGCCACTCTCTTTCCCTCCACTGCAAACTTCTTATTGTCTTCAAGCTGCATTAATAAAACAAAATTACAAAATTATCAAGGGTCGACTAAATAAGGATTTTTTTTATATATAATTAAGATTGAGGATTATGTTTCATCTTCATAATGCAGAATATCAAAACTATAGCATGAGCTGACAAAATTGTTCCACTAGAAGCAATGCAATACCTTCTTTTTCAAGAAAGCAAGGCCCTATCTTTTTGAAGAGAAATTGGAAAAAATAGAAGATTGTTCATCTGTAATACTCGGGCTTTTTCTTTTTTTTTGGAGTCCCA
This sequence comes from Hedera helix, assembly GCA_947179155.2. Lineage (NCBI taxonomy): Eukaryota > Viridiplantae > Streptophyta > Magnoliopsida > Apiales > Araliaceae > Hedera > Hedera helix. The sequence goes on from OX359273.1 coordinate 45,088,286, forward strand.
CATCACCCACCCACTAAAACATTCCCCTTCCCTTAGCCTATAAATATAACACTAACCCTTGTTTTATTTCACAAACAATAAGAACCTCTCATTGTGAGAAAGGATATTGTTGTATTAGAGGTTTTTAAGTAAGAATCTCTCTAGTTAAATATTTTATTTTCCTTCTTTGGATTTTGGGTATTGATATAAGCCTAAATTTCTTTTGGTTTTCTTTGGAGACGGTAAATCTCTTCTTAATTTCGGATATGTCTCTTTTTCTTTTTAAGTGTAATTATTTAATTTTCTGTATTAGTTTTAATTTTGTAGCCTTAATTTTTGTATGTTATTTAGTTTGCTAGTGTATATTTACTTTGGGTATATATCTTTGTTAGTAATTAGCGTTTTGAGATATTAAATTATTATTTTTGTAACTTTAGAGTTTTGACATAATAATAATAATAATAATAATAATAATAATAATAATAATAATAATAATAATAATATTTGTTTGTAACATAATTAAAAATGAAAAGAATATTTTGTAAATATACTTAAATGTATTTTGGAAGGAGCAAGAAAGATGTTATATACTATGTATTACCATGATCAGAATATTTTTACATGTACAAGTTTATTAAGAACGAAAGGATTTCAAATTCGCCTAAGAGAAAGAAAATGTATAAAACTTAATCAATTAATTAACTATTTATTTATTCCTTTATTTTGTTTCATTAGTTCCAACGGAGGGAATTTAACGAGTCAGTTTTGCAATATAATTTCGGGTATTACATTGCTTCATGCAAGTACGGATTCCGTACTCCTTCAGCGATATTTTTTTAATTTTAATTTGTTCGTTTTGTCTCTCACTTAGAATTCAGATAGATATATTATTCATAGTCAAATGTTTATGATAAAATTGTTTGGTTTTAGATATTCGAAAATTCGTAACTTGTACTCTTTGGACTTAGTGAGCATGTCTAGTATTTATTTTGATTCTGTAGAAACGTACATGCTAATATATTTTGAGTACTTTGTATTAATTCGTTTCAGTTTAGCATGTGCGTATTAGAACCTCTTTTGTTTGTATTGTGTCGCATATATTGCGACATGATATTTTTGTTAGAATATACCGTAGGGTATATCTGAGCTATAACAACATGTGGGGGTACCACATGCATGTTCTCTTGGCACCAAGGCAGGACACTTTCGTGGCGGTGTGATTAGTCCACGGCGTCTCCATTTTGTGTGCTCTAATGGGAGTTGGTCAATTGGTGTTTTGTTGTGGGAGGCGTATGGGTCGGCCCTAGCATTCTGTTCTCTTCTGTTTTGCGGTCTAGGGTTGTTTGTGCCAAACACACCTTCCGATTTTGCATATATCTGGATTGCGCAGTCCAATGTATATTTCTGTTTTGTTTTGTTCTGAGCTCGGTATGAAATCACTCAAACCATTTGATTCAGCCTATTATGTTATTCATATTAGTTCAGTTTAGTTAGTCTTGTTATTCATTTAGTTCTTATTTTCTTGTACTCTATATCCGTACTGAGCATTTGGTTCATGCTGTGTTTTTCTTCTGGCAGGTAATCAGGGGGAGCAAGGGCAAGTGTGAAGAGAGCTTCATTTATGTAAATAGTTTAGATATTTGTGTAGAATTTGATATTTTGGTTTCTAAGTACTGTTGTAATACACAGATCGTGTTTGAGCCAGTTGACAATTATCTATCTAAACTATTCAGTTGCATATTAAAGTTTTGGATATCAGTTTGTTAGTTCTGTAGTGTTCTGTACGTAACTTCCCTTTCTACTTCGGGAAGGGGGTGTTACATCGTCAAAAAGAGCTTTTAGCTGTTTCAGCTTTAATGACTCCAGAACCTATAAACAAGAAATTACTCGGCAAGAGAAAGAAAGGATAAATTTTAGAGAAGCTCACAAGATTAGAGAACGCACTTGATGTAGAAGCTGTCTACAAAATTTTTTTTGCTTCACTTTTGGTTCATATCTCTTATCCATTTCTGATATGTCATCAAATTTACGTTTCGGTGAAGAACTAGAATCTGCAGAATCCTCGCTATCACTATCACCGTAAGATGTCTTCTTCTCCTGAAAGTGGCAACCAGCTATTTTCCTTGGCCGGTACCTAATGCCCAGTCCCTGTTTTCCAGTTGTGGCTTTATTCTGCAGACAAAGACTAGCATGAACACATAACAACGTAACCTCCATAGTCACTAGACTGATCTACGACACTAGCAAGCTTCTGAAAAGTAGAATAAACATAGATATGGATTAACTTTTCTTAAAGAAAATCAATGATGCGATTACCTTGTGCATTTGTTATTAAATGCAAATTTTTTGGCTAAATGAACAAAGTTATATACCATAATCTGAAATTGGCATACTCTCCATAGACAAAGAGTAATCATTTATTTATACGGCAAACAAATAGAACCAATGGGCAGTGGCATGAACAACAAATGCATAAAGTTATTTAACAGATTTGTACAAAATAAGCTAGCAGCAAGGATGCATACTTGTACAAGATTGTAAAGATTCTCCTGATCCTCATGAAATGAAGTCCTCTCATGAAAATTTTGAACATGTTCAGTTGGAACAGATTTCTTTTTCCTAGACTGAGCTCCAAGAAACCTCCGGAGACAAATCCATATTTGTTTGTAGCCCCACCTGTCTGGTGGAATATCCTTCCCTACGTTTTCTATTTCAAATTTGAGGTGTCATTTCAGGAACACTAGCACTCCTTAAAACAATGACATCACGAGGTTAATTTGTTGAGGAAGTTAAAATTGGCTGACAGTGATTATTGAAAGCAAAACGGAACAGATATGGCAGGATGTGCTAAACATCACAAAACACTACACATTAGAGTGGTGGCCAGTAAAATAATAAAAATGCCTTGATAGAAAATTTTCTATTTGGGATGGCAAGGTATAGAAGGGTGGAAACATACAGAGGAACAAAGGTTACTGGCTAGTAAATTTATATCCAAGACATAGGGGATTAAACATGCATTCATGAAAAATCAGAAAAGAGGGCGTTCACAACGAAGGCTTTTGAAGTTCATATATATAATGAACAATACTCAAACTCAACTCAACGCCGCCTTTAATCCCATATTAGTTGGGGTGGACGTTTAATGAATAATACATACTGCCAAATATTACTAAAGTCAAAAGCTTTTTTAAGAACAGAAACACGCCATCATGGTAACATGAAGAACCAGTATCAACTCAAAGTCTGATCATACTAATGTTAGTTTATTTGCCACAGAAATCAATCGCTTGAATAGCTCAAAGGTATTGCCCAAGTCCCAGCATCAATATTTACAGAGAGAGAGAGAGAGAGAGAGAGAGAAACACAAAATTTAAAGTGCCAGCATCAAGCCAAAAATTTTGTTGTAGAGGAAAATTTACTGACTTTCTTAAAGAATCAGTTTCCCAGAAGTCAGTATGATCATACTTGTAAAAAAATTATACTTCAGAGCCATGATATGTAGCCGTTTTATTCCCCTCCCACCCACTAAAAAAGAGCAGGGACGACATAGGAATAAGAAGCCATTGCACCCAAATCAACAAAGCAAAATCACAAGAAGAGTAAAAGACCACGACTCTAATCACTCAATCCTAGTTTTATGGTAAAGCCTCGCCAATTCACAGATGTGTGGGTACTTTTGAATAATCTTCAATAGGAAAATAAAATTGAAGTACGTGTGCAGGGTTAAACTCAACATGACGATCTAGCATAATATAAAATAGTTGCGAGTAGAACCAGAAAATTCACTACAGAAAGTGCAACCAATTGCCATATAATGAACTCTGCAGAAGTGCAAAACACCATAAATAATTAAAGTAAGAGGGGAAGTCTACTTCAATTCTAGAATTACCTTCAACAACCAAAACATTACTTTATAATGCTTCCACCAACTCTGTCGCAACATCCTGATCACAATTTGTTGCGGGAGATTCCTTGGCCTTTTTGACCTACATAATATACTAGTTAGAGGTGCTAAGCACTGAAGGAATAAAAAATGAGGAAAGGTAAAAATGGGATATCTGGCACCAAAGTCAAACCGAGTAGGAATTCTAGAAACGAAATACAAGTTGAATATCCATCAATATTCACTAAATCAGATAATCGTTCTCAATGCCATAAAAGATGCAATATGATCTATTCATACGAAATTTTGATTCAACATTTAAGAAACACATCTCAAAGATATGCATGTTAATTCTCTTCAAGCAGATGGCATGGCTTCACTATCGCAACAAAGAATACATAGAAATCCTTAAGTTTGAGAACGTACAAGAATTCTTTAAAGATCCTTGGAAGAATATGCCTGGACAAGCTTCCCCCTCTCTCTTCTTTTGTATCTGATGATTATTTTAGTAAAATACATTAATAAACAAATAAATAACTACTGGCAATGCAAAATTAGAGCAAAAACTACACACACACACACACACACACACACACATATATATATATATATAGTGTTAATGTATAAACCTTCCTTGAGGCCAGGTAGATTTGAAAACTGTTTCATGATTCTCCTTAGACGTCTTTAGAGGGTGTTTGAAAAAACTGAATAAAATAGTTCTCAGAATTGGCCGAATGAAACAAAATTCTGAATGTTAGATGAAAAAAGTTGTTTAATAATTGATATATATAAAATATCTGAATAACAATTTTTTACTATTTTACCCCTGTGAACTATGTTGAACATTTAACTGTTAAATGTACAATTTAACTTTTGAAATCAAACGGTGACTTATTGAACATGTGAATTTATTTAATTTTAATTAGTACACTTATTCACCATTGTATAATATATAACAAAAATTATTAATTATAAATTTTATTTAATTCTAAACTTTTATAAACTATATTAATTTTAAAATTTATACACCATTTAAATTTCTTTATCCTTTATACATTCTTCTTCTCAGTACAAATATAAATATACACATTTTAAAATTTGCAACAACATTATAAGCTCCAATTCGTCTGTTTAAATCACATTTTAAAATTTAAGTGGTGAATTTTGCATAGCACTTGTCAATGACGGGCGACAACGCCGTCACAATCTACAAGGGCAGCGCTATCACTGACGCCAAGAAGAATTCATTCTCAATGAAGGTCAGACTAGCCCAGATGCTCAGAGGCGGCGCGATTTTGGATGTCACCAACCCCGAACAAGCCAAAATCGCCGAATCCGCCAGAGCTTACTGTGTAATCGTCTCTGGTGAAAGAAATCAAATGAATCTTCTCTACATTCCCGTGATTCAATTCAACACAAGTACTAATTGTACTCAATAAATTCTTACCATGGAAGCTCGGATCAATGAAGACGATGAAGAACTTATCCCACATCACTAATCTTAAAGCTACCCAGAAAAATTAAGAAAAAGAGGAGAAAAAGAAGGTAGTCGTAGCACCAGTAAATGCAGGGAAGGGTATGTGAATAAAAAGTTCATCCAACTAAGCAACTGATTGAATAAGCCAGATAAATTAGCCTGATTCGGTCAAATTCTTGCAGCCCTATTTAGATCAATATTTATCCAAACAAACAACCTTAATGGTTAACCGAATCCGATGTGAAACTATTCGGACCCATTAAACTGTTATCAAACACCCCCTTAGTCTCTTCAGCAGTATCATTTTCAACAGCTGTTAAAGTAAATGAAAATGATGGCACTAAACTATGGTAATTACGTAAGTACAAAATGTTAATCACTACTATTCAGTGTACCTTCATCATCCTTGATATCTGTTGTTTGCTGCCAAATCATCAACAAGACAATGATCAAAAAAGGAGACTAAACAATGTCAAAATTTATATATGAGTTAATTCAATATAATCTACAACCTTACCACTTTCAATTTCCCACTTGCACTAAAATCAATCGCCCTGGTATCTAATACTTTTCTTCTCTAAGTGAGGATCGTACTAGCTAAGATAATGCTTTAGTAAATGGATCTGCAATGTTGTTATGAAAGTCTACCATTTTTATAGTGATTTCAACTCTTTCAATAATTTCTCTAATTTAATAAAAGTGTCGCAACACATGTTTGGATTTCTGATGTGACCTAGTTCTGCAATGAACTTTTCATCCAAACAATCTCCTTTGCAACTATACTTATAGCTATATATTATGTCTTTGTCACTAAATCAATAACTCTTTGCTGCTTGAAACTTTTTCAACTCACTGCACTACCGTTCAAGATAATCATATAACGTGAAATAAATTTGGTGTTGTCTTGGTTAGTCTGAAAACTTGAGTCTGTATAGTCCTTCAGTTTCAAATCAAACCCATTATTAAATTAAAAACTCCTTTATAATAATCTTCTCTAGTATTGGACTGATATATACTTGTCACGCTCGATGCATACGCAATATCAAGTCTAGTACATATCATCCTATACATGACAGATCCTATCGCCGAAGCATAAGGTATCACACTCATGCAATCTCTCTTTTTCGGTGTCTTTGGGGACACTTTCTTAGAGAGATACACTCCGTGACTCATCAACATGAGTCTTCTCTTGAAATTTTTCATGCTAAACTTATTCAGTATCAAATCAATGTACATTCTTTGGGTCAAGTCGAGCATCCTTTTCAATCTATTTGTATAGATCTTTATCCCAAAATGTAAGATGTTTCTCCCAAATCTCCCGTTAAGAAGTGTTTAGACAACTATATATTTACTGATTGTAGCAATTGGTATGTCATTCTCTATCAATAGTATATCATCAACATATAATACTAGGAATGTCACAGTGATCCCACTAACCTTCTTATACACATTTGGTTCATCCTCATTTTGATAAAATCAAATTCTTTGATTGTCTCATCAAAACAGATGTTTCATTTTTTAGAAGTTTGCTTCTATCCATAAATGGATCATTGTAACTTATATACTTGATTTGCTCCATCCCTGGAGACAAATCCATCTGGATGTATCATATATACATCCTCTATTGAGGAAGACCGTCTCTGCGTTCATTTTTCAGATCTCGTATAGTAAACTGCAACTGCAAGCAAAATTCGAACGGACTTAAGTATTGCTATGGACCATCATCTGAATTAATGTTGCAGATTTCCATTTCCCACTTGCTTCGTGCTCATGTTCACTTTATTCTTAATCATAGGACTAAAGTATATATTGCATTTCAAAGTTATAGAAATTTTAAGGTTTGTACCATAATATTTAAAACGTATCTAAGTGCACTTTAAAATATACATTTTGCACCCAAAATTAAGGATGCATTTTTTTAAAATAAATAAATTTGGGGGTTGTATTTTGTCTAGCGAAAATTTTTGAAGATTGTATTTTGTTTGGCAAAAAGAATTTTATGGTGCACTTAAATACATTTTAAACATTATGGTGCGAAACTTAAAATTCCTATAACTTTGAGATATAATTTGTACTTTAGTCTAAATCATAGTGTCCATAAAGCTAGTATAATTATAATGAAAAATCTTTGAGTTTCGTCACACATACCACACAATAAAATTGTGTGATAATTCACAACACAAACAAAAGAAGTTGTTGGCTCCTTAATTAACTAGAGGGGGAAAACACGTGATGTGTCTATATATATATATATATATATATATATATATATATATATATATATCAACAATCTTGTAGGCCTCTCTCTTGGGCAAATTGATTAAATATTAAAAATAGCACCCCATTACCAGAATAAACATCCTAATTAAAAAATCATTAACAAGAAAATGAACATTATTTAATTAGGGTCTGCTTGATAAAACTGAATAAAAAGTTATGACTGACTGAAAGAACTGAATAAAATAGAGGTCTGATTGAAACTGAACGTTGAATGAAAGAAAATGTTCGTTAACTGATTCGTCTGAAATAACTGAATGACAATATTTCTCATTTTAACCCAAAATATATATAAGAAAAATCATATTATTTTTTTTAAATATTGAGGTGGAGATAACATTTTAAATTGTTTAGTTTATTTTTTAATATTTATACTTTAAAATACTTTATATCAATTTTTTTTTCTATTTATGAATATTTTTACTTTTATTATATTAAAAAATTAGTAGTAAATTTTTTCCTCTCATAGTGGCATAACAGATAATAAACAAATCATAGTACTAGAATTATTTTTTATACATATATATGTATTTAAATAAATAATAAATATGTATTTAAATAAATAATTAAACAAATAACAAGAACGAGATTAGCACAAATATGCATGCATTTAAATAAAAATTAAAATATTAACGACATTCAATAAATTGGTTACTTATTTGTTAAAGAAAAATCAAAAGCAATTTGTACATAACAAAATTTATTTATAATAATAAAACACAAGACTCGTTCATAGTTTAAAAACTGTAAAATAAACAGTCTAAATTACTTATTCGATCAAATTTAAATTCATTCAAACGCATAGCCCCTGAATTATCTGCCTCTTATTTTTTTATGACCTCTGACACGTTCATAGTTAGACCATCAAAGATAAATAATACCTCAAATTAAATGGATAACTCTTGGGACACAAAATTCAAATACAAAATCAAACACTATATCCATCTCAACCATTAAAAAGTTAGGCATGACACATATTTCAATGCCATGTCCCACTTTTTAATGATTGAAATAGATGTAATATTTGAATGTTATGTTTGAATGTTGTGCATTTATACTTATTCATATTTAAATTGCAATGAACTGATGATTAGGATTAGAAAGAATTTACTTTATCTGTTTCAACACCCTTACCTTGAACACTTCTTTTTAATAATGCATTGAAGTCTTTGTTAGAAATGTCCGTGGGTGGACATGATTTAATTGAACGAAATGAAATGCGAAGCAGCGTCCTTAACTAAACCGAAACAAAACTATAAATGCGATTTTTCAATTCTTCTAAAATCGTCATATATGCCGAAACTGTTGGTGGGGTTTGGTTGTTTTTTTGTACGATTTCGGAACCAATTTATGTTTTTTGCTCACCCCTAAGAGACAATAAGGATGTTTCCTAACATGTCAATAGCCATATGTGTATACTTTTATTTATTTATTTTTGGACATGAAAATTTTATTTATTAAGTTACTAAATTTTTTTTTGAAGTTTTCCAACATGTTAATTCAACCAAACTGCTGCTAGTACTGTTATGTAATCTAACTTTTAGAATCTGGTTAAAACCGATTGGTCGTTAAATAATGCAGCTCCATATCAAATTATTACTCCTACTATTATTCTTTTATTAGTTTGATTCCCATACGTTTAATATATTTTTATTAAAAAAATATTATATTATTAAATAATGATAATAATATTAATTATCTTATAATAAAATAATTTTTCAATAATTATTATTTTTTATTTTAAATTGATTTGAAATACATAATTTTTATATAAGAATATCAATAGGTGAACACGTATGAAACAATTATTTTTATAATTAATACTTTTTTCGGTCCAATTTTAAATTTTCTAGTTTGAAAGTACACGCTTATTAAAAAAAATTATCTTTAAATTACTCATCTTAACTCTCTGATATCATCTTTTTTGTTTAATTTAATCTCTTAACTCTTTCTTAAAATAATAAAATAGAGGAGAGAGAAATGGGGGAAAATGAGTGTGGTGTGCTTCCAATGTCAAAGTTATTAATGCTATTTTTTTCAATATACATGTCATATTGTTTTTAAGTAATTTTTTAAAGTTAAATAAGGCTAGCATTGAAATAGTAATGTTAAAAATAGTATTAAAAAAAAGAGGACAAATAGATTTAGACATATAAAAAATAAAATTAAAACAAGTAAATTTGGACGAAAAGAATAATATTTTTAAAATAATTTAAATATTCATCAATGTATTGACTAATATTTAAGTAATTTTGTAAGACCCCGAATTTTATGAAATATAAAATTTAATTTTTCTTCATATATATTTTTCCTGAAACAGTAAATGGTTAAATTGACAAAATTGAAAGTTAAGGATGTTATGTGTAAATTTTATTTTGTCGGACAATATTCTTTTTGTCGGGGAATATTCGTTTTGTCGGGAAATATTCGGGCCGTACGACGGCGCCGAAATAACTAATTATTGGTGGAGCCCACAACGGAATAATTGTCGGATATAGAAAACGACAGAAGTAACCTTTTTAAATAAAAATAGTCAACGGTGTTAACTGTTAAAATACCGGTGATAAAAGAATAGTAGCATACGGTAATTTATGGTATTTTATTGTGGCACACGGTACTCTACAGTAGCACACGGTATTGCACAGTGTCTCATATTATTGGTCTGATAATTGACACCATAACTGTTGCGCATCATTTCATCAATAATTGTCACTGCATAATATTTTATATTATCAATTCAATTATTGTTGCTACACAGTATTTTGCATTATTGATTCAATAATTGTCATTACACTGTATTTCATATCATCGAGTCAATAATTGTTGGTGCACTGTAGTTTAAAATTATTGAATCTAATAATTGTCACAGTAGCAAATACACTATAATTTATATTATTAAATTAATAAAAATATGTAACGTGTTTCTTACATTATTGTGGTAACATTATTTTATATGTTGGACTCACAGGAAGAATAAATAAATAAATAAATAAAAATAATTAATTTTACTATTTGAAATAGTAACGTGAATAGTGACGTGAATAGTGACGTGAATAGTAACGTGAATAGTAAGTGAATAGTAAGAAACATGTGGGACCCATTGTGGGGCCCACATGAAATGTGAGAAATGTGAGAATTGCTGAAGAGTTGGTGGAGGCTGCTGCGCAGCCTCTGCTGAATTTTTTTTATTTCACCTACCGTGCATAGTAACTTCTTTTCTCCTATAAATAGCTTGTTCAGCTGAATAGAAAAATCACACCTAAAACATAGAATTTTTCTATAAGAATTTTATGAGTTTTCTCTGAGAATAGTAAGGTTATTTTGAGAGTGTGAAAGCCAAAAGGAGTGCAGGAATTTTTCAAGTAAGTGTTTTATTAAAGAGTAGTAATTTCATAAATTCCTATTTTTCACGGTATTCACAAATCTTCCTTTAGAAGACTCTTCTTTGAGAAGATTCATTTTTAAAAGCTTTCTTTGGAAGATTTATTTTGAAATATTATTTTAAAAAACTATTTTAAAGTAGTTATATTATACTACAAAAATTATGTTAAATATATATAATTTTGATAGTTCATATTATACGAGTTATCATACACCTTGAAATTTATATGTGGTAGTTACTAATTTTATTATAAATATATAGGTTGATCAACCTCATTTAAATCAATATCCAGTCACGTGTTAAGGTAAGGAATTTCATTTTCTTTCATACTCTTAAACTTACTACGGTAAGGAATATTATTCTTTTCACACTCTTAAATTTACTGTGGTAAGGAATTTCATTTTCTTTCATACTCTTAAACTTACTACGGTAAGGAATATTATTCTTTTCACACTCTTAAATTTACTGTGGTAAGGAATTTCATTTTCTTTCATACTCTTAAACTTACTACGGTAAGGAATATTATTCTTTTCACACTCTTAAATTTATTGCGGTAAGGAATATCTTCTTTCATATTCTAACTTACTACGGTAAGGGGTATCATTCTTTTCATCATCATAAATGGATATTATTTTCTTTCTTACTTGAAGGGATTATCATTCTTTGATTCTCGAAAATAATATCGTTTCTTTCTTGTGCCATTTACTTCCATGTATTAAATTGTGGGAATAACCTTACGGCGCGGTTTACCGCCTGTTGGTGAATAACCTTTTGTATTCATTCCTTATTAATCTTTGAGAATAACCTTACGGTGCGGATTATCGCCTGTTTGGTGAATAACTCTTCGTATTCAAATTGATGAGAATAACCTTACGGTGCGGATTATCGCCTGTTTGGTGAATAACTCTTCGTATTCAAATTGATGTGAATAACCTTACGGCGCGGATTATCGCCTGTTTGGTGAATAACTATTCGTATTCAAATTAATGGGAATAACCTTACGGCGCGGATTACCGCCTGTTGGTGAATAACCCTTTTTATTTGTCTCGTGTGGAAATAATTTGTCTACACGAATTATCACATGACACTTTTATTCCATATTCGTAAGTGATATCATTTTCCTTTATACTCATAAGGGATACCATCTTTTTCATCTTCCATTATTCAAACTTATTATGGTAAGGGATATTAATTCCCTTCACCTTTTGTTAATCAAACCTGCTACGGTAAGGGATATTATTTTCTTTCATACACCTAAATCGAAACTTATTATGGAACTATTGCTTCTATAATTCCTGAAAATATTATATGTTCCATAATAGTTGAACTTCATTATTTCAACTGAACTTTCCTATTTACGTGAACCTTTCTATTGAACTGTAACCGTTATTCTGAACTGTGGATCTTGAATATCATTTTTAAATTTCACTCCACATCATGTTGGCAATTTGGACATTATTTGAATCTGCACAAAATAAACTTCTGATACTTATTGTTTATCCTGTTCTTCTGTTCATCATTTGTATCACTGTTATTTGTATTAATCATCAAGAATCAAGCTGTTGTGAATATCTGTGGCCGGGGGCACAGTTGTGATATAATTGTTGAACAGATGATAGGTTAAAGGCGATATACTAGGTTAAAGGCGATACATCTGTTCGGTGTCTTTTATGGCACGTGGTGAATGTTCTCTTTGGCCCGTAGTGCAAAGATGAACTGTTGGTTGGTATGATTATGACCAAAGGCTGAATCTGGTATAATCATGACCGTTGGTGCTTTATTGAATATCTTTGGCCCGTAGTGCAAAGATGAACTGTTGATCTGCATGATTATAATCAGGAACTGTGAATTTTTATTATCATGACTAATGGTATTTCAGATGATAAAAGTTGATGATATTTTTACAAAAAAGAGAAGCGAGTGGACATTATAGTCTGCATTATTCTTCTAATAGATTGCTCATTCCGCTGCTATTATTGATCTGAACATTGTTTAAAAATTTAACTACAGTTTTTGATATAAACCTTGTAGTCTATTGTATTCTATCAAGAACTCAACTGTTGAAGGCTAATGATAATTTATTCGTCATTATCTTAGTCATGATATTTCTTACTGGGCTATTTGAGCTCACCCTTTCTTTTGTTCCATTGTTTTTCAACAGGAGATAAAAACGTAACAGGGTCTAGCCGGGGGATGGAGTGAGAGTCTGAGGAATAGTTGTCGTAGTTTTCACGTGTTGTAAAATAGTGTGGCAATAATAGTGAAGACTTAGTTGTGTATTATTATACACTATATTGTTGTACGTTGTGATTTGTTGTAATAATTTTGTTGTAGTCTTTTGACGACTCAAGTTTGGGCTGTGTGGACTCAGATTTGGGGGCGTCACAAATTTATGTTAGACGCAATGCCCAACACCCTTTTAAACTTAATTAGTTTTTTTATTAGTGGACGGAGTTCTGATACTAGTTTAGTGGCCATTTTGTCGTCTTAAGGAATTTGGTTCAGGGTCATTTGAATATTTGTTGATTTGAAAACTTCCTGGAAGGATCTCTAAGTAGATGTGTGATAAACCGCAATTCTCATCTCCACGGTCTGGTAAGTAATATACTTTCCATTCCGAAAAGGAAAAATGAACTTTATCATAATCTACAACAAAGATTAATATTAAAACATAACAAAATTTATCAAATTAATGTTTAAGAATGAACTCTTATTAGACTCTTATATGAGAAGGAACTTGATTCTAGAATTAACCATGTTTTAATCTCTTATGACTTGGAGTGATCATTCGGATATACCCGAAAACCGAAAATCGAAAACCGAATTTTGCAATATTTTACTATCCGAATAACTAACCGAAATTTGTTTTAACCGAATAACCGATAACCGAATACCCGAATTTATAATTCGGTTAATCGGGTAATAACCGAATTTACATGATTAACATTTAACACCACTGCACTGCTGCACTGCACCAGTCAATACATATTACATAATATACATTTACAATTCACAAAAGCAAGTGTATTATATTACTTTGTATTTAATGATCGATAACCATGTGTGCATCTGCAATCTACAGTTCACGGGTCACACAACTGAAGATTATCAAGTCCACCTAGAATCCATATCACAAAGGAGCAAAAATACGACTTTTCCTGGTCCGTCAATGGAAAATTTCACAGTTGGACGAACAAAACTCATCCGTCCGACACCTATCTTTCCGGTCCCTCCATCGTCAAGAATGGCAGACCTCAACTTGAACAAGTCATCCACCACGGAGGAGACGGAGACGTTGCCTTTATCGCTTAATTTGTCTACGGAATCACCCTCACGGACACCGACATCACCGTCTTCTGGTTTTGAGTCACCGCCAGTGAGACATCAAACCCAGAACCAGAAGCCTTCCTAATCAATGCGAGGTACAGAAACCCAGAAGCCTTCCTAATCAGAGATGACAACATAGGCGAGGTAGCATCAGTGATGGAGAGAGAGAGTCTGATGGGGATTCCATGGCAACGCAACAAGTTGATGGACGGCGAGGCAGCGTGGCAAGGCGAGGCAACTGGCAAGGCGACGATGATTTGATTGTGAGATTGAAAGGGAGAGAGAGAGAGGCGGAGAGTTAAAGATCGGGATTTGGGGGAAGTGGGGAATGGCGAATTGGGGGAGGCGGGGGTTAGGTCACTCAACTGCTCAAGAGTCAAGGGCAGCCGGGCAAGGGCGCCTCTGCGCCTTTTTTTTCTTTCTTTCTATTTCGGTTATTCGGGTTAACCGAAATAATAAAAATTACTATCCATACCCGAAACCGAAAACCGAAAATTAATTCGGATATAACCGAAATACAAAAAATAACCAAAAAATTAAAATATTTCGGTTAAAAAAATTCGGTTATGTTCGGTTATTCGGTTATATCCGTTTTTTGCTCACCCCTACTTATGACAGTATTAGTTTTTGGGATGACAATTAAGATTATCTTACGAAATGCTACAGCGTCCAACACTAACAATAATTGTATTTTCCGCTAAAATAGAAATCACAAGACTATTTTCTTTATTTTTACATGATAACTATAAAAGCTGTTTCATGTTAGGTTTAGTTGTAAAGGACTATTATTATGCAATAAATATTATGCTATGACTTTTTTTTTGTTAAGGTATTGTGTGATAATAAAGTCTTATATCAAGTTATAAGAAGAAAAAAATAAAAACATATACTCTAATATACTACAGAACTTTGGGTTAACTTATTAGGATTAATTGTCAAAAACGAAAATGGGAAACTAAAACGAAAATGTGCCGGGGCTACCATGTACGTGTCGGCCGACGGGGGTAAATTGGGAAACTAAAATTGTTGGCAAATGGGTGGCACAAAAATATATACTACTCCTTTATACTTTCTTCTCCTCTTCTATTGAGCATTACCGACGCGGGGGTAACTTGGGAAACTAAAATGGTTGGCACATGGGTGCCACAAAATTTTTATATTTCTCTCTATATACTACTCTTCTCTATACTTTCTTCTTCATACTTTCTTCTTCTCTTCTATTGAACCTAGTCGTAACTTTCCTCTTCTCTTCTCTATCTTCTATTGAGCCTACGATTACGGCGTATTTTATGTACCATTACCGACGGGGGTTAATTGTGAAACTACAAAAATTTTATATTTCTCTATATATACTACTCTTCTCTATACTTTCTTCTCTTCTATTGAGCCTAGTCGTAACTTTCTTCTTCTCTTCTCTATCTTCTATTGAGCCTAGCAGTGATCTGATTCATCTGATGGAATATGTTCGCCAGATATTCGTAATTATAAGTGCAAAATTATATTATACATTCGTAACTATAAGAAACCATTTCTCAGGAGAAGAGACTATTTCCAATTACCACCACTCCATTTTTGCCTTCACTTTTCCCACCCTCCTTACCTTCCTACAGTTGAAGTGTGTAGGAAAGGTTGATTCTCCGTTTGATATGCATCCAAATGCCATGGCAATTGCTATTGCGAGTTCTCTCATTCATTGTCTGGGATTTGATAGGGAGCTGAGAATTTCTTTGGCTCGTCTCTCTCCTACTTATCGCAACGTTGTTGGCTATGGTGCGACATTTTTTGGTTACTTGTCAATTGCCTCTCTGGCATCAATTCTCTTCCCAAACTTTGTTCAGCCATTTCTTTTCCTGCTCTTCGTGCTGTCTTTAGCTGGGCTGCTACATTTAGTTCCGAAGAGATTAGTGGGTGAAAATGGAGGATTCAACAATCTAAGCAGGCGCATCAAAAGGATTTGTACTAGTGTTTTTATGGACAGCAGCGATATTCTTCCGGTGTCCACCAATTTCTAATAGTCCTTGTCTAGTGTCAAAATTATGTATCCATATATATCATGTTGTAGTTGGTAATAGTTTTTGTTTTGGCAAAATAATTTTTGTATGGGCCACAAACGTAGGTAAAGGATTTGGAAGTAGGAGTTCAAAATTCGTGTAAGAGTCCCTCTGAAGTGTTAATGAGGATTTAGTAGTAGGAGTTTAAAATTCGTGTAAGAGTCCGTCTGGAGTGTCGTTATCATGTAATCCATTGTTGTGAACTTGTGATGTGTTTTTTCTGTGGAATTCTGATTTCTCACTTAATATTTAATATACATCATAAATTAAATAGTTAGATAAGAAAATAATGTTACTTTTTTTCCGGTTGACTACATCGAAAAAAATTTGAAATTTTAATCCTCTTATTCACAGCAGCATTGAGATTTTCAGGCCAAAAGCAGAAGTCGTTGTTTTATTGGTGATTGTAATTATTATTATTATTAAATCAAAATTTATTTTTAAAATACCTCAAATTAATTTTTAAAAAGCAAAACTAATCTTCTTTTTTTTTGTGTAACGGTGCGGGTATTATTATTATTATTAAATCAAAATTTATTTTTAAAATGCCTCAAATTAATTTTAAATAGTAAAATTAATCTTTTTTTTTGTGTAACGGATAGAGTATTATTATTTTTATTATTAAATCAAAATTTATTTTTAAAATACCTCAAATTAAATTTTAAAAAGCAAAACTAATCTTTTTTCTTTCTTTTTTTGCGTAACAGCGAGGGTATTATTATTATTATTATTATCGTTTTCTCTTTCAGTAATGCAACTGTAAATCGACCTCCAGTTCAATGATAAAAAAATATATTTAATACTGACATATCATTTTTCTGTTAAATGGTTAACCGTCTTTGAAAGAAAATTTTCTTTTTGTAAAAAAAAACAATTCACTTTTGAGATTAAAAATTGTGACGACCCCAAATCCGGGTTACTTTAACCTTGGATCCGATTTAACATTAGTACTACATTTTCCTTATTGTTCATGAATTACAACAATATTATAATTGTTAAATAATCATTTATTTATAATTTTACAACATCTCTTTCTATTCCAGAATTGCAATATTTATACATTCATCGTATGTCTTAATATCATACTTGATACGACATTTTATTATAATTAATTTGAGTATTTAACACTCATACTACATACCAACCAATTCTTATACTACACAATCATTTTACCTGTCCAATTCGGATTGATATCTACAATGGTCGTTTAGACCTTCAATGAAAGTAATATGTTTTCCTGTTCCTTGATCTTTATCGAAAACTTTGAATAGCTTGCACTATCTAAAAATGTTGATTTTAAGCAAGAGTGAGCACGACGGCTCAACAAGTTTAACAGTTATACATAACAGATTACATGCTTCACATAATATACATGTTTTGCATCTTATTCTTACATCAGGTTTTTCATATTAATAATACTTCATACCTCTTATGCATCACATATAATAATCAACTAGTACTTAGCAAATCATGCTTCATTCTTGTACATAGTTTTCATGTAGTCATACCACATGCTGCTCATCTACCACAAACATCATCAATATATCTTCATATTATCAATTTAAATCACATTATAGCATATTAATACACATAGGAGCAAGTTCTGAAAAACTTGTCTAATTCGCTTCTACCATTTACGCTTATTTTGCGTTTTTCGTTCAACCTACAATTTATATATAAAATCGACATAACCATTAGTTACAATGACAATTAATTGGTCATAACTTAAGACCTTAATTTCAAATTATTAACTCTTAATATGTCCGACACACGAACTTTTAGTTCTGGACAAAAACCCTAGCCCAACAACCTAGTTGGACATATCGGTAAACTTAACCAACTTACACATTCACTACACGTTTTTCGTACGACTTACTTTTAATAAGTTGTCTAAAATTTAGTCACGAATTGACTATTTACATCGGTTTAATTTAATTAAACATTCTTCTTTTACATAACTTAATGATTCGAACATTTAATAATGTATCAAATACTTCAAAATATTATCTACCTTTGATAACATACAACTATATTCAAATATTATTAACCATTTAATAATATTTTAACTCTCTTACTAATATTATTATTCATTTAATAATATTTTAGTCATTTATTAATATTATCAACCATTTAATAATATTTTAATCACTTATTAATATTATTATCTATTTAATAATATTTTAATCGCTCATTAATATTATTAATCATTTAATAATATTTTAATCACACGTTAATATTATTAACCATTTAATAATATTTTAATCACTTATTAATATTATTATCCATTTAATAATATTTTAATCACTTATTAATATTATTATCCATTTAATAATATCTTAATCACATATTAATATTATTAACCATTTAATAATATTTTAATCACTTATTAATATTATTAACCATTTAATAATATTTTAATCATTTACAAATATTATTCACCATTTGATAATATTTTAATCTTTTATTAATATTATTAACCATTTAATAATATTTTAATCACTTCTTAATATTATTAATCATTTAATAATATTTTAATCACTTACTAATATTATTCACCATTTAATAATATTTTAATTACTTAATAATATTATTAACCATTTAATAATATTTTATTCACTTCTTAATATTACTAACCATTTAATAATATTTTAATTATTTACAAATGTTATTCATCATTCATTAACTTTTTAATCATATATTAATATTATTGATCATTTAATAATATTTTAATAATTTTCAGATAATACCAATAGTTAACTTTTTAATTGTGTTAACTTTAGTCTTTATGTTAAATATTTAGCTACCAATTAGTTACTAATAACTTTATATATTGGTTTAGTATTCAAACTCATTCATTTTACACTTATTTCAACTTAAATTTTCATTTAAAACTCGACTCGAACTGACCCGACCCAACCTAGACAACTTACACATTTTGTTTTGAAAGCCGGGGCGCTCGACTGGGCGCCGGGGCGTCCAAAACAGAAACAAAACCCTAAAAATGGGTTGTTCAACCCTCCAACGCTCCGACAACTATAACTTCTTCATTTAAAAATATTTTGGGGTGATTATTGAGTCCATTCTCATCATAATTTTCCCCTCTACAACTTCTCTTTAGATTACTAATCCAAATTCCAAACAAAAGTGAACTAAAAACTGCTTACAAGGACAAAGTGAAAATTAAAATCACAATTCCTTGGTTTTAATGGTTCAAACTTGAATAAAATAAACTCTACACATTCAAATGACACCAACTTAGTATTATTGTCTTCCTAACTTCTTGTTTTACAACATTTCATGATTCAATCATATTTTTGAAAACGTTTGACACAAAATTTAAAGATCGAACCACTTAGGGTTTTACAGGTAAATCGTTATATGGACTTTCCTTCTAATTCTTTGCGTACCACCCATACAAATACATGTATTAGCTATATCAAACCAAAAATATACCTATATATCATAGTTTTAGACTTCTAGATCATCAAAATAACTTTTGATCGGTTAAAAATACTTTTTGACCGATTAAAATATATCTAGACTATAAAAATGAACT
The DNA here is from genome assembly GCA_947179155.2 of Hedera helix. NCBI lineage: Eukaryota > Viridiplantae > Streptophyta > Magnoliopsida > Apiales > Araliaceae > Hedera > Hedera helix. The sequence continues at coordinate 45,108,221 of OX359273.1, forward strand.
AAAGAAAGTTTAGAACACTTTTTAACCTCTTCGACATGGATGCTCTTCTTCTTCTCCTTCCAAAGTATAATATGAAGCTATGTGCCATCCACCAAGCTCCTCCTCTAGCAATCTCCTTCAACTCACAAGTGTTTGCTTGCTTTTCTCTAGAATATTCTCTATTTTTTCTCTTGAATGCTCTAGCAATTCACCAACCAACATAATACCTGTGTAGAGCACTCTATATATAGTCATTTGCTAAACCCTTATTAACTCTCCTAATCCACCAACATAGTCAAATTAAGGCTTAATTGAGATTACTATTAGATGGATTGATTTGTTGAATGACTTGTGATTGACTAGGGTTGGTTCAACCACCACAACATTGTGTACAAGTAAAGCAACATGAGAAATGCAGTCACCCACTTGTGGGTCCCCTAAATCTCAGTAAAATGGGATTTAATCCCCCATTTTTGCTTTATTTTTATAGCTTATATATATATATATATATATATATATATATATATATATATATATATATATATATATATATGTAAGACCCCGAATTTTATGAAATATAAAAGTTAATTTTTCTTCATATATATTTTTCATGAAACAGTAAGTGGTTAAATTGACAAAATTGAAAGTTAAAGATGTTATGTGCAAATTTTATTTTATCGGACAATATTCCCTTTGTCGGGGAATATTCGTTTGGTCGGGGAATATTCGTGCCGTACGACGGCGCCGAAATAACAAATTATTGGTGGACCCCACAACGGAATATTTGTCGGATATAGAAAACGACAGAAATAACCTTTTTAAATAAAAATAGTCAACAGAACTGTTAAAATACCGGTGATAAAAGAATAGTAGCATACGGTAAATTATGGTATTTTCTATAGCACACGGTACTCTACAGTAGCACACGGTATTGCACAGTGTCTCATATTATTGGTCTGATAATTGACACCGTAACTGTTGTGCATCATTTCATCAATAATTGTCACTGCATAATATTTTATGTTATCAATTCAATAATTGTTGTTACACAGTATTTTGCATTATTGATTCAATAATTATCATTACACTGTATTTTATATCATTGAGTCAATAATTGTTGCTGCACTATTTTTAAAATTATTGAACCTAATAATTGTCACTGTAGCAAATATACTGTAATTTACATTATTGTTGAATTATTGTTGTAGCATTATTTTATTTTATATGTTGAACCCACATGAAGAATAAATAAATAAATTTTAAAAAAAAAAAAAAAAAAAAAATTATTAATTAATTTTACTATTTGCGTGAATAGTAACATGTGGACCCTATGTGGGGGCCACATGTGAAATTGGTGAAGTTTGGCAGCCGACTACGCTGCCAATTTAGAAAGAAGGAATTTAGGCAGGCGTGCATCACGCCTGCTGCCACCTACCACTGCATAGTGCCTTATTTTCTCCTATAAATAGCTTGCTCAACTGAATAGAAAAATCACACCTAAAACATAAAATTTTTCTATAAGAATTTTATGAGTTTTCTCTGAGAATAGTAAGGTTATTTTGAGAGTTTGAAAGCCAAAAGGAGTGCAGGAATTTTTCAAGTTGATCAACCTCATTTAAATCAATATCCAGTCACGTGTTAAGGTAAGGGGTATCACTCTTTTCATCATCATAAATGGATATTATTTTCTTTCTTACTTGAAGGGATTATCATTCTTTGATTCTCGAAAATAATATCGTTTCTTTCTTGTGCCATTTATTTCCATGTATTAAATTGTGGGAATAACCTTACGGCGCGGTTTACCGCCTGTTGGTGAATAACTTTTTTTATTCATTCCTTATTAATCTTTGAGAATAACCTTACGGTGCGGATTACGCCTGTTTGGTGAATAACTCTTCGTGTTCAAATTCTATTAAATTGTGGGAATAACCTTACGGTGCGGATTACGCCTGTTTGGTGAATAACTCTTCGTATTCAAATTGATGGGAATAACCTTACGGCGCGGATTATCGCCTGTTGGTGAATAACCCTTGTTATTTGTCTCGTGTGGAAATAATTTGTCTACACGAATTATCACATGATACTTTTATTCCATATTCGTAAGTGATATCATTTTCCTTTATACTCATAAGGGATACCATCTTTTTCATCTTCCATTATTCAAACATACTATGGTAAGGGATATTAATTTCATTCACCTTTTGTTAATCAAACCTGCTACGGTAAGGGATATTATTTTCTTTCATACACCTAAATCGAAACTTATTATGGAACTATTGCTTCTATAATTCCTGAAAATATTATATGTTCCATAATAGTTGAATTTCATCATTTCAACTGAACCTTCCTATTTTCTGAACATTTCCATTGAACTATAATCGTTATTCTGAACTATGAATCTTGAATATCATTTTTAAATTTCACTCCACATCATGTTGGCAATTTGGACATTATTTGAATCTGCACAAAGTAAACTTCCGATACTTATTGTTTATCCTGTTCTTCTGTTCATCATTTGTATCACTGTTATTTGTATTAATCATCAAGAATCAAGCTGTTGTGAATATCTGTGGCCGGGGGCACAGATGTGATATAATTGTTGAACAGATGATAGGTTAAAGGCGATATACTAGGTTAAAGGCGATACATCTGTTCGGTGTCTTTTATGACACGTGGTGAATGTTCTCTTTGGCCCGTAGTGCAAAGATGAACTGTTGGTTGGTATGATTATGACCAAAGGCTGAATCTGGTATAATCATGACCGTTGGTGTTATATTGAATGTCTTTGGCCCGTAGTGCAAAGACGAACTGTTGATCTGCATGATTATGACCAGGAACTGTGAAGTTTTATTATCTTGACTAATGGTATTTCAGATGATAAAAGTTGATGATATTTTTACTAAAAAGAGAAGCGAGTGGACATTATAGTCTGCATTATTCTTCTAATAGATTGCTCATTCCGCTGCTATTATTGATCTGAACGTTGTTTAAGAATTTAACTGCAGTTTTTGATATAAACCTTGTAGTCTATTGTATTCTATCAAGAACTCAACTGTTGAAGGCTAATGATAAATTATTCGTCATTATCTTAGTCATGATATTTCTTACTGGGCTATTTGAGCTCACCCTTTCTTTTCGTTCCATTGTTTTTCAACAGGAGATGAGAACGTAACGGGGTCTAGCCGGGGAATGGAGTGAGAGTGCGGGGATAGCTATCATAGTCTTCACGTGTTATAAAATAGTGTGACAATAATAATGAAGACTTAGTTGTGTTGTATTATCCACTGTATTGTTGTACGTTGTATTTCATTGTAATAATTTTGTTGTAGTCTTTTGACGACTCAAGTTTGGGCTGTGTGGGCCTAGATTTGGGGGCGTCACAGTTGGCATCAGAGCTTAGGGATATGGTCTTTAATGGAGATCTGGGGTTAGAACTAGGAGGGGAGAGACGAATAGAATCAGTCACTAGTGTGTCCTACCTAAATTAGATTTTATTATCTAATGAGTTGATTTGAATATAGGGACATGAAGTGATGAGTCAGTTTGTTTAAACTAACATTTATTTTGTGACCACAGTTTAGTATGGCATCTGGAAATCAAGAGGTTAACTACGAAATACCCGAAGCGAATGTAGCCGAAAATCAAGAAGCCACAAACAATCCTCCTGCCAACTCAGGAAATAATATTCCTGATAACATGATGAATGATGGATTCTTTAGGAATTTCATGCAGTTCATGCAGAATCAGGCAAGAGGAAATCCAGTTAACAATAACGGTAGAAACGCTGGTAATTTGAGGATGATCACTGTCAAGCAATTTAAAGAATTGGGACCACCTGAATTCCACGGGAAGCCTGACCCACTCAAAGCGGAGGCATGGCTGAAGCAGACGACAAAAATACTTGATGTCCTACAATGCGCTGATGATCAGAAGGTGCCCTTTGCTACCTTTATGTTTCGAGGTGAGGCGGATCACTGGTGGGAAGCGGTAAAACGTATCCACCCTTCAGCACTTGAGATGTCTTGGACAGAATTCCAAGAGCTATTTAATGAAAAGTACTTCCCAGAAAGCATCCGCCATATGAAGGAAGTGGAATTCATTAAGCTGGAGCAGGGAAACATGACAGTTTCTCAATATGAAGCTAAGTTTGCTGAACTGTCTCGTTTTGCGACTCATCTAGTAGATGACGAAGCACGGATGAGTCGGATGTTCTTACGTGGTCTAAGATTCGAAATCCGTCAACAACTTAGCTCTCATAAATTTAGTTTGTATTCAGATGTTGTTGATAGGGCTCAAAGGGTGGAGCAAATAGATGAAAAATTACAGCCAAGAGTCAATGATCAGAGAAATGATAACAACCACAGGAACGAGAACCATCGAGGAGGTAACCAACACTTCGGTGGTAATTCCACATCAAATAACAGAAGAGGAGAATCCAGTGGGAACAATTTCAAAAGAAAGAGATTCCATAATAATTATGGAAGGGCACCAGTACCAGCACCAGCACCGACCCCAGTTTCAAGGGGAGAAGATCGACCACCAGTGAGATGCTATAGGTGTGGTCAGGAAGGTCACATCAGCCCAAACTGTACACTGCAGTCCAAAAAGTGCTACAGTTGTGGGAAAGAGGGTCATCTTGCGCGATTTTGTCCTGCCACAAAATCAAGTCCAGCTGCAGTGATGATACCAAAAGCTAGCGCAGATAAGGGAAAATCTGTAGTTCAAGGGAGAGCTTTTGTTGTGACATCCCAAATGGCACGAAACTCGAACGAGGTGATAACCGGTAAGCTATTCATAAATTCTCGTGAAGTCTACGCTTTGTTAGATACTGGTTCTACCCATTCTTTTATCTCACCTGCATGTGCTCAGCGTTTAAACTTAACTCCTGAAAATTTGGACTTTGACTTATCAGTTGAAACCCCATTAGGAGAAATGACCATTACATCTACTGTCTATAAATCTTGCCTAGTTCAAATCAACAACCTCACATTACCTGTTGACCTTATTTCTTTGGAGATGCATGAATTTGATGTGATTTTAGGAATTGATTGGTTGACTACCCATCATGCTAAAATTGATTGTTTTCATAAGATTATTAGTTTTCATATTCCTAATCAACCTGTCATGCAAATTCAAGCAACTAAACCATTGAAATCTATAACTGTTATTTCTAGCCATAAAGCCATTCGTTTATTGAAAAACGGATGTCAAGCCTTTTTAGCTCATGTCACTGATTTGAACAAAAATACGTCAAACTTGAATGATATTCCCATTGTTAATGAGTTTCCTGACGTTTTTCCGGAGGAACTTCCTGGTTTACCCCCAAACCGTGAAATTGAATTTTGTATTGATCTTGAACCTGGTACCAAGCCCATTTCCAAAACTCCATACCGAATGGCTCCCATTGAACTTCAAGAGTTAAAAGTCCAACTACAGGAATTGTTGGATACTGGTTTCATTCGTCCGAGTGCATCACCTTGGGGTGCTCCTGTTCTATTTGTGAAGAAGAAAGACGGGAGTATGAGATTGTGCATTGACTACCGAGAATTGAACCATGTCACCATCAAAAACAGGTATCCGTTACCTCGAATTGATGACATGTTTGATCAATTACAAGGTGCTCAACATTTCTCAAAGATTGATCTCCGTTCTGGATATCATCAGTTAAAGGTTAAAGCTGAGGACATTCCAAAGACTGCTTTCAGAACTCGTTATGGGCATTATGAGTTTTTAGTCATGCCTTTTGGACTAACCAATGCTCCTGCAGCTTTCATGGACATGATGAACCGAATATTCAAGGAATATTTGGATCATTTTGTGGTTGTCTTTATTGATGACATCCTCATATACTCCAAAAGTCGTGAGGATCATGAACAACACCTGAGATTGATACTCCAGAAGCTCCGTGAGAACAAATTATATGCCAAGTTGAAGAAATGTGAGTTCTGGCTTGAGGAGGTCACGTTTCTTGGGCATGTGATTTCTAGTCAAGGAATATCAGTCGATCCTGCGAAGATTGAAACGGTACTAAATTGGGAACAACCTAAGACAGTAACCGAAGTCCGAAGTTTTCTGGGCCTAGCTGGTTATTATCGGAGATTCGTAGAAGGATTTTCTCGAATCGCCACTCCATTAACTCAGCTTACTCGGAAAAGCACAAAATTCATATGGAGCGAGCAATGCGAGAAAAGTTTTCAAGAGCTTAAGAGGAGACTTGTTTCAGCTCCTGTTCTGACCATTCCATCAGGATCGGGAGAATTCGTCATATATAGCGATGCTTCAGGCAAAGGTCTAGGTTGTGTCCTTATGCAACATGGAAATGTTATAGCTTATGCCTCTCGACAACTCAAAGATTATGAGAAAAATTATCCTACTCATGATCTAGAGTTGGCAGCAGTCGTTTTCGCGTTGAAGATCTGGAGACACTACTTGTACGGAGAAAAAGTGGATATCTATACGGATCATAAAAGTCTCAAGTATTTCTTCACCCAGAAGGAACTCAACATGCGACAACGATGTTGGCTTGAGCTGTTGAAGGATTACGACCACACAATCCAGTATCACCCGGGAAAGGCAAACGTTGTAGCTGACGCTTTGAGCAGAAGATCTTATGCGAGTACAAGGGCACTGCTGACAACACAAAAGTGTATTTTGTACGATTTGCAAAAGATGGAGATACAGCTAAAGACACCAGGGACCCACTCGAAGATTGCTCACGTGCGAGTAGAACCGGCTTTAATCGATAAAATTAAAGCTGCGCATGCTACCGATCCGGAACTGATGAACATGATGAAGAAAGTACAAGAAGGTGTCATTCCCGAAGCAAGAATTGACGAGAAAGGAATACTTCGAGTCAACTCTCGACTCTGTATTCCTAACGATCCTGAATTAAAGCATAAAATCATGATGGAGGCACACAACACGCCGTTTGCAATCCACCCAGGAGGTACTAAGATGTATCGAGATCTTCGACATACATTTTGGTGGAACAATATGAAAAGAGAGATTGCAGAGTTTATCTCAAGGTGCCTAACTTGTCAACGTGTCAAGGCAGAACATCAAGTACCTAAAGGTCCATTACAACCACTTGAAGTTCCCGAATGGAAGTGGGAACACATCAATATGGACTTCGTAACGGGTCTTCCCAAAGTTTCTCAAGGCTTAGATGCAATTTGGGTGATCGTAGATAGATTGACCAAATCTGCTCCTTTCTTGCCTATACGAGAAAACTTTTCACTTGAACGTCTTGCCGGTATGTACATAAATGAGATTGTGAGATTGCATGGCATGCCAGTTTCCATAGTTTCTGATCGAGATCCTAGATTCACTTCACGCTTTTGGATCAGTCTACAAAAAGCTATGGGCACTGAGCTACGATTCAGTTCTGCATACCATCCTCAAACGGACAGACAATCGGAAAGGACGATCCAGACCCTCGAAGATCTTTTGAGACTTTGCATACTAAATTTCAAAGTAAGTTGGGATAAGTACTTGCCATTGGTTGAATTTTCCTACAACAACAGTTACCAAGCAAGTATAGGCATGGCTCCATTCGAGGCTTTATATGGACGCAAGTGTCGCTCTCCAGTATGTTGGAATGAGGTAGGAGAAGCAAAATTTTTGGTACCCGAGTTGGTACGCTTGACAACAGAAAAGATCCAAATGATCCGACAACGAATACAGACTGCACAAGAACGACAAAAGAGTTATGTTGATCTTCATCGGAGAGACGAAAGTTTCCACGTCGGAGATCATGTATTCTTACGTGTTTCTCCATGGAAAGGGGTTACGAGATTCGGAAAGAGAGGAAAGCTCAACCCTCGATTTATTGGCCCATTTGAAATTCTCGATCGAGTAGGAACCGTAGCCTACAGACTAGCCCTACCACCAAGTATGTCTCGCATCCATAACGTTTTTCACATATCTATGTTACGTAAATATGTGAAGGACCCAAACCACGTCATTGAATTAGAACCGGACGTTATAGCAGAGAATTTAACATACGAGGAGGTACCTGTTAAGATTCTAGATAAGAAGGAGCAGATTCTACGCTCAAAAGTTATACCTCAAGTTAAGGTTTTATGGAGGAACCAAGATATTGAAGAAATGACCTGGGAGCTAGAATCTGAGATGAAATCTAAGTATCCTTACCTCTTCAAAATGTCAGGTACGTCAATTTCGGGGACGAAATTTCATAAGGAGGGGAGATTGTAAGACCCCGAATTTTATGAAATATAAAAGTTAATTTTTCTTCATATATATTTTTCATGAAACAGTAAGTGGTTAAATTGACAAAATTGAAAGTTAAAGATGTTATGTGCAAATTTTATTTTATCGGACAATATTCCCTTTGTCGGGGAATATTCGTTTGGTCGGGGAATATTCGTGCCGTACGACGGCGCCGAAATAACAAATTATTGGTGGACCCCACAACGGAATATTTGTCGGATATAGAAAACGACAGAAATAACCTTTTTAAATAAAAATAGTCAACAGAACTGTTAAAATACCGGTGATAAAAGAATAGTAACATACGGTAAATTATGGTATTTTCTATAGCACACGGTACTCTACAGTAGCACACGGTATTGCACAGTGTCTCATATTATTGGTCTGATAATTGACACCGTAACTGTTGTGCATCATTTCATCAATAATTGTCACTGCATAATATTTTATGTTATCAATTCAATAATTGTTGTTACACAGTATTTTGCATTATTGATTCAATAATTATCATTACACTGTATTTTATATCATTGAGTCAATAATTGTTACTGCACTATTTTTAAAATTATTGAACCTAATAATTGTCACTGTAGCAAATATACTGTAATTTACATTATTGTTGTAGCATTATTTTATTTTATATGTTGAACCCACATGAAGAATAAATAAATAAATTTTAAAAAAAAAAAAAAAAAAAAAAATTATTAATTAATTTTACTATTTGCGTGAATAGTAACATGTGGACCCTATGTGGGGGCCACATGTGAAATTGGTGAAGTTTGGCAGCCGACTACGCTGCCAATTTAGAAAGAAGGAATTTAGGCAGGCGTGCATCACGCCTGCTGCCACCTACCACTGCATAGTGCCTTATTTTCTCCTATAAATAGCTTGCTCAACTGAATAGAAAAATCACACCTAAAACATAAAATTTTTCTATAAGAATTTTATGAGTTTTCTCTGAGAATAGTAAGGTTATTTTGAGAGTTTGAAAGCCAAAAGGAGTGCAGGAATTTTTCAAGTTGATCAACCTCATTTAAATCAATATCCAGTCACGTGTTAAGGTAAGGGGTATCACTCTTTTCATCATCATAAATGGATATTATTTTCTTTCTTACTTGAAGGGATTATCATTCTTTGATTCTCGAAAATAATATCGTTTCTTTCTTGTGCCATTTATTTCCATGTATTAAATTGTGGGAATAACCTTACGGCGCGGTTTACCGCCTGTTGGTGAATAACTTTTTTTATTCATTCCTTATTAATCTTTGAGAATAACCTTACGGTGCGGATTACGCCTGTTTGGTGAATAACTCTTCGTGTTCAAATTCTATTAAATTGTGGGAATAACCTTACGGTGCGGATTACGCCTGTTTGGTGAATAACTCTTCGTATTCAAATTGATGGGAATAACCTTACGGCGCGGATTATCGCCTGTTGGTGAATAACCCTTGTTATTTGTCTCGTGTGGAAATAATTTGTCTACACGAATTATCACATGATACTTTTATTCCATATTCGTAAGTGATATCATTTTCCTTTATACTCATAAGGGATACCATCTTTTTCATCTTCCATTATTCAAACATACTATGGTAAGGAATATTAATTCCATTCACCTTTTGTTAATCAAACCTGCTACGGTAAGGGATATTATTTTCTTTCATACACCTAAATCGAAACTTATTATGGAACTATTGCTTCTATAATTCCTGAAAATATTATATGTTCCATAATAGTTGAATTTCATCATTTCAACTGAACCTTCCTATTTTCTGAACATTTCCATTGAACTATAATCGTTATTCTGAACTATGAATCTTGAATATCATTTTTAAATTTCACTCCACATCATGTTGGCAATTTGGACATTATTTGAATCTGCACAAAGTAAACTTCCGATACTTATTGTTTATCCTGTTCTTCTGTTCATCATTTGTATCACTGTTATTTGTATTAATCATCAAGAATCAAGCTGTTGTGAATATCTGTGGCCGGGGGCACAGATGTGATATAATTGTTGAACAGATGATAGGTTAAAGGCGATATACTAGGTTAAAGGCGATACATCTGTTCGGTGTCTTTTATGACACGTGGTGAATGTTCTCTTTGGCCCGTAGTGCAAAGATGAACTGTTGGTTGGTATGATTATGACCAAAGGCTGAATCTGGTATAATCATGACCGTTGGTGTTATATTGAATGTCTTTGGCCCGTAGTGCAAAGACGAACTGTTGATCTGCATGATTATGACCAGGAACTGTGAAGTTGTATTATCTTGACTAATGGTATTTCAGATGATAAAAGTTGATGATATTTTTACTAAAAAGAGAAGCGAGTGGACATTATAGTCTGCATTATTCTTCTAATAGATTGCTCATTCCGCTGCTATTATTGATCTGAACGTTGTTTAAGAATTTAACTGCAGTTTTTGATATAAACCTTGTAGTCTATTGTATTCTATCAAGAACTCAACTGTTGAAGGCTAATGATAAATTATTCGTCATTATCTTAGTCATGATATTTCTTACTGGGCTATTTGAGCTCACCCTTTCTTTTCGTTCCATTGTTTTTCAACAGGAGATGAGAACGTAACGGGGTCTAGCCGGGGAATGGAGTGAGAGTGCGGGGATAGCTATCATAGTCTTCACGTGTTATAAAATAGTGTGACAATAATAATGAAGACTTAGTTGTGTTGTATTATCCACTGTATTGTTGTACGTTGTATTTCATTGTAATAATTTTGTTGTAGTCTTTTGACGACTCAAGTTTGGGCTGTGTGGGCCTAGATTTGGGGGCGTCACAATATATATATATATATATATATATATATATATATATATATATATATATAAATGTTGACCAATTTTGACTACCATTTGGGCTCCACATTAGACTCTAAGATTTGATATATTGGGCTCATCCAATTAATTGGTTTGGGCTCAATTTAATTATTGCATTGGGCTAACATTAAATACTCTATGTTACATTTAATTAAAACAAGCATTGGACTTGTTTAATTAATTACATGGACTAAGGTTTAATTAATTACATGGACTACCAGGTAAATTAATTTGACCTATATTAATATCACATTTGGATTTAAAATATACTCCAATTAGACCTGCTATAATTATTTCTATCATATTGGATTACTTAATTAACTTATCCGTAGTTAATTCTCATCACTACATTTCTTCCTCTAGCAATTAACCAATATTTGGTTAATTCTCTATATTGCTTACCAACTAGGGTTATTCAATTAACCCTACATTAGTTAATTCTCTATACTCAACAATATCTTCCAACATTGGACTTTTAAGTGTTTGGGCTACATAGCTTACTTTGCATTGGGCTCTCTTATTTAATTATTTGGGCTACCCAACACAACTCTCATATCATTTATAACTTGGGTTTGGTAATTAATTTAATCGGACTATCATAATACTTGCCAACATAATTTAATTGGACTTATATTAATTACCTCTTGGACTATTAATTAACATAATATTTGGGTTTATTATTTAATTATCCACATTCATGCAATTATTCCCATATTGGGCTTGTTTTAAATCTATTAATAGACTTTATATAACAACTTAATAATTAAGTTAATTACTTAATTAAGTAACTTCTTATTATTGCCACCTTAGACAATCGTTATAGTTTTTTCATAACTTTAACTCATAACTAATATAATTAATCTAATTAATTATATTTCATGATTTTCCTTCTTACTTCATATTTAAACTAATTAATTTATTAGCTTAATTGAGTATTAATTTACTCACATTCTTATTTAGCTAACAAGTACACTTTAGGTATATATGTATATTAATATAACCACCTTCACTTCTCAATTGAATTTATTTTCTTAATAAATTATTTACATGCATCATTACAATATTCCCTCATTTAATTTCTAACAAATAAATTATGTTAAAAAAAAAATGTTCACCCATTTTCTACACATTTCCAACTCTAAGTTTTAAACCATAACCTTTAATTGATTATTCAAAATCTTATCTACAAATCTTGTAAATATCTGGGATATTACAGAAATTAAGTCTGATCATACTAATGTTAGTTTATTTGCCACATAAATCAATCTCTTGAATAGCTCAAAGGTAAATAGCCCAAGTCCCAGCATCAATATTTACACAGAGAGAGAGAAACCAAAATTCAAAATGAATGTTTTACTTATTAATGTTTAGATGTCTATTAATAAGTAAATATCTATTTTATGTGTTAATTTGGAGTAATACTGTAGTATGTATGAATATTTATAATCTATAATTATAACATTTATAACACTTGTTAAATGATACATTTTAGATATATTGTAACACTATATATAACTAGAATAAAGAGAAAAAATAATGAGTTTTAAAGTGTAGTTCATTAATGAATGAATGTTAATTTATTTATTTTTAATAAATACAATAATCAATACTTTAAATTATAATTCAAATAAGTTTTCATTATTTTTAAAATCTTAAATTCAAAATGAATGCTCTATTTATTAATGTTTAGATGTTCTTTAATAAATAGATGTCCATTGTATGTGTTAATTTTGAGTAATACTGTAGTGTGTATGAATATTTAGAATATATAAATATAACATTAAAATGATATTTACAATAATTGTTAAATGATATATTTAAATATATTGTAACACTATATATAACTAGAATAAGGGAAAAAAATAATAAGTTTTAAAGTATAGTTCATTAATAAATGAATGTTAATTTATTTATTTTTAATAAATACAATAATCAATGCTCTAAATTATAATTTAAATAAGTTTTCATTATTTTTGAAACCCTAAATTTCAAAATGAATGCTCTACTTATTAAAGTTTAGATGTCAATTATTAAGTTAATGTTCATTTTATGTGTTTGTAGTAATACTGTAGTATGTATTGTGGCGACCCCGAATCCAGGTCCCTTGAACCTCGGATCTGGTTCAACACGAGTACAACACTTGTCTTATTGTTCATGAATTACAACAATATTATAATAAATAATCATTTATTTATAATTTTACAATATCTCTTTATATTCCAGAATCGAAATCTTTAAACATTCCTATTATGTCTCAATATCATACATGATACGACATTCTATTACAATTAATTTGAGTATTTAACACTCAAATTACATACCAACCAATTCTTATACTACACAATCATTTTACCTGTCCAATTCGGACTGATATCTACAATGGTCGTGCTAGACCTTCAATGAATGTTATACATATTCTTCTTTCTTGATCTTTATCAAAAACTTCGAATAACTTGCACTATCAGAAAATGTTGGTTTTAAACAAGAGTGAGCCCGACGGCTCAGCAAGTTTAACAGTTATACATAACACATTGCATGCTTCACATATTAAACATACTCTGCATTTTATACGTATATCATGCTTATCATGCTTTTCATTTTATGAATGCTTCATACTTCTTATGCATCGCATATAATACACATCTAGCATATAACAAGTCATTCTTCTTATTCTGTACATACTTTGCATATAATCATACTTCATGCATTTCGCATAATACAAATATCATCGATATATTTTCATATCAATAATTTAATAACATATGGTTGCATAGAAATGCACATAGGAGCAAGTTCTGAAAAACTTGTCTTATTCGCTTTTACCATTTACGCTTATTTTGCATATTTCGTTCAACCTACAATTTATATATATAACCGACATAATCATTAGTTACAATGACTATTAATTAGTCTTAACTTAAGACCTTAACTTCAAATTATTAACTCTTAAGATGTCCGACAAACGAACCCTTAAGTTTTGGACAAAAATTATACCCCAACCATAGTTAGACATGTCGGGTACGCTTAACCAACGTATACCTTCACTACACGTTCTTCGTACGACTTACTTTTAATAAGTTGTCTAAAATTAGTCATAAACAGACTATTTACACTAGTTTAATTCAATTAAACTTCTTTCTTTTTACATAACTTAATGATTTGGATATTTAATAATATACCAAATACCTCAAAATATTATCTACATTTGATAATATACAATTACATTCAAATATTATTAACCATTTAATAATATTTTAATCACTTATTATTATTATTAACCATTTAATAATATTTTAATCACATATAAATATTATTATCTATTTAATAATATTTTAATCACTTATTAATATTATTAAATATAATTAATTTACTCCTTTTGAAATCTTTAATATTTAAGCAATTAAATGTAAATTATTTAATTACTTCCTTAATCCTTTAATTTCTTCCTTTTATTTATTTAATATTAATTAAAAAAATAATTAATCTAATTAACCTTACTTGTTTATTTATCTTTGCATAAAAAATTATTTACATAACCTTATTTCTCTTTAATTATTATTTAATATCATTTAAATAATAATCAATTAATTTATTATCCTCAAATCCTTTAATGATTATTTAAATAATAATTTCTTAATTAATTAACCCCATTTATTATTTAATATTAACCTTTTATTTACTTCATCTCCTTTTAATTATTATTTAATATTTTTTAAATAATAATTAATTAACTAATTATCCTTATGTATTAAAATAATAAATAATTACCTTATTAACTTCATCTTTCTTTAATTACTGTTTAATATCCTTTAAATAATAATTAATTATCTAATCATCCTTATTTATTAACTTTATATCCCATTTATTTAGGATTTAATAATAAATAATTAGCTATTATATTTATTTGCTTCAATTATTATTTATTATCAATTAAATAATAATTAATTATAATAATGGATTTATTTATTTATTTTATTTTATTTATTATTTATTATATAAATAATAAATAATAAATAATTATTAAACTTGGGTTCTAAATTAATTATATTAATTTTTAAACATTTTTATCCAATTTGGACTTAAATGACCCGAACCGACCCAACCTGAATGGCCCGACCCGAAACGAAAAATGCACTACCCATGAACAGTGACAAGGACCCCAGCCCTTCTTTTTAGTGCAAAACTTGGGCCCCGGCCCTAGTGTTGCAGAAATATTTTTTAAGTTTTGTCTACTTGACCATCTGATGGTCCGACAGCCATAACTTTTTCATTTAAAAATATTTTGGGGTGATTCTTGAGTCCATTCTCATCATAATTTCCTCCTCTATAATTTCTTTTTAGATCACAAATTCAAATTCCGAACGAAACTGGACTAAAAACTGCTCACAAGGACAAAGTGAAAACTAAAATCACAATTCCTTGGTTTTAATTGTTCAAACTTGAATAAAATAAACTCTACACATCCAAATGACACCAACTTAGTGTTGTTGTCTTCCTAACTTCTTGTTTTACAATATTTCATGGTTCAATCATATTTTTGAAAATATTTTGACAAAAAATTTAAGATCGAACCATCTAGAATTTTACCGAAAACATCTATTTTAATGTCTTTGACCAAATAGTTCTACATTAATGTATATGAATATACATTTAAACTTCATGAAACCTTACATGAACATGTTTAGCCATGATCCAAGCATAAGGATCACAAAGATGACATTTTTACCTTTTAAATCATATTTTAAATCACATAGAAGGTATAAACTAGAGTTATATAGTTTTATACCTCTTAGATTTGATGGTTTGCTTTCTTTGCTTCCCCAACATATGCTATGAAGTGTGATTACATCCAAGATCACCTCCTTAATTAAGAATGGTTTCACTCGGTAGTGACTCACTAAAGAACTGACTAACTCACTTTCTTTTTTCTTTAACTCACCGAGTTAACTCGCTAGAATTTACTAACACAATATAAAAGAAGCTCTCTAGCAATATTTTTGGAACCCTCTCAAATGAAAATTGATGAGTTATTTATAGGCCTAGCATTCTATACATATATTACATATATCTATATAATGGACATCAACTTTCTTCCAAAATTATAGCAAAATGTATTGAGTGTTCCATACACTTTATCAAGCAATAAATTGAATAAACTTTTGGAGTCCATGGACACCTTTTAATCCACAGGCCATGCCCCCCCCCCCCCCTAATTCATTGATTTTCCATTTATTTTTATTGCCAAACTTACTAATTAAAGTCTTCTAGAAGCTTTGACCATTGGACCAAAATTTAGGCTTGAAATTAAATTCATTTGGGTCATGTATACTCCTTTGATCCATTGAAATGTTGGGCTACTAAATCAATTTACTAGGCTCCCAATTAATTAAAATATTGGGCTAACATTAAATACCTTATGTCACATTTAATTAAAACAAGCGTTGGGCTTGATTAATTATTACATGGATCAATGTTAAATTAATTACATAGACTACTAGGTTAATTTATTTAACTTAGTTTAATACATCAATTGGACTTATAATATAATCCAATTAGACTTGCTTTAAATTATTCTACCACATTGAGTTACTCAATTAACTTATCCATAGTTAATTCACATCATCATATTTACTTACCTAGCAATTAACCAATGTTTGGTTAATGTTTTCTCTTGTCTACCAACTAAGGTTATTCAATTAACCCTACATTAGTTAATTCTCTATACTCAACCAAATTTTTCAATACTTTGACCATCAATTGACTTTTTAAATGTTTAGGCTACATAGTTTACCTTGCCAATGCTCTCTTATTTAATTATTTGGGCTACCCAACACAACTCACACATCTTCCATAACTTGGGCTAGGTAATTTATTTAATTGGACTACTAATACCTTATATACAATACTTGTCAACATAATTTAATTGGACTTATATTAATTACCCCTTAGACTATAACATTTGAGCTTATTATTTAATTACCTATATTCATGCAAATATTCTCATATTGGGCTTGTTTTAAATCCATTAATGGACTTTATACAATAACTTAATAATTAAGTTAATTACTTAATTAATTATTTCACATTATTGTCATCCAAGACAATCATCCTAAATTTTTCACAACTTTAACTCATACTAATATAATTAACCTAATTAATTATATTTCATGACTTCATATTTAAACTAAGAATTTTCTTAATGTGTGCCCTTAGGGCATACACTAAGCGCGAAAAATAATGTATAATATTATTTGTTTATGTAAGCGTACTGAATTCAATGTATAAAAAAATAATATACTAGTGGACCCCATGTATTGAATTCAGTGCAAATATATAAAGAAATAATTTATAACGGGTCACATCTCTTATTTTTCGCGCTTAGTGTGTGACCTTAGGGCACACATTAAGCGGACTCTTAAACTAATTAATTTATTAGTTTAATTAAATATTAACTTACTCATCCTCTTATTTGGCTAACAAGCACGTTTTAGGTATATAACCCTTAAACTAATTAATTTATTAGTTTAATTGAATATTAACCTACTCATCCTCTTATTTGGCTAACAAGCACGCTTTAGGTATATATATATATATATATATATATATATATATATATCCACCTTCACTTCTCAAATAAATTTATTTCCTTAATAAATTCTCTACATGCATCATTAAAATATTTTCACATTTAATTTTTAACAAATAAATTATGTTAAAAAAAATATTTACCCATTTTCTACACATCTCACTTCGACAACTCTAGGTTTTAAACCATAACCTTTAATTAATTATTTCAAATCTTATTTACAATTCTTGCAAAAATCTGGGATATTACATGTATGAATATTTATAATATAGAATTATAACATTTATAACACTTGTTAAATGATATTTATAACATTTGTTAAATGATACATTTTAGATATTTTAACTTTATAATAGTAAAAATCCATTAACTATACTTAAAACAATTTATTTTAGTTTATTAATGTTATAATAAAAGTGTTATTTCCTACTTTTTAGAATTGAAATGACATATTTTAAAAATAATTTTCGTATGATAGTGAGAACTAATTATTATATATATATATATAAGTTATTCGGATACGGATCCGAATTCGGATATCGAATTCCGAATATCCGCTATCCACGGGATATATTTACGGTCGGATGTTAAACGAATACGAATACGTCTATATCCGTATTCATATCCGTTTATTTGCGGATACTTTTAAACTGAATACGAATATATCCGTTTTTTTCGAATGCGAATAATATCTGATTTTTTTCGAATACGGATGCAGACAAATATCAATTTTTTGGTTACCATTTACAGCCCTATTTATTCCTATCTAAATTGCCCTACTTATTCCTATTTAAATTGCAATGAACTGATGAGTAGGATTAATAAGAATTTACTCTTATCTGTTGCAACACCTTTACCTTGAACACTTCTTTTTAAAAAATTCTAAACTTACTTGGAAAAATTATTCGCCAGTCTTACTCGTAAAAAAGACGAAAAAGTATGGCTCCATTTCATTTGTATTTTGTAAATAAAGTAGGACCATAATTTTTTATCTTTTATAAAAATAAAATTTGTAATTTTTTTAAATAAATGTAAAAATACCCCTTTTTTTTAGTAATGCATTGCAGTACCTGTCAGAAATGTCCGCGGGTGGACGCGATTTAATTGAACGGAATGAAATGCCCAATAGCGTCCTTAACTAAAATAGTGTAAGGATGTTTCCTAACATGTGCATAGGTGTATAATTTTATTTATTTACTTTTGGACATGAAAATTTTATTTATTTAGTTACTAATAAAAATTTTGAAGTTCTCAAACATATAAATTCTACCAAACTGCTGCTAGTACTGTTATGTAATCTAACTTTTAGAATTTGGTTAAAACAGATTGGTCGTTAAATAATGCAGCTCTATATCAAATTATTACTCCTGCTATTATTCCTTTATTAGTTTGATTCCCATACGTTTAATATTTATTTTTATTAAAAAAATATTATATTATTAAATAATGATAATAATATTAAATATCTTATAATAAAATAATTTTTCATTAATTATTATTTATGTAATTAGTTTTTTTTTTTAAAATGATTTGAAATACATAATATTTATATAAAAATATTAGTAGGCGAACAAATATGAAATAATTATTTTTATAATTAATACTTATTCGGTCTAATTTTATTTGTTCTAGTTTGAAAGTACACGCTTATTAAAAAAAATTATCTTTAAATTATTCATCTATCATTTTTTTTGTTTAATTTAATCTCTTAACTCCTTCTTGAAATAATAAAATAGAGGAGGGAGAGAGAGAGGGGGAAAATGAGTGTGGTGTGCTTCCAATGTCAAAGTTATTAGTACTATGTTTTCCAATGTATATTATGTTGTTTTCAATTAATTTTTTTAAAGTTAAATGAGGCTAGTATTAAAATAGTAAGGTTAAAAATAGCATAACAAAAAAGAAGGACAAATATATTTAGACACACCAAAAATAAAATTAAAACAACCAAATTTGAACGAAAGAACAATATTTTTAAATAATTTAAATGTTCATCAATGTATTAACTAACATTTAAGTAATTTACGTTAGATGCAAGGCCCAACACCCTTTTTAACCTAACAAGTTTTTTTTTATTAGTACACAGAGTTTAGATTAGGGGTGCATAACGGTCGGTTTGGTTGATTTTATAGATAAAAAAATAACAAAACCATTTAAGTTGATTATAAAAAATTAAAAACCAAAAACGCTCAAATTTTTATCGGTTAATCGGTTATCGATTTATTCGGTTATCGGTTTAATCGGTCGATTTAGTCGATTATTAAAACGTATGCCATTATTTCCTGATTTAAGATGTCGAGAAAAACATTACTGCACTTATTTTCTTTTTTTAATGCATCATCAATGATTATTTGTATGTTATTTAAACAGGCTGAATTGCTTTAGAATCAAATGGAAGTGGATTATGACATTGGGTGAGTAGTGTATGTTGTGGTGCAAAATACGGCTTGTAAGCAAGTACATGTTTGAACAACCTGGTTGTTTGGTATATAAAGGTGGAAGAAATCGTACTTGAATTGTATGGATATGTAAAAGATAGAATTGGTATGTCAAGCAATGTATTGTTAGATAACAGGGAATTGGTATGTCATCAAATTATAAAAAATACATATAATGAATATATAATTATATAAAATAAATAATTATTAGAAAAGTATATAAATTATATTATAATATTAAGGCGTTCGGTCGGTTTCGGTTTTTGAATAAATCAAACTAAAACCGACCAATATAATTTCGGTTTTTTAATTTTACAAGTTTCGATTTTATGATTTTCGATTTGATTTGTTAACGATTCAGTTTAATGCGATTAATTTTTTGATTATTTTCGATTTTGTGTGCTCCCCTAGTTTAGATATCAATTTAGTGGCCATTTTCTCTTAAGGAATTTGGTTCAGCGTCATTTGAATATTTCTTGATTTGAAAACTTCCTGGAAGGATCTCGAAGTAGATGTTTGATAAACGGCAATTCTCATCACCACAGTCAGGTAAGTAATATACTTTCCATTCCGAAAAGGAAAAATGAACTTTATCATAATCTACAACAAAGATTAATATTAAAACATAACAAAATTTATCAAATTAATGTTTAAGAATTAACTCTTATTAGACTCTTATAATCATGTTTTAATCTCTTATGACAGTATTAATTTTTGGGGATGATAATTAAGATTATCTTATGAAATGCTACATCACCCAACACTAACAGTAATTGTATTTCCTGCTAAAGTAGAAACCACGTGACCATTTTCTTTATTTTTACGCAATAACTATAAAAACTGTTTCATGTTAGGTTTAATTGTAAAGGAATATTATTATGCACTAAAAATTATAATGTGACTCTATTTTTTGTTAAGGTATTCCGTGATAATAAAGTTTCACATCAAGTTATAAAGAAAAAAATTAAAAATATATATACTCTAATATATTACAGAACTTTGGGTTAACTTATTAGATTTAATTGTCGGCTTCCGTTTCCACGATTGACTAGATAATCCAATGTAAAGAAAATATGGAATATGAAGTATTAATGAAGGGCCACGAAAATCCAAACGTAATTAAAATATGAAATCCAATGTAATGAAAATATGGACTATGAAGTCTAATACTAATAACCACTAGTTTTCTTCTTCTCTATCCTTTAAGGTCTACGGTCGGGTACGCTGTCTATCCTGGATACTTAAGAAGATCTGAAGTTTTTTTTTCTTATGACCCCATTTATCTATCCTTTAAGCTCTACGGTAGGGTACGCTGTCTATCCTGGATACTTGAGAAGATCTGAAGTTGTCTTTTACTTATGACCATTCCCTGTTCGCCAGATATCCTTTCTTCTCGATCTGATTCATCTGATGGACTCTGTTCGCCAGATATTCGTAACTATAAATGCAAAATTATATTATGCATTCGTAACTATGAGAAACCATTTCTCAGGAGAACAAACTATTTCCAATTACCACCTCTCCATTCTTGCCTTCACTTTTCCCATCCTCCTTACCTTCCTACAGTTGAAGCATGTAGGAAAGGTTGATTCTCCGTTTGATATGCATCCAAAAGCCATGGCAATTGCTAGTGCGAGTTTTCTCATTCATTCTCTGGGATTTGATAGGGAGCTGAGAATTTCTTTGGCTCGTCTCTCGCCTACTTATCCCAACGTTGTTGGCTATGGCGCGACATTTTTTGGTTACTTGTCAATTGCCTCTCTGGCATCAATTCTCTTCTCAGACTTTGTTCAGCCATTTCTTTTTCTGCTCTTCGTGCTGTCTTTAGCTGGGCTGCTACATTTAGTTCAGAAGAGATTAGTGGGTGAAAATGGAGGATTCAACAATCTAAGCAGGCGCATCAAAAGGATTTTTACTAGTGTTTTTATGGACAGCAGAGATATTCTTCCGGTGTCCACCAATTTATAATTGTCCTTGTCTAGTGTCAAAATTATGTATCCATATATATATCATGTGTAGTTGGTAATAGTTTTTGTTTTGGCAAAATAATTTTTTATGGGCCCGCAAACGTAGTTTAAGGATTTGGAAGTAGGAGTTCAAAATTCGTGCAAGAATCCCTCTGAAGTGTTATTGTGAAGTTGTGATGTGTTTTTTCTGTGGAATTCTTATTTCTGTTGAGATAAAGAAAGTAACAGATTCAACTAACATATTCATTTTTGCCAACTCTCACTTAATATTTAAGATACACCAGAAATTAAATAGTTAGAATAGAAAATAATGTTACTTTTTTTCCGGTCGAAGCGAAATTTTAATCCTAGCGTGCAAAGGTGGAAGAATCCTCTTATTCCCAATAACATTGAGATTTTCTGGCCGAAAGCAAAAGTTATTGGTAAAAATCCATGAGAAATGTATCACAGAGACCGAAGGAGGAATCAAAGAACCATGCTAAAGATTCAAGATATATATGACAGTTTCCCCCCCCCCCCCCCCCCCCCCCCCCCCCTCTTATATATATATATATATATAATTATTTTTAATATCATTTGAGGCAGAATTCGCACGGACTAAAAGACTACCAATTATCTTTAAGTCGATAATTCCTAGAAACCCAAGCTATATTGAAAGGTGCTGCAAAAAATAAAATAAAATCACTATATGGGGTCGGTCCTCTGATCAGCTGACGTAATTGGGCAATGGAGTCCATAGCTCAGCAGCACTGACCTAATCGGGTACCTCAAGTTCATTCCTGAACTGCTGGCGGATAGTAGCCCTCAAATAGCTTTACCAGGAGGGACCTGCTTTGTCAATGGAGTCCACTGAACTTAGACACAGTACAATGTCATTTTAGCAAAACATCCTAATTCTTGTAACAGCAAAATAGGGTTTGTGTGTATCCTGTGTAATGTTTATTGGTTTTGGATAAGCAGATTGAATTTGATGCCAAAAACAGAGAATGTCACCTCCATTTTTTATAGCACGGCAGGCACAAAGGGAATCAGTTGTTTGATAAACATTTAATTTCAGCTTGCATTCCACCAAGTAGAAGAGAATTTTTTTTGCTCTAGGTACAGATTTAGTGGCATTGTAGCCAATTGGGCATGCCATCAGCCAAAGGAACTTTAGAGCTGTGCATTATTGGAAAAGTAGTAGCAGTAGCAGACGACAAAACAATTTTAGAACAATTATCCAAATGAATTATGAATATAATTACTTGCAATATTTCAATACAGCCAGTAAGAGCAATATAATAATACTAGTCTAGTCTCAGTTTTGATGTACAGACCAATACAAAAATTCTAAATTTCAGGCCAAATTTATTGGCCTCACTTCAATGGAAGAGTTACTCTCTTTCCCTCCACTGCAAACTTCTCTCTGTCTACAAGCTGCATTAATAAAACAAAATTATCAAGGCTGACTAACTAAGGATTTTTTTTTATAATTAAGATTGAGGATTATGTTTCATCTTCATAATGCAGAATATCAAAACTATAGTGTTCGGGTGTAAATATTTGGCCATGAGTCATCATTTAAATATCTGGCAGAGTAAGGCTAGGCGTATGTATGTTACAGTCATACTTTCATTCATTAGTGCACACGTGGATGAGTGGGTGATGACTCTTTCTTTAGATATTTGTAATAGTTAATTATTAGATGGGAAGAGGCAGAGATATTGGGAACCAGAAAAGTCAAAGGGGACATTATTATCTACAGAGATACATATCACGAAGAAGAGGGAGGAGGGGGGGGGGGGGGATCATTAACACTTGAAGCCGGCAACACCACAAGGGAGATAGAGAGGTCGTCTTCTCAACAACACCAAATACGGAACCGGAATACTTCATCTTGGTCACACTCCGGCGTATCGATATTCTCGGAGTTATTGTATTATACGGTGTGTACAACAAGCACCATTCTTACGCGTCGGTAAATATCGAAGGGTAGTGATATACACCGCATCGATGAGGAAGTATTGTTTTCTTTCTACAAATCATTATATTGTAACACCTCTTATAATATTCTAGTGGATTCCTGGAACATCACCCGTGTTTTTTCCCGATTTGGGTTTCCACGTAAATTACCGAGTTATTATTTTCAATATTTACTTGATCAAACATCTTTAATTCCAGCATGTTTTGGGCTCTTTATTGGTGATGCGTTTTGGGCTGACCGACTCGGTGATTTCGGCACACGTCCAAAATCTGACGTCAACATTGGCGCTAGAAGGAGGGCCGACGACGGCCACAGTAATTTCAAATCACCAAATTATTTCTGAAATAATTTTTATTGCGGTTCAGTTATCCGACTGAAGGAGAATATCCTATCTGAAGCTAAATTATCCCCATTTATTAAATATTATAATAATAATTATAACATTTGTTTGATTACTACGTGTATGCTTATTTAATTTAAAATATAACATTAATATATACTTATTGGTCATGTTATGTTCCTCAGCTCGAATTAGAAAACTCATCAATTCATTACCAAGGCAAGTTCTTTCCATTTCCAACCGTACCCCTTTTTAGTTTCAGATCGGATCACTCAATGGCAAGTCAATCCAGCAACCCCCAATCCATTCACGACTTCACTGTCAGGTTGGTGAGGGGCTTAATGGGTGGAAGTCGGTGGCCTGTGTTGGCAGCTTCGATTTCTCCTCGGCAAACGATGGCACCAACTCGGCAACTAGGTTGGGTCGGCAGTGGCAGGCTCGGTGGTCCGAGGGGGGCTCGGTGTCTCGGTTCGGCGGCGCCCAGTCTCGGCCGTTTGGGTCTTCGGTATGGTGGCTCGGCACGATCCGATAGCGCAGCAGCCTGGGCTCGGGCTAAGGGGTCTTGGCTCGTCTGTTTGTGTCGGCAGCCCTGTCGTCTTTGGTGACTTGGGTTGGTGGATGAGTGGAGCTTGCGGGTAGGTCAGTGGGCTTAGTGCCTGGTTGGTTGGGTAGGTGTTCGGCACCACGGGGGCGCTCGGCGGTGGGGAGGAGCTCGGCCTTGGCTAAGGCTGGAGCTTAATGGTAGGTGCTTGGAGCTTGGAGGTTGATGCTCGACAGCTTGGTGGTTGGGTAGCGCAGCGTCGACAGCGTGGCTCGGATAGGCGGTCCAAACTTGGGCTCGGTGGTGCAGCTCTGGTTCGGCAGGTTTGGTGGTGCAGCTTGAGTCGGCGGTGACTCCAATTCAACAACGCTTGGGGTCGGCTAGCAGTGGTTCGGCTCGACAGCATCTGGGTCGGCCGGCAGTGGACTGACGGCTAGCAGTCGTTCGGCTCTGCAGCATCTGGGTCGGCCGGAAGGGGGATGACTGGGTGATTCAATAGTCCCGGTATGGGCTCGGCTATTGCTCGGCAATGCCTGGTTTGGCCGACAGTGGGCTGGTACGGCTGCTCGGTAGATCACAGTGGCTCGATGAATTGATGTTCTTTGAGGGGAGCTCGGTGGTGACTTCTCCTCGGCAGCGTCAGTGACCTAATAGCTCGGTATCAGTCAGGCAACACGACGGGGGCTCGATTGTTGTTCGGGAGGGCTCGGCGGTTGGGAGGATGAGGATCGGTTGGGAAGTGCTCGATGGGCTCTCACTAGTTCTTACTCGATTTGTAGAGGAAAAACCGAAAGAGAGAGTTTAATTTCTCACAACCACTACGCATAAAATGACCACTAATATTTAACCAAAAAGAGCTCAATCTTGCAGATGTTAGTGAATATCATTTGGGTGTCGGCTGTTCAAATGGGAAAAGATAAAATGAACCAGTTGGCAGACAAATTCTATGAAACTTTGAAATTACCTGTTGGTTCATCTGTAAGAGATAATCTACTGTCAAGTATGTTAATATCTACCTATTTTCTGGAAGTTTTCTTTTCTTTGGTAGGCGACAATGAATGCTCCTGCGACTTCGGATATCACAAGGTACTTGGTCCTAGTAATGTATCACGCTATACAAGCTTCTGGTCATTTGTTCTTCCCCAAATTTTGGAAGTTTGGTGTGGTGGCCCATGCAGAATAGTGCGTAAAATTGCAAAACAGAATGATGAATTTCTAGCACGAATAGTGGAAGATCATCTGAACAGTCTTAAGAGAGAGAAAATATGACAGATTGATGATGTACAGGTATAAATAAATTAATAATGGTGGATCGCGGATGGCAGTTTGGTGTTGGCGGTATGACAATTGAAATTTATGTTGAAATTTTTGTCCAACTCTAATTTTATAAATTTTTATAACAGGAGAGTGGGGGGCAAGATGTTGGGGTATAAATATTAGAAGTGGGGACTTATATGTAAAAATCTGATAATGTAAAACTAAATATATAGAGAGGTAAGGGGCAGACTCATAGCAAAATAAAAGGGGTGAAACAGATGCATTTATGTAGAATAATGGTAGCACAAAATCCAGAATATCTTCTTGGCGGCATCGCATAGTAGGAGGCAGCAGTGCAAAATCAATAGTGCAGTGGCGGTATAAGTAGCAGGGTGGTGGCAGACAAAGCAAAAGGTGGAGGCTCATTATCATATGGAATATAGTCACAATCTAAGCAATCAAAAGCTCAGCAAGACATTCAATCATTTCAGTTGGTGGGATCACGACGTTATTATCAGAACTTACTACTGAAGCTTTGATCAAAGTATGAGCACGGAGGTACAAGGTGATGTGTCCCTCTTAAGGATATAAAGTGGTCTTTCTTAAAGATGTAAAACTGGCACAAGGCCTCCCAAAGGGTCGGGAACGCCACCTCGGTGATATAAGGATGGGGGGAGACATAAAGAAACCCGGTCCTCGTACCAGCACAGCGAAATCAGGTCAGACAACATATATTTATTTTTGCATATATTCATTCATGCATTCATTACTGTATACATACATGTGGTACAAGGATGGATGACTGGTATAATGATATAAACTAGTATCTCTTCCAACCTACATATCTGTTTCACATTATATTATGATGTTATAAGGTTAGGTCAACCTCCCTTGTTTCCCTTGGGGCATGGGAGTGCTACTTTGGAAATTTAACAGGTCTCAATATTTCGATTTGGCTGGGGGGCAGTAATGACAATTATTCTTAATTTTCTGTATGACCGGAACGGTCGGGACGGTATAAGGGGAACACACCCAGCTCAGGGTCACATGAGTCATGACCGGGACGGTATAAGGGGAACATGTAAGACCCCGAATTTTATGAAATACAAAATTTAATTTTTCTTCATATATATTTTTTTTTTTGAAACAGTAAGTGGTTAAATCGATAAAGTTAAAAGTTAAGGATGTTATGTGCAAATTTTATTTTGTCGGACAATATTCGCTTTGTCGGGGAATATTCGTTTGGTCGGGGAATATTCGTGTCGTACGACGGCGCCGAAATAACAAATTATTGGTGGACCCCACAACGGAATATTTGTCGGATATAGAAAACGACAGAAATAACCTTTTTAAATAAAAATAGTCAACGGAACTGTTAAAATACCGGTGATAAAAGAATAGTAGCATACGGTAGTTTTTGGTATTTTCTGTAGCACACGGTACTCTACAGTAACACACGGTATTGCATAGTGTCTCATATTATTGGTCTAATAATTGACACCGTAACTGTTACGCATCATTTCATCGATAATTGTCACTGCATAATATTTTATATTATCAATTCAATAATTGTTGTTACACAGTATTTTGCATTATTGATTTAATAATTGTCATTACACTGTATTTTATATCATTGAGTCAATAATTGTTGCTGCACTGTTTTTAAAATTATTGAACCTAATAATTGTCACAGTAACATATGCACAGTAATTCACATTATTGAATCAATAATTGTCATTACACAGTAACGTATGCTTTCTTTTACATTATTGTTATCTCTATTATGATGTTTTTTAAACAGTTGTATTTCATTAATTTATTGACTTGATATCTAAGAGCTAACTATACTGTATTTATAACAATTAGTCATAATAATTGAATTGATAAAGTTATTTGTTTATAATATAAAGTTAGGTGATTATTAGGTGATATGAAATGAATGGTGTAGATTAAAGTGTGAAATATTGTTGAATAATTGAATTGATTTGTTTATAATATAAAGTTAGGTGATTATTATGTGATATGAAATGAATGGTGTAGATTAAAGTGTGAAATATTGTTGAATAATTGAATTGATTTGTTTATAATATAAAGTTAGGTGATTATTAGGTAATATGAAATGAATGGTGTAGATTAAAGATAATATAAAATTTGAAATGGATGGTGTAGATTAAAAGATGATATTTAAATGAATGGTTTAGATTAAAGGAATGATAAGATTTTTGGCTATAAATAGAAGCCTTAACTTAAGGATTTTTCATAAACTTCCTTACTTGTTCTTTCTTTCTCTCTCTAAATACTTCTTGTGAAAGTTCTCTCTAAGTGTGCTTAAGTCATCTTGAGTATTTGTGAAGATCTATAAGTATACGTGTACTGTTCAAGTTAATCAACCTCATTTAAATCAATATCCAGTCACGTGTTGAGGTAAGGGATACCATCTTTTTCATCTTCCATTATTCAAACGTACTATGGTAAGGGATTATCATTATTTGATTCTCGATAATAATATTGTTTCTTCCTTACTCATAAGACGTGCCTTTTATTTCCATGTATTAAATTGTGGGAATAACCTTACGGAGCGGATTGCCGCCTGTTGATGAATAACCTTTCGTATTCATTCATTATTAATCTCTGAGAATAACCTTACGGAGCGGATGGCCGCCTGTTTGGTGAATAACTCTTTGTACTCAAATTCTATTAAATTGTGGGAATAACCTTACGGAGCGGATTGCCGCCTGTTGGTGAATAACCCTTTGTATTAATTTCCTTCACCTTTTGTTAATCAAACCTGCTACGGTAAGGGATATTATTTTCTTTCATACTCCTAAATCGAAATTTATTATGGAACTATTGCTTCTATAATTCCTGAAAATATTATATGTTCCATAATAGTTGAACTTCATTATTTCAACTGAACATTCCTATTTACGTGAACCTTTCTATTGAATTGTAACCGTTATTCTGAACTGTGGATCTTGAATATCATTTTTAAATTTCACTCCACATCATGTTGACAATTTGGACATTATTTGAATCTGCACAAAGTAAACTTCTGATACTTATTGTTTATCCTGTTTCTTCTGTTCATCATTTGTATCACTGTTATTTGTACTAATCATCAAGAATCAAGGTGTGGTGAATATTTGTGGCCGGAGGCACAAATGTGATATATTTGTTGAACAGATGATAGGTTAAAGGCGATATAATAGGTTAAAGGCGATACATCTGTTCGGTGTCTTTTATGGCACGTGGTGAATGTTCTCTTTGGCCCGTAGTGCAAAGATAAACTGTTGATTGGTATGATTATGACCAAAGGCTGAATCTGGTATAATCATGACCGTTGGTGCTATATTGAATATCTTTGGCCCGTAGTGCAAAGATGAACTGTTGATCTGCATGATTATGATCAGGAACTGTGAATTTGTATTATCTTGACTAATGATATTTCAGATGATAAAAGTTGATGATGTTTTTCCTAAAAAGAGAACCGAGTGGACATTATAGTCTGCATTATTCTTCTAATAGATTACTCATTCCGCTGTTATTATTGATCTGAACGTTGTTTAAGAATTTAACTGCAGTTTTTGATATAAACCTTGTAGTCTATTGTATTCTATCAAGAACTCAACTGTTGAAGACTAATGATAATTTATTCGTCATTATCTTAGTCATGATATTCTTTACTGGGCTATTTGAGCTCACCCTTTCTTTTGTTCCATTGTTTTTCAACAGGAAATGAAAGCATAACAGGGTCTAGCCGGGGAATGGAGTGAGGGTCCGAGGAATAGTTATCATAGTCTTCACGTTTTGTAAAATAGTGTGGCAATAATAGTGAAGACTTAGTTGTGTATTATTATACACTGTATTGTAGTACGTTGTGCTTTGTTGTAAAAATTTTGTTGTAGTCTTTTGACGACTCAAGTTTGGGTTGTGTGGGCCCAGATTTGGGGGCGTCACAGAACACACCCAGCTCAGGGTCACATGAGCCATGACCGGGACGGTATGAGGGAGACACACCCGTCTCAGGGTTATATGAGGCATCAACGATCAGTGTGGGTTCGATCAGTTTGTGTCCAATCAGATTCGGTTTGGATTCGAGCGGTTTCGATTCACCTCGATCAGTGTGAATTCGGTCGGCTTCGATTCGCCTCGATCAATGTGAATTCAGTCGGCTTCGTTTCGCCTCGATCAATGTGGGTTCGATCAGTTTGTGTCCAATCAGCTTCGGTTTGGGTTCGATCGACTTCAGTTTGGTCCGCTCATAATTGGGTTCGGTCGGCTTCGATTCGCCTCGATCAATGTGGGTTCGATCAGTTTGTGTCCAATCAGCCTCGATTAGTGTGGGTTCGATCGGCTTCGGTTCGCCTCGATCAGTGTGGGTTCGGTCGGCTTCGATTCGCCTCGATTAGTTTGAGTTCGATCGCCTTCGATTCGTATTGATCAGTTTGGGTTCGAACGGTATAGTTCAACCAGTTTGAGTTCGGTTGGCTTCGATTTGCCTCGATCAGTGTGGGTTCGGTCGGCTTCAATTCGCCTCGATTAGTTTGAGTTCGATCGCCTTCGATTCGTATTGATCAGTTTGGGTTCGAACGGTATAGTTCAACCAGTTTGAGTTCGGTTGGCTTCGATTTGCCTCGATCAGTGTGGGTTTGATCGGCTTCGATTCGTCTCGATCAGTTTGGTTCTCCCGTGTCGGGTTCGATCGGCTTCGGTTTGTCCCGATCAGTTCGTGTTCGATAAACTTCAGTTTTGATTGGTCAGTTTGGGTTCAATTGGCTTTAGTTTTGGCCTAGGCATTTTTTTGGTTCGGCCAGTTTCGGTCGACTTCGATTTGGTTCGACCAGTTTGGGTTGGGTCAATCCGGTAGTTTTGGTTCGACAATTGGGTAGGTTCTTCATTGGTAGCGGGGTTCAACTCAATGGTATGTATGATGGGTTTAGTATCATCAGCGAAGAGTTCAGCTCAGACGTATGAGTTCAGCAGTTTGGGTCTGTTTAACAGTTTTGGGACAATTTCATAATTTTGGGTTGGTTCGGCAAGTTCATTTCGGAGTTTGTTCGGCGGTTTGTTCGGCAATTTGGTATCAGCCTGATGAGGTAGATGGTTTGGGTACGACTCAGATGTCCGGATTGGTGCTCGACAACTCAATGTTCAAGCTCGGCAACTCAGTGTTCAAGCTCGGCAACTCAATGTTCAAGCTCTACAGCCCAGTGTTCAAGCTCAGCTACTCGGTAACTTCATCTCGACAGTTTCAAGATCGACAAATTGGGTGCAACTCGGCGGCGTAACAGTTATATTTGGTGTTTCAAATGTACTTTTTGCATTACTCTCCTATTATAAATTTTCTTATAACAGGAAAGTGGGGGGCAATGTTGGGGTGTAAATATTTGGCCATGAGTCATCATTTAAATATCTGGCAGAGTAAGGCTAGGTGTATATATGTTACAGTCATACCTCCATTCATTGGTGCACACGTGGATGAGTGGGTGGTGACTCTTTCTTTAGATATTTGTAATAGTTAATTATTAGATGGGAAAAGGCAGAGATATTAGGAACCAGGAAAGTCAAAGAGGACATTATTATCTACAGAGATATATATCACGAAGGAGAGGGAGGAGGGGGGGGGGGGGGGATCATTAACACTTGAAGCCGGCAACACCACAAGGGAGATAGAGAGGTCGTCTTCTCAACAACACCAAATACGGAACCAGAATACTTCATCTTGGTCACACTCCGGCGTATCGATATTCTCGGAGTTATTGTATTATACGGTGTGTACAACAAGCACCATTCTTACGCGTCGGTAAATATCGAAGGGTAGTGATATAAACCGCGTTGATTAGGAAGTATTGTTGTCTTGCTACAAATCATTATGTTGTAACACCTCTTATACCATTCTAGTGGATTCCTGGAACATCACCCGTGTTTTTTCCCGATTTGGGTTTCCACGTAAATTACCGTGTTATTATTTTCAGTATTTACTTGATCAAACATCTTTAATTCCAGCATGTTTTGGGCTCTTTATTGGTAACGCGTTTTGGGCTGACCGACTCGATGATTTCGACCAACGTCCAAAATCTGACGTCAACATATAGCATTAGCTGACAAAATTGTTCCACTAGAAGCAATGCAGTACCTTCTGTTTCAAGAAAGCAAGACCCTCTCTTTTTGAAGAGAAATTGGAAAAAATAGAAGATTGTTCATCAATAAGAGCTTTTAGCAGTTCCAGCGTTAATGACTCTCCAGGAACCTATAAACAAGAAATTAATCAGGTAAGAGAAAGAAAGGATAAATTTTAGAGAAGCTCACAAGATTAGAGAACGCACTTGACGAAGAAGCTGTATACACAATTTTTTTAGCTTCACTTTTGGTTCATCTCTCTTATCCATTTCTGATATGTCATCAAATTTACGTTTCGGTGATGAGCCAGAATCTGCAGAATCCTTGCCATCACTGTCACCGAAAGACGTCTTCTTCCCCTGAAAGTGGCAACCAGCTATTTTCCTTGGCCAGTCCGTAATGCCCAGTCCCTGTTTTCCAGTTGTGGCTTTATTCTGCAGACAAAGACTAGCATGAACACATAACAACGTAACCTCCATAGTCACTAAACTGATCTACAACACTGCAGGCTTCTGGAAAGTAGAATAAGCATAGATGTGGATTAACTTTTCTTAAAGAAAATCAATGATGAGATTATCTTGTGCATTTTTAATTAAATGCAATTTTTTTTGGCTAAATGAACAAAGTTAGATACCATAATCTGAAATTGGCATACTCTCCATAGACAGAGTAATCATTTATTTATTCTGCAAATAAACAGAACCAATGGGCAGTGGCATGAACAACAAATGCATAAAGTTATTTAACAGATTTGTAATAAACAAGTTCGCAGCAAGGACGCATACTTGTACAAGATTGTAATCCTCCTCATGAAATGCAGTCCTCTTGAAAATTTTGAACATGTTCAGTTTGAATAGATTTCTTTTCCCTAGACTGAGCTCCAAGCAAACCTTCGGAGACAAATCCATATTTGTTTGTAGCCCCACCTGTCTGATGGAATATCCTTCAGTACGTTTTCTATTTCAAATTTGAGGTGTCATTTCAGGAACACTAACACTCCACAAAACAATGACATCACGAGGTTAATTTGTTGAGGAAGTTAAAATTGGCTGACAGTGATTATTGAAAGCAAAACGGAACAGATATGGGAGGATATGCTAAACATCACGAAACACTACACATTAGAGCGGTGGCCAGTAAAATAATAAAAATGCCTCGATAGAAAATTTTCTATTTTGGGATGGCAAGGAATAGAAGGGTGGAAGTGGAAACATATAGAGGAACAAAGTTTACTGGCTAGTAACTTTATATCCAAGACATGCATGATGAAACATGCATTCGTGAAAAATCAGAAAAGAGGGCGTTCACAGGGAAGGCTTTTGAAGTTCCTACATATAATGACCAATACTCAAACTCAACTCAACTCAACGCAGCCTTTAATCCCAAATTAGTTGGGGTGGACGTTTAATGAATAATACATACTGCCAAATATTACCAAAGTCAAAAGCTTTTTTAAGAACAGAAACATGCCATCATGGTAACATGAAGAGCCAGTATCAACTCAAAGTCTGATCATTCTAATGTTAGTTTATTTGCCACAGAAATCAATCACTTGAATAGCTCAAAGGTAATAGCCCAAGTCCCAGCATCAATATTTGAAGAGAGCGAGAGAGAGAAAGAGAAACCAAAATTTAAAGTGCCAGCATCAAGCCAAAAGTTTTGTTGCAGAGGAAAATTTACTGACTTTCTTAAAGAATCAGTTTCCCAGAAGGACGTATGATCACACTTGTAAAAAAATTATACTTCAGAGCCATGATATGTAGCCATTTTATTCCCCTCCCACCCTCTTAAAAAGAGCAGGGAGAACATAGGAATAAGAAGCCACTGCACGTCTGCACCCAAATCAACGAAGCAAAATCACAAGAGCAAAAGACCAAGACCCCAATCACTCAATTCTAGCTTAATGGTAAAGCCTTGCCAATTCACAAATGTGTGGGTACTTTTGAATAATCTTCAATAGGAAAATAAATTTGAAGTATGTGTGCAGGGTTAAACTCAACGTGACGATCTAGCATAATAAATAGTTGCAAGTAGAACCAGAAAAAATTCACTGCCGAACCAAACCGGTCGAACTAGTTTCGGTTTTTTAGTTTTATAGCGTTCGATTTTTTGGTTTTATATTTTTCGGTTTGAAATAGTAACGATTTGGTTCGGTCCGGTCGATTTTTCGATTTTGATCGGTTTTGTGTGCACCCCTACTGTTGGATATTTTAATAAGATAAGAATTTTTAAATTCATTCCTAATACTTTATTTTTATAATTATTTTTAGTCTTTGTTAGACCGTTACAAATCATGTTTATAAATGTTTTTACTGATCCATTATGTGTAAATTTATAAAACTCTAACTAGAGACAAAGGTTAATTATAAAAATCTCTTAATGAGCTATATAGCCCTTATGGGTGGGGATGTACAAGTCATAAATGCATTCTTGATAAACTCACCTATCTCTATGAGTGTAAATTGAGGCCCCTTTTTATGGGAATTGGTCTATTCTGTAGATCACTCATGAAAACCAGGATTAAGTACAAGGCTGTAATGTGCTGATTTGAGAAGTTTGTGCTGATTATGTGTGTGAGTTTATTCCATGTACCCTCAAGTAGTCATTGTTTAAAAGGCTGAGCCACTTTGACTCTAGTACGGGAACACCGAAACACTAAATGAAGGTTTGAAGGCAGAGCTACATTCATGATGCATGATGTTCTCTCTTTGCCCAATTTTTATCTATTTTTATTTTTATTAAAATAAGTGAGGGATTGTTGAATATTTTAATAAAAATAAGAATTTTTATAATCATTCTTAATACTTTATTTTAATAACTATTTTTGGTCTCTGTAAGACCATTACAAATCATGTTTATACTTTTTTTTATTGGTCCATAACTTTTCTTAAGTTTAAATTATTATAGTACTTTATTAAGTCTATTATTATGGAACATAAGTTACAAAAGTTTTCATAATAGTAATTTTTCTACACCTATAAATAGATGCTTTTTATATGTAATCTAGAGTGGTGAACTTTTTTTGAAAAAAATACAAGAATCTAAATAATAATAAGAGATTAATGATTATCTCTATGTTTATATTCGTCTTCTACACTTGCAAGTAGACAAAGAATGGTATTGTATAAAATTTTTATTTTTTCAGTTGTGCAGATTAGAGAGAATTACAATAATAGTGGTTGGGCTGTTGTATTTTGAAAGCGATGCGTCAATATCATCAATTATAATCCGAGAGGAGATGCGAATAGTCTTGAGGAGAGTGACATAGTACGCGTCTCAACCTAAGTGTTAATATTAACAAATATATTAAGGTCAATTATTTGATGAATAAATATGAAGGTAATAATATCTATTCTTGTTCTAATTCAATTTTATAAAAAAAATTATAAATCTTATTGTTACATATTTTGAATTTAATTATAGCACTAACTTATTCCCCTTTTTCGAAATATTTCTTCTACATACTTCATCATAGGCACTTTTGGATCAATAAATAAAATACAAACATATCATCTGTAATTTGTATGCGTCGTTTCAACTTTCAAGTTGAGTACCGTGTTGAAAATAATAATAATGTAAACAAGATTTTGATAAGTTGAAACAAGACCTTTTGAAGATAATTTATGTGATGGAGATATCTAATTTATGTGATGTAATTTTTAAATAACTACCACTACTTGCAATTTCTATATTTTTGGATTATGTTTTATAATTGCCACAACTTTTAGAGTGCATACTTTTATAAATAGAAAATTGATATTTTTATAAATTAATTTAATATTTTTAAAAAATTAAATGAGACTCATTTGTAAAAATATTAAATTAACTTATAAAAATATCATTTCTTATATAAAATTAATATTTTCATAATATTAAATAAGACTCGCTTATAAAAATATTAAATTAATTTATAAAAATATCAAATTCCTTATAAAATATGTCATAAGTGGCCCCAAAGAAAATCTTTACCTAAGCCATTGTTTATGACTAGTATTATCTTGAAAGATATTAATTATGACCAGCAAAACACAAGAAAATACGTAGTAAGATGAAAAATGAAGGACAATCAAAAATCGAATACTATTATGAGACATAATTTCACCCTTTTTGTTTTAATTTCCTTTTATTTATGGTAAAAGAGTTCCGTATAAATTCTCACTAACTTTTGCAGCTCAATGTTCAAAGCTATAAGCCTGCACATATCTCTGAAATAGCGGCCCTGCTTTCTCTCTCCTCTGAGCTGATCTACGGAATTCGCAGCCTCGCATTGATGGGGTCGATACTCGGCGACCTGCCTTCATTCGACCCCCACAACTTCAGCCAACTTCGACCCTCTGATCCTTCAAATCCTTCCGTAAGAAATTCCTTTTTCTACCTTCTATATTTAACCCTTTTAAATTTTGACTTGGATTTTCTTTTTCTGAATGAAATTTAGTTTTTTGCATGATCCATTAAGCTGTTATTTATCTTGTTAATAATTGTTAAAGTAATGGTCGTGTGCAGTGGGTCAGGACTTGGTTGAGTTTATTAATAATTGTTAAAGAAATATAATGTTTGATCTTTTACCCAATTCAGGATTAGGGTTTTCTTGGTTCAGCTATGTTTCAATCATTGCACTTGAAATGTATAATCTTCTAGTGTCTGATTATGGGGTTTCAAGGTTTGGAAGTTTTTATTTTTTTTAAAAAAAAAAGAGAAAAAGTAGGGAAGATATGAATGCTAGAATATCTAATTATGTTTTCTGTACAGTGATTGTATACTTTGTGAATTATATGAACAAAAATTATTTTAGTCCATATTCTTTCTGTAAGCAAGAGCTCAACTTGTGTTCCACCTCAAATTAATACGGGGAAGTTCAAAATTGTAGGCGAAGTGCGCAGAATCCTCTGTGATTGTTTGATAGTTTTACAAAGTTTTGTACTTTTAGCGTTTAAAGTATGCTGGATTCCATTAGTGGACAATGGAGTGATTATGGATCACATGTTTTTATGGTACTTAGTAATGAAAAAACACATCGTATTAGTGGCTGCTTACGTTATGGTTCACTGATTACAGATGTTTGTGTCACGTAAATTGGTTACCACTAATAGACTGGAAACAATCACCCAATATCATTGTTGTAAGTAGTGCTTACAAATGCCATTTGCTCATGTTTTAATGTTCTGTTGGTTCCTTTTTTTTATTGAGAAGTATGGAAAAGTGCCAGGAAGTGTTTAATTTTCTGTTATATGTCTTTGTTCATCTACAATATGCTTTTATATAGGTAAGCTTAGATAGCTGGGCGAGATGTTCAAATAATTTGAGGCCCATATATGCAACAAAACTGGGTAAGGTGTGAAAAAAATTCACAGAAGTATGGGACTATGATTAGCATAAATACATGGAGATCTACATTTTGAAGCATTTAGACTTGTTAGTAGCTAGTAGTTATGAGTTATGACTAGCACAGTAGCAGTTACCCATTTGATGCATTTTGTGAATCCCCCCCAAGAGAGAAACTATGAATTAGTTACAGATTTTGATTCAGCTATCTTACTTGCCCAGTTCGAGTGTCTTAACTTGCAAACTTTTGTAACCTATGTGGAACCCATGGTCTCACAAATGATGGGTAGAATAAGGTTTTGAAAGGTATATTTCATTAAAAAGTGGAGCGCAAGGTTTTGTAACCATTAGTAAGCAGTGAGCCCGGCTGCATCGACTGCTGCATGAAATCAGCATTTAGTTTTTCAATGCTGTAAAGGATGAGATCTACAACACATGGTGCATATTGCCTGATGTGTCATTAGGAAACTTATTCTGATAATACTTTTGCATTTGTTTTCTTCTATTTTTACCTTATAATTAGTAGGTAGGGGCCCCAAACTTTGTTTCATTTGTTAACTTTGTTGGCATTTTTTACATTATCAAACTTTGTTGGTGAAATTTCTCAGTTGTATTAGTTTTAACTTCTCAGGAGTAGACTTCACTTATTCACTGTTAAATCCTCAGTTATGGTGATGAAATGTTTGAATAGTAGGTGAAGGTGAACATTCCTACACTGAACTTTTACTAAGTAATAATAAAGGTCTACTTGATTGATTGCAAGTTCATTGCGCTTTGATTTCCAGGAATATAATGCTGTACCAATACATAATATTGCCTAGTTTACATGTAAAAAATTGTCAAAAAAGAAAAGGTTTCCATGTAAGAATCACTATCTAGTCATCGGTTTGTTCTAGAACAAATATGCAAATATATCGTTTAACCATGTTGTAGCCTTTCCTCTAAATGCAGTCTGTTCAGAGTTTCAAACTCAACGATGGTAACTTTATCATGCTTCTGCCATCACATTCTCAAACATTATCTTACACATAAATTTTCAGTACCTGTTGTTATTTTGATAATTTTATTTGTCACTTTTTAGAGGCGTAAAAATAAACAGATAGATTTTTTTTTTGTGTGTGTGCATGTGTGTTATCACTTAATATAGAAGTTTAATTTTGTTGTTTCTAGAAAATGACGCCTATCACTTATCATCCTACTCATGATCGGACCCTTCCACCACCTGACCAAGGTAATGTAGATAAATAGTTTCTTTCTTTCCTTTTTGTTGGTTGATTAGTTTTTTTAACTTTTTTGCTGGTATTAATGTTATTAATGTAACTACTGGAGATTTTACTAGACTCTTTCTAGTATTTCTGTTTTTTTTTCCACTTCACCCCTTTTCCCATGAGGACTCTGTGTCTCTGTGAGATTGGACAAATTTAATATACGGGCAGCCAAGATTAAATGGCTAAAATTGCCCAGGCATGTTGTCTGATAACAAGGCAGCTTTCTTCTTGCATTTCCCAGGATCTCTAGTCATTCGGCTATTAGAATACTTTATAGTATTCTTAAGTCTTAGCGTCCCTCTTTAATGGAATTCCTTTCTATTGTCAGACAACCCAAACTAATTGAACACCTTATCCAGTTCAAATCTTTGTGTGACTATTTAAAGACTATTAAATTTGAAGAGAACTTTATTTCCATAAACTATGTGCCAACTCGTTATGATCATTTAAAGTGAAACGGATGGAAGACACCAGGAGAGAGAGAGAGAGAGAGAGAGAGAGAGAGCCATGTGAATATGCGATGCTTATGTCATTCCAAAGCTTAGTTGTGGAAAGATTACCAAGTAATGGTATTCTTGATATGATCCTGTTCCATTAATGGCACTTTGGTTGCAATTGTTGTTTCATCACGTGTAATTGACCCGCTTTGAAACCTATTGACAGTGATATCATCTGAAGCCAAAAACATACTTCTGAGACACTTTTACATGCGTGCTGAAGAGAAGGTTAGTATTGATGCAAAATTTCCGTGCATGTTGTAGATGCATACTGATCATAAATATATACACTGATACATGCAGAAAGATAGTTTTCCCTCGGTATTATTCTCCTAATTAGTTTTCTATCTGCAGTTGAGACCAAAGAGAGCTGCTTCTGAAAGTCTGACACCAGAGCATGTACGCAAGCATCCTAGGGCTTCTATGTCAGAGGCTCCTCTCTGATTTTAGTTTAATCCTTATGAGAAATAAAGCTTTGGTGAGCGCTCATGTAGATATTATCATCAACAAATAGAAGTGTGTTTGTTGTAAGCTGATAGATTACTTATTTGCTTCTTGTTATAAACTTTGTTGTAAACTTGATATGTACATTTTGGCAGATATAAAATAGCTTAATTACTACCGCTCAATCTGATTACATGCATTTTGGGATTTTTTCCTCTCCAATTCAGTATCGATGTTTTCTGCTAGTATATTTCTTACAATCCTTGGAAAGGAAAGAGAAGTGCTAGCTTAGCTTTCTCTTGTAAAACTGTGTGCACACCTCAGATGGCATCATGATACTTTCTGATACATTCGACTGTGATCCTTGATAGTTGTGAATTTTTTGGTAATATTCACTGGGGTGATTGAGCATATCTATATCGGTTGTTCTTAGCCATGCAGGCTGCAAGCTCGTGTGGAAGGAAGGAGTATTAATAAAAAATTAAGGTATACTAAGAATATTAATTTAGAATGGTAACTAGCCGACAAACGACTCGACGGTGTTTTGGGAAGGCATTTGTGCTTTAGAATCTGCAAAATAATATATGCCAAAAGAAAGGCCATGTTGGCTATGACAGACAGATATCATTGGAGTGCATAACCTCCAGGTCCAAAACGTCTAAACTAAATATCAATGGTTATAAGATAGCCGTTCCTTCAATATGATAGTACTTGATCCTACCTATGGATTTTAATTTCTGCCCGTTGCAAACGGGTGTGGATTTATTTATTTATTTATTTGCTTTATAACATTAAATATTAGCATAAAATTGAATGCTGCAAAGTGTGGAGGTTTTTTCAGGCTAAATATTTGCATGAAACCGAATGTGGTGTATAGTGTTTACTTATTTAGTTAGGATTTAAAATAAATAATAATTATTAATTTTTTTTTTATCAAAGTAAGTCATAAAATTATATAGCTTATTCTGTTCATTATTAAAGGAAAGCGTTTAATAGAATATAACTATATTTGGCAAGAACTCTAAGGGGCAAGTAATTATATACTCCATTATTAAGGAGCTTAAAATTAGTAAATAATTACCAAGAATATATAGTAATGTTTTTTGGCAAGGACGATGTATGAATTTTTTTTCCGACAAGGACTTTGTATATATATAAGTTATAAATAACACGATTGAATACCAAAATTAATTCATTTTATATTTTTGAATAATTCAATAAATATATAAATTACCAATGAGGTAACTCCTCCAACCCCACCCAACCCATGTCTAACAATCACAAAAGTCTAAAAATAACAACAATAATAGAAGAACAAACTTTTGAATTGCCAAATAAATCTTCTTTTGACACCCGAAGAGTTATGATTTTATTAACAATCATAAAATAAAAAAAAGTATTGACATTTTAGCTAAATTTCCAAGTAATACTAGTCACGTGTAATTGTATATTCTTTCTATTTTAAAATTAAATATATATTTTAAAATAATAATTTTTATAGATAATTTTATACTTTTAATTTTAAGAAATTAATATTTTTACAAAAAAAAAATTAATATTTTTATAAAATTTTATTCATACAAAAATTAATCTTACTTATTATTCATATAAATAAAATTTTATAAAAATATCAATTATTAATATTACACAGTTATTATTAAAAATACACTGTGCCTTTTAGAGAAAAAATGACCTGACCCGACACGTGTTAATTAGCCGGCACATTACAAAACCCCGTGAAAAATGTGCCGGTTATTATTTTCTGATTTTCTCAACCCATTTTAAATACAAAGAGAAGACGAAAAAGCTCAGAAGAGACCTCTGCAAGTTGCAACTGTAAAGAAAGTGAACACCGCACGCATACATCAAATGGCTATGGCGAATTCACTGTATTTTGCAGCCTCTTCAATTCCAAACAAACCCATTTCAAAGCTCTATTTTATCTCCCATCCTACATACCTCACCAATTTTTCAGCCACTAGTATCTCTTCTTCACCTCCTCTCTCTCTCCGCTCCTCCCCACGACCTTCTCCAGTGGTGGCCGCAGCTTCCAGTGCCGTCGAAATTGAGCGGCAAACGGCGGTCCCCACTCAGTCAAAAATCCTTCCTTTTAGGGTCGGGCACGGATTCGATCTACACCGATTGG
Source organism: Hedera helix (assembly GCA_947179155.2). Classification (NCBI taxonomy): domain Eukaryota; kingdom Viridiplantae; phylum Streptophyta; class Magnoliopsida; order Apiales; family Araliaceae; genus Hedera; species Hedera helix. The sequence continues at coordinate 45,150,153 of OX359273.1, forward strand.
AACCTGGTTATCCTCTCATCATCGGTGGTATCAACGTTCCTTTCGAGAAAGGTTGCGAGGCTCACTCCGACGGTAATTTAGTAGAATTACATTCATTCATATTAGCAGTAATATGTATTTATTTCCCGTTTATTTTTCCCATTTTGTATGTTTATAAAGCCTTTAATTTCTGAAAGTAGCCTAAAAAGTGACAGTATTCCGAATAATGAAAAGCAGCTAAATTATCTTTTGTTTAAATATCATTTTTTTTTTGTAATTATTTGAATTGAGTTGGGAATTAGGATGTTAGATTGAAATTTGAAAACTTTTAGAAAAATTGATTAGAAAAATTGATTATGTTAGTTAATTGTTGTTGTTGGTGTAGGCGATGTGTTACTTCATTGTGTTGTTGATGCGATTTTGGGTGCTTTGGGGCTTCCTGACATCGGGCAGATTTTTCCAGACTCGGATCCTAAATGGAAGGGGGCAGCTTCTTCTGTTTTCATCAAAGAAGCCGTGAGATTTCTTCAGTCTTATTTTTGGGTTTTGTTATTTGATTTATTTTCCAACTATTTGAATTCTCATTTACTGGATTATTCATGCAAGTAAGTAGTTTTTTTGACTGACATTTGTACAGCTTTTCAAATTTAATTGTTGAATTGAACTATATTGGTAGAGAAACTAGTAAGTAACTACAGTTCCACACAAATTTTGAACTTTGATTGGTTTTTAGGAAGAAAGGTTAGGTAAAGGATATGATAGGAGAAAACAAAAGGATGAAAGGTAGTCTTTCTTCTTCTTTGGACTAAGAAGTAAATGAAAGGTCTTATGGTAATCCTTTTGAAACTTTTGGGAAAAAACAAGAAGAGAAAATAATGTGAAGTGTTAGTTTCTCGTTGTGTGTTTAAAGGGTGATACTATAATTCTTTCCGGTAAGCGCATTTGTCGTAAAATATACCTACTGTATGAGTAAACACTAATAACAACCCTGGCCCCCTCCCTCCTCCCTCTCTTATCCTCTTGTCTTGGGAAGATCGAATAATTTGGGTCTATGAGCAAAAATTTAAGGAGTGTTTTAGGTAGACCGTTGGCATAACTTAATTTATCAAACCATTCAAGGGAACCAAAGCATTATTGTTCATACCACATAAACTTATTTTTTCTTTTATAAATATTATTTAGATTTTGGTGGGCATATGAAAGTTGATTATTTCAAAAACTAGGATTGCATCATCCTTAAGTTAAAGTTCATATCATCTTAATAACAAAGCCTCTAAGTTACGGATATATTTGAATGGATTCATGAAGAAGAAAGTTTGCACGATATCTCAGACAATAGTGTAGTGGATAGGAATTCTCCATCAATCTTTGATGACTATCCTGAGGATGACAAAGTTTCTTATTTAAGTTTCTTACAAACTCTCTTTAAGTAAATTTAGACCGGGACATCGTTTACTCTGTGATAAATTCCTGAAATGATTGTTGAAGCATTGATGGCCAGAGTAGATATAATGGTTGTAATGGCCTTCTAATATGCAGAAAGAATAAATTTTGGCAGTAATAATGTCCTTACTTCAACCAATGCTCTAAAATTTTTCGCCTAGGTCTGATTAATCCCTACCTAGGCGCTAGGCCCTCTCACGGCGCCCCACCTAGGCGTTAGCCCCCCCCCCCCCCCCCCCCCCGGCGCCTCGCCTAAGCCCAAAGCAGAAAAAAAATCCCTCTAGAAAATTAGACGAGACTAGGAGGATAAGGCGGAGCCTAAGCGGAGAAATTAGAGTTGCAATTATTTTTATTTTAATTTTAATAACTAAGCTACGAAACAACGTCGTGGGAGTGGATGATGAAGTTGAGAGCTGTTCAGGTCTTACTTGGGAAGCGGTTGGTAAAACATCCGGAGTAGATAGTGTGCTAGAGCTTAAGAGAAGTAATTGAAATAATGGAGTAAGAGAACTCCATGAAAAATATTTTTTGTCTGATGATGACATCGAAGAATAGGGAGATGAAGAGTATGAGTGTGAGTCCGATGGAGACATTATCTTGAAAGGATATGGAGAAGAAGAGTTAGATATATAGATGGATATGGAGATGCGGACTATTAATTTGTATTTTTTATTATTTGCTTATGTTTGAACTTTGACATTGTCAATATGGATATGTATTTGAACTTTAAGCAAATGTCTTTATTATCTTTATTATAAATTGTTTTGCTTTATATTATTATTTTGTTCGGATAAATGTGAGATAAAATATTAAACTTGGTTTAAAATAAAAAATGTCACCTAGGAGGCCTAAACCTCACCTAGGCCCCCCAGCCGCCCACCTCCCGCCTAGCGTCTTTTAGAACATTGACTTCAACTACATTTAAATTTTGTTGTTTCTTTTTCTATCCTTCCCGCTCCCCTGAATTCATTAAGTCAAACTCGCTGCAAATCACTTTTACTTCATCGTCTGACAACAAGAGGGGAATCAAAGCAATTTTAGCTTGTTAATTAAGCTACAGTAGCTATTGAATTTCAAGCTTCTGTTTATGTGTATGGGTTTCTCATCATTCAAATAGAATGTAATTTCTAGCAATTCCATATGCTCATGTGTAGACTGCAGATGCATACATTTGGATTTCGATTATGATTACTACCTCTCCAACTAAATAGTACTCTTAGATTATTGACGGTTGTAGACCTCTTTCATAAATGTGTGATAATAATATCCTTACTGATCTTGTCTCTGGCAACACACTTTCTGTGCTAGAATGGATATATTGAGTTATGGCAATTTGATGAACTGAGCTGCTTGTATCAACATGTAGTAAGAACGATGAAGTCCTGGTGACTAGCATATGAATTTGATATTAGAACTTGTTCTCCCAAGTTCCACTGAACCAGTGTATTACTTCTTTTTTTATATATAAAAAAAAAATACTATCTCCGTTTCAAATTATAAGATTAATATTGAATTTTCAAATGTTTTCAACTCAAAATTGATATGAATTTATGTAGTTTATGTCAATTCAATTATGTATATCATAAACTACTTAAAAAGTACTACTAGTCATTAGAGGAGGAGTTTTTAAAACTTATATGAATCGTGTCAATTTTGAATTTAAAAATGTCTCGAATTGACTTTTAAAAAGTTAATATTGATCTTATAATTCAGAATAGAGGGAGTATATAAATACCAGTGGATTACTAATAACCAATGACCGTAGTATACTGCCAGTGTGGTATCTTATTAAATAGTCGTGTGTTGTATTTCTTTTTCCAAGTATTGTAATGGATCTTTTGTCCCTTTTGATGTGTCCACTCCAGTATTACTTGATATTTTCTGCATGTTTGTTGATTAAGAGATTGTTAATCTTTTCAATTTGGCTGGCAATAACGGATAATACACTTTCTGGCATTTCTGTTGATCTTTAATTTTGCCATCTCCCTGTGCATTGGTTCATATCAGGTGAAACTGATGCATGAGGCTGGTTACGAGCTAGGAAACTTAGATGCCACTTTGATTCTTCAAAGACCAAAACTAAGCCCCCACAAGGAGACGATCAGGACCAATTTGTCCCTGCTGCTCGGTGCAGACCCTTCTGTTGTGAACCTGAAAGCAAAGACTCATGAGAAGGTGGATAGCCTTGGGGAGAATAGGAGTATTGCAGCACACACTGTTGTCCTTCTTATGAGAAAGTAAGATGTAGGCTCTGTACTAAATTTGGTGTATTAATTGTGAGAAGTGTATTTATGAGCATCAATTACATTATGGTAAGTTGGTTTGGGGGTGGGTTGGGAACTTTATTATGTTCGAGCCACTCGCTCAAAATAATACATTTTCTTTTGAAACCCTAGCTATTTTGAAAAATACAAATATATAATCTCATAACTAAATACACATTCATTCTTAATCACCAGACTAAAACATAATTGAAAACTTTTCTTACTTAAATATAAGTAAAAATGTCCAAATTCTTCATGAATCAAACACACCACTAAAATAAATTTTAAAAATAATATATCCTTTTTTGGTGCAAAAATGCAGCATTGCCCCATGCATTTCAAAAGAACTTACCACCTAACTGAAATAATAAAATATAAAGTTGTAAAATATACGTATCTCCTTAGATGGTTGTTATTGTATTGATTTGTAATCTATCTATCTATACCATAATTAAATAGAGAATTTAATTCGTTTTTTTTTTTGTTTGGGTTTGGTTCGTTCTTTTTTTTTATTCGACCTTTGACTCTTTTTTTTAAAATTAAGTCAACTTTTATTATTTATACATTCAAATAAGAAATTGAAAATACTATCATAGTTTTATAAGTAAACAAGAATTAGTAATATAGTTTTATAAAAAAATAATCAAAATAAGATCATCTTACCTAATATTAATTTGTTACTTTTATTCAAAAACTGGAATTAATATCTTAGTTTTATAAGAAAACATGAATTCGTTATATAATTTTATAAAAAAATAATCAAAATAATATTATCTTACCTAATATTAGTTAATTTCTTTTATTCAAATATATATACAATAATACAAGTTTAAGTAAAATTATATTACCACTTAAATAATATAATTTGAGAAGAAAAGAAAATTATCATAAAGTCATCTAGCTAACATAAATTTATTATTATAACTAAAATATAAATATAATTATAGTTTCGAGAATAAGAAAGATTTAATCATTATTTAGATAATATAATTGTTATTATTATTAAAATAAAAATAAAATATACTAATCAGCCAAAAGATTTGATTATTAAATAAAAATTAGAAATTAATTACTCTATTCAATAAGAATTTATTAAAATAAAATCTAAAATATCAATAATATTATTATAATTGTATAATAAGACCCTTTGTTTAGTTCAACTGAGTCAAAAATAAATAAATTATTAATATAGTTACATGGAAACAAACATAAGATCATCTTACCCAATATTAATTTGGTACCATTATTAAATAAAATTTTATTACTACTTAGATAATATAGTTTGAGAAGAAAAAAAAAATCAAATAAATTGTCTTATTTAACTTGAATTTTGCTACTCTTTATTAAATATGAGTGTATTTATATTCAAGTATCAGTAAAATCTTATTATAAGTTAAATAATATAATTTAAGAATGAAGTATTTTCTTGTTAGAACTATTTTACCTAATAAATCCAACAATATTTTTTAAAAAATTAATAAAATATTTACAATGTTATAACTTTATAATAAGACCTCGTGCTTTGCACGGGGTATAAATGCTAGAAGCATTATATATCTATATTTTAATTAAATGAACAATTTAATTTGTCGTCTTTTTTTGGTTCCTTTTTTTTTTTTTTTGTAAAAATTACTTTCTCTGCGCTATAATTTTTCTGCTCATAACTAGTTTTTATATTAAAATTCTCATTTAATTACATAGGTTTTTACACATAACTAGTGATACTCCATAAATATGTATAAGGAATATAAAGGGGACAATTAATACTAAATATATTATAGGCAAATTATTGTAAAAAATAAATTATTTAAGCTAAGTAGACATTTAATTTGAGAGTACCTAAAATAGTAATAGTGACTTTTATCCTAGGATGGAGGGAGTAGTATTTAATGATCAGTTTATCACCACTATTGCTCTATTTATTGTTAAAAACAAAATATGGTATTCATATAATATATAATTGAGTTTTATTGTTAAATAAAATATTGTATTATATTATATTACATTGTTTGCATGCTTACTCGCATGAAAGGAATCTCAAAATGTTTTAAATTTTAGTAATAAAAAGTTCATGTTTAATTTATAATAATTAGTACAATTTTTTTTAATTTCAAAATAAGAAATCTGAACATAGATAGCTCAAAAAATATTTAAAAAATCTAACGCTTAAAAAATATGTACAAAAATTAAATTAAAGAATAAAAAAATGAAAAATGAAAAATTTATCATTAAAAATAAATAATTAATTAATAAAATTTTAAAAAAAGTCCAAAATATTAACATGTAAAAAACAAAATAGCCTAATAAGTCAAAAGTAATATTATTTATCTTATTAAAAATATTATATAAAAACCATTAATTAAAAATAAATATAAATTTTAACAAACAAGATTAAGATCTCGTGCTTTGCACGGGATATTGTAACGCCCCCAAATTCGGGTCCCTTGAACCTCGGGTTCGATGCTCACTATTCATCACTTGACAAACATTCATAAACTAAAACTTCAATAACTCGCGAAAAATATACATAATTTCATTTCAAAATGTACATTTAATCCCAGATTCCACTAACCTTAATACATCATCAGTACCTTATACTACAAAAGGTTCACACATATAGTATGAACTAATTACGTCTATTCGTTCATCTTTCCTTTGTCGTGGTACTCCTTAGATCACTCGGCTTAACTAAAAATAGTTCATGATATAGCAAAGGTGAGCAACTACTTTGCCCATCAAGTTTAAATAAATAAGAAATGATATATCATGAATGAAAAAGATTTATCTTCGAGAGTTTCAACAATAGATAAAATAATTGTGAAATAAACAAGACTCAAATTTCATTGAACAAGAATATTCGAATCTTAAATGTTGAGTGGTCACCAAGGACATGAACTAACGAGGGTATAATAGAGTTTCCTCTGACCCTTTCAGTAGTTTGATTTTTAAGGGGATCAGTCTATTCAACCCGCTATATATGCATTACATTTAGTCATCTGGCGCCAAAGTCAGTTTTCCGACACAAAATCCCCTAATTTAGGGTTGTTCAATTCTCAGACTTAATATAAGAAATCCGTATTCAACAATGGTTTAGATAAACTTTTAAAAGTATTCAAGTTATTGAATTTAGAAACGCAATGTCTAGATGAACTATTAGCTTTAGACATTTTTAATACAGTTTATCAATCAAGAATTAATAAGCTTCAAATGCACTAAGTGCGATTTTATAAACAATATGGATGTGGAATAATTTTAAATAATTAAACCACTTCAAACTCTGACAATAAATACAAGTATAGAAACTTATTCAATAATAATTGAGTAGGGTTAGAGAACTTGCAATAATAAATACAAGTTAGGGTTAAAGGAAACTTGCATGTTCCGCTGACTATCGCTATTCAACTTAAAAATACTTCCTTTGGGTGACCTAATATTCAACAACATTGATCCTCCAATTAGCATAACACATATAGGTTTATTTAACATTAATAACCTTACTATATATGTCTTAAATCAACTGTCACTTAATCATAACCTTAAATCTTTTAATAATATTATCAATCCCTTGATAATATTTTAAATCATATAACTATCACTTCATTGCTTTATAATATTATCACATTTGATAATATATAATTACCACAAATAATATTATTAATCGTATAATAATATTTTAACCATTTATTATTTTAATAATAAATTATTTAGCTCCTCAATATTATTAATCATTTAATAATCATTTTAATCTCTTTATTATCTCAAACACTTATTACCATTATTAATAACTAAATAATGTTTTACACTATCCTCAATGATATTATTTATCAAACAACATCTTAATATTATTAACCATTTAATAATATTTTACTCTTTTAATGATATTATTAATCCTTTAGTAATATCTTTATCCTTAGTTAATATTATTAATCATTTAATAATATTTCAATCATATATTAACATTATTAATAATGTCTTACTCTTCAAATCATATTATTTATCAAATAATATCTTCAATAACTTATAAATATTATTATCCATTTAATAATATTTTACATTTAAGATAATATCATTTAATAATATCTTCTTCTCTCATTAACAGTGGACTACGCCCCAGCGCAGTGTGTTACGCTGTAAGACCCCGAATTTTATGAAATATAAAAATTAATTTTTCTTCATATATATTTTTCCTGAAACAGTAAGTGGTTAAATTAACGAAATTGAAAGTTAAGGATGTTATGTGTAAATTTTATTTTGTCGGAGAATATTCGTTTTGTCGGGGAATATTCGGGTCGTACGACGGCGCCGAAATAACTAATTATTGGTGGACCCCACAACGGAATATCTGTCGGATATAGAAAACGACAGAAGTAACCTTTTTAAATAAAAATAGTCAACGGTGTTAACTGTTAAAATACCGGTGATAAAAGAATAGTAGCATACGGTAATTTATGGTATTTTACTGTAGCATGCGGTACTCTACAGTAGCACACGGTATTGCACAGTGTCTCATATTATTGACACCGTAACTGTTACGCATCATTTCATCAATAATTGTCACTGCATAATATTTTATGTTATTAATTCAATAATTGTTGTTACACAGTATTTTGCATTATTGATTTAATAATTGTCATTACACTGTATTTTATATCATTGAGTCAATAATTGTTGCTGCACTGTTTTTAAAATTATTGAACCTAATAATTGTCACAGTTACAAATATACTGTAATTTATATTATTAAATTAATAATAATCTGTAACGTGTTTATTACATTATTGTTGAATTATTGTTGTAGCATTATTTTATTTTATATGTTGGACCCACGGGAAGAATAAATATAAATATAAAAATAAAATAAAATAAAAAAAATGTTACTATTTGAAATAGTAACGTGAATAGTGACGTGAATAGTAACGTGAATAGTGACGTGAATAGTACGTGAATAGTAAGAAACATGTGGGACCCATCGTGGGGCCCACATGAAATGTGAGAAATGTGATTTTGGTTGCTGAGAGTTGGCGGAGGCTGCGCAGCAGCCTTTGCTGAAAAATTTTCTGCTCACCTACCACGCATAGTAACTTCTTTTCTCCTATAAATAGCTTGTTCAGCTGAATAGAAAAATCACACCTAAAACATAAAATTTTTCTATAAGAATTTTATGAGTTTTCTCTGATAATAGTAAGGCTATTTTGAGAGTTTGAAAGCCAAAAGGAGTGCAGGAATTTTTCAAGTAAATCTTTTATTAAAGAGTAGTTATTTCATAAATTCCTATTTTCACGGTATTCACAAATCTTCCTTTAAAAGACTTTTTTTGGAAGACTTTATTTTGAAAAATTATATATTTTTATATACTGTGAATAGTAACGCCGTGAATGAATAGTAACCTCGGAATGAATAGTAACCTCGGGATGAATAGTAACTCCGGGATGAATAGTAACCCGCGAGTGAACAGTAACCCCTGAATAGTAACTTCGAGAATAGTAATTTAATTTTAAGTTTTTATTATTTTGTTATTATATTATACTATTTGATCAAATCACTTTTAACAAATTTATAATATACGAGTTAGTACGCACCATGAATTTTTATATGTGATATTTACTGATTATATTAAAAATATATAGGTTGATCAACCTCATTTAAATCAATATCCAGTCACGTGTTAAGGTAAGAAATGTCATTTTTTTACACTCTTGAACTTGCTACGGTAAGGGATATTATTTTCTTTCATACTCCTGAATCGAAACTTATTATGGAACTATTGCTTCTATAATTCCTGAAAATATTATATGATCCATAATAGTTGAACTTCATTATTTCAACTGAACCTTCCTATTTTCTGAATCTTTCTATTGAACTGTAACCGTTATTCTGAACTGAGAATCTTGAATAACATTTTTAAATTTCACTCCACATCATGTTGACAATTTGGACATTATTTGAATCTGCACAAAGTAAACTTCCGATACTTATTGTTTATCCTGTTTCTTCTGTTCATCAATTGTATCACTATTATTTGTACTAATCATCAAGAATCAAGCTGTTGTGAATATCTGTGGCCGGGGGCACAGATGATAGGTTAAAGGCGATATACTAGGTTAAAGGCGATACATCTGTTCGGTGTCTTTTATGGCACGTGGTGAATGTTCTCTTTGGCCCGTAGTGCAAAGATGAACTGTTGGTTGGTATGATTATGACCAAAGGCTGAATCTGGTATAATCATGACCGTTGGTGCTTTATTGAATATCTTTGGCCCGTAGTGCAAAGATGAACTGTTGGTTGGTATGATTATGACCAAAGGCTGAATCTGGTATAATCATGACCGTTGGTGCTTTATTGAATATCTTTGGCCCGTAGTGCAAAGATGAACTGTTGATTGGTATGATTATGACCAAAGGCTGAATCTGGTATAATCATGACCGTTGGTGTTATATTAAATGTCTTTGGCCCGTAGTGCAAAGATGAACTGTTGATCTGCATGATTATGATCAGGAACTGTGAATTTTTATTGTCATGACTAATGGTATTTCAGATGATAAAAGTTGATGATGTTTTTACTAAAAAGAGAAGCGAGTGGACATTATGGTCTGCATTATTCTTCTAATAGATTGCTCATTCCGCTGCTATTATTGATCTGAACGTTGTTTAAGAATTTAACTACAGTTTTTGATATAAATCTTGTAGTATATTGTATTCTATCAAGAACTCAACTGTTGAAGGCTAATGATAATTTATTCGTCATTATCTTAGTCATGATATTTCTTACTGGGCTATTTGAGCTCACCCTTTCTTTTCGTTCCATTGTTTTTCAACAGGAGATGAGAACGTAACGGGGTCTAGTCGGGGAATGGAGTGAGGGTGCGGGGATAGCTATCATAGTCTTCACGTGTTATAAAATAGTGTGGCAATAATAATGAAGACTTGGTTGTGTTGTATTATCCACTGTATTGTTGTACGTTGTATTTCATTGTAATAATTTTGTTGTAGTCTTTTGACGACTCAAGTTTGGGCTGTGTGGGCCTAGATTTGGGGGCGTCACATACGCTACACACTGCGCCCTGGCGCAGTGTGACAGAATGTTTTGTCATTTTCTGATTTTTGACACTTTTGACACTTTTGGTTCAAAAATTAATAAAATGAAATCTACACATCCAAATGACACCAAATCAATGTTGATGTATTCCTAACTTCTTGTTTTAAATATTCCATGGTTCGATTGTCTTTTTGAAAACGTTTTACACAAAATTTACGGATCGAACCATCTAGAGTTTAAAAATGACATCTTTAGCGGTAAAAGCTATAACTTCTTTGTTTTTTGATATTTTTGAAAGATTCAAGTTGGGTTATCTTTATAACACCTAGATCTATCATTCAAGACTCTTAGGTCACAAAAATAACTTGTACATCCTAAATCATAAATCATCAACCTAGACATTTAATTAGGGCTTTAAAACCAAGCATGCTCATACTACCATTTCTTTCATCATCTTCCATACCAAACATGTTAGAACACACATCTAGCATATTTAACCATGTATATTCAAGATCTAATACCACATGGGTTTTTCTTTCTCACATAACAAACTAACTAACAAGCTAAAGTTCAAATAAACTTTTAAACTTTTAATGGAGATCTTCTTCTTGGAAATGGTTAGAGCTCTTCTTTGATCTTCATGTATGGACCAAAAATCACCCACACTTGATAACACTCAAAGTGTTTGCCCTCTAGAACTCTCACAAATGCTCTAACTTCTCTCTATAACTTATTATCTCTAGATTTTAGTGAATGGAGCAAATGAACCAACATTTGCACAAGTGTTGGACATTTCTATTTATAGAACTCTAGGATTTCACCATTAGCTCTCCAAATCAACTAACATTAGTTGATTAAGGCTCTAATTTTACTTACTATGCATGGAATGACCACTTGATAGACCTTTTGAATGACCATATGAATGAATAGGGTGGTTGGGGGTTGCTTGAACCATTTTACACTTAAAAATCAACCAACAAGCTAGTTTCCCATCCATGTGGGCCCCAAAATTCGGGATTGACCATTTTATTTCTCTAATTTGACTTTATTTTTAAGTCATGTATAATTATATAAGTATCCATATATATATATACACCAATATATGTATACATATTCACCTATACAAGTTTATTGGGCTCCACTTTGGACCTTAGAATTAATTATATTGGGCTCATTCATTTAATTTATTTGGGCTCAATTTATTTATTACATTGGGCTAACATTAACTAACACATGCTACAATTAATTAAATTAAGCATTGGGCTAGTTTTAAATATTACATGGATCGATGTTTAATTAAGTTATATAGGCTACTAGGTTAGTTTATTGGACCTAATTTAATATATCATTTGGACTTACTATATAATCCAATTAGATTTGCTATTTATAAGTTCATTGGACTCCTATTTATAAGTTCATTGGACTCCTTAATTAAATAACACTATTACTTACAAATTCTTGGGTTTGTTTTAATAAAACATTAACACATGTTAATACAAGTACTTTGACTTGATTAAATTAATTCATTCAATAACCATTATCATCAAATTGGGTTTATAATATAGTTAACCATACACAAACAATTATTCTCACATTGGATTATCTTAAATAATTCACTTGCGTCTTCTTTTTCATTATTCACACAAGTAATTAACTTGTTCACTATACATCTTCTTAATTGCTATACAAGGTCAACATTCAAACTTTATGATTTTATCACATAAGCTTCTCTTGAAATCTTTTTCCTTCTTTATTTAATTAATTTAATTAACTAATTTAATACATCTCATCATATAACTTATCAAATACACACATACTTCATACCTCATATTTTCTTATGGATATAATTAAATAATAAAAAAAAATTGAGTTCGTAATTTTCTCGGTCATTACAGATATATTGCTAATACTATAATTAAATAGAGAATTTGGTTCATCTTCCTTTTTTTGGTTTGATTTGACCTTTGACTTTTCTTACATTGAATCAACTTTTATTTTTCATCATTTTAAATTAAAAATTAGAATTAGTATCATAATTTTATAAGAAAACAAGAACTACTAATATAGTGTTATAAGAAAATAAATATAGAAAAATAATCAAAATAATACAATCTTAATAAATATTTTATTACTTTTATCCAAAAATTAAAATTAATATCACAATTTTATAAGAAAATATGAATTCGTAATACTTTTATAAGAAAATAGTTACATAAAGATCATCTTACCCAATATTGGTTGATATCTTTTATTCAAATATATAAATAATAATACAAATTTAAGTAAAATTATATTACCACTTAGATAATATAGTTTGAGAAAATAAAAAAAAATATCTTAAAAATTATTTATCGAACTTAAATTTGTTACTATTATTAAATTATAAATATAATTATGATTTCTAGTATAAGAAATATTTAATTATTATTAAAATAAAAATATAATATACTAATCGATTATATGATTCAATTATTATAATTGTTATACATATATTATATGTATAACATATAGTATTACTTCTCCTAGTTTAAGGTAAAAATTATTTTTTTTTACATTAGGCCAAAAATTAACCCATATATATATATATATATATATATATATATATATATATATACACACACACACACACACACACGGTAATGTATATGTAATAGTGTTTAATGAGTTCATTACCACTATTGCTTAATTTATTGTTAAAAACGAAATATGGTATTTATATATATTATATAATTAATTTTTATTGTTAAATAAAATAAAATATTTTATTATATTTTTATAAGGTTTAATATATATATACACACACACACACACACACACACACACTAGCATTGCTTACATGCTACTTGTACGAAATGAATGTAATTTTTTTTTGAATTGAAGGTAAAAAAAAATTATATGTTTAATGCAAAATTATTAGTACAATTTTTATTATTATTTTTAAAAAAAAATAAATCTGAACATAGATAACTAAAAAAACATTGAAAAAATCTAATTCACAAAAAAATATGTACAAAAAATTAACTCAAGGAATAATTGTTTTAAAGAAATAAAAATTTATTATTAAAAATAAATAATTAATAATTTTTTTTTTAATAAAAGTCCAAAATATTAACATGTAAAAAACAAAGTAGTCTTTAAGTCAAAAGTAATATTATTTATTCTATTCAAAATATTTTATAAAAAAAATAATTATAAAATTTAAGAATCAAGAATAAAACATCAAAGCACGGGGTATACTACTACTACTACTACTAGTACTGCTGCTGCTGTAATTATATAGACAGTTTGTTTCATTCTTATTTTTTTTGGTTTGGTTTGTCCTTTTTTAGTTCAAACTTTAATTTTTCTATATTAAATCAACATTTATTATTTATCAATTCAAATATGAAATTTGAATTAAATATAGTTTTATAAAAAATAATTAAAATAAGATCATCTTACCTAATAGTAATCTGTTACTTTTATTAAAAAGTTGGAATTAATACCATAGTTTTATAAGAAAGTATGAGTTCATAATATAGTTTTATAAGAAAATAATCAAAATAAGATTATTTTAAGTAATGTTAATTGATTTCTTTTATTCAAATATCTATAGAATAATAAAAGTTTAAGTAAAATTATATTACCACTTAGATAATTTAATATGAAAAGAAAAGAAAATTATCATAAAAATTATTTACCTAACTTAAATTTGTTACAATTATTAAATATAAATATAATTATAGTTTCGAGTATAAGAAAGTTTTAATCATTATTTAGATAATAATAATAATTACTAATGAAATAAAAGTATAATATATCGGTCATATGATTCAATTACTAAATTAAAAATAAAAATTAATTACTCTATCCAATAAGAAATTTTAAAAATAAAATTCAAAACATCAATAATATTTTAATTATACAACAAAGTACTTCGTTCAGTTCAACCGAGTTAAAAAAAAATTAATAATATAATTTACAATAAAATAATTACAAGATCATCTTAATTGATATTAATTTGTTATCATTATTAAATAACTTTTATTACAACTTAAATAAAATAATTTGAGAAGAATTTTTTTTCCAAATCAATCGTTTTACCTAACTTGAATTTGTTACTCTTAATTAAGTATGAGTGTAATTATATTCAAGCATACGAATAATATAATTTTAGAAGAAAATTATTTTATTTTTAAAATTATTTTACCTAATAAATCCAATAATATATTTATAAAAAAAGTTAACAAAATATTTACCATAACTTTATAATAAGATCTGTGCTAATACTAAAAGTATTATATATCTATACTTTAACTAAATAAACAATTTAATTCATACTTTTTTTTTATTAGCAAAAATTAGCTTTCATATATATTACTTATCATACTTTAAGTAAAAAATTACTTTTACTACATCAACTATATAATTGAAAGAACAAATTTTGTTCGGTTTCATCAATTTTTGATTTAGCTTTCCTATTCATACTAACATAAGTATTATCTAAATTTGTGTCAATTAAATACTATTCAAATGTAAAAATATTTCTATTTCTAATAGGAACAAAAACAAGAAAAATATGTTTCTTTCCTATTCAAATTAGTATAAGTACTATACAAATTTATAATAATTAAATATATACTATCTAAATTTGTAAAGTATTCAAAATAAACTCAATCAATCTTTAATAAAAAAAAATAACTTCTAAGAGAAATTTTATTTTTGATTTACTAGTTTTATTCCAATTTTTTTTATCACAATTTTATGTAATTAATTAAGATAATATAACACATTATACTGTGTCAGAGAGCCCTATGAAATACACGGGATTTATATATATCACAAACAAAATCGATAATAATTTTATAATGTAAACCAATTACACATTATTATTTGTATTTTCGCACAAAGTATAATATTATGGGGTACTATAGTGTTGTTTATCAACACGTAGTTAAAATATTAAAATAAAATCAATTTGTCTTGTTGAAATATTAAAATAAAATTAATTCATTTTTCCTACTTATATTAGCATAAAACTATTGAGAGTTGTATTAATTAAATACTATTTAAATTTAAAAATAATAGTATCTCTAATAAGAATATATTAAAGGAAGATTTTTTTTTCCTATTCAAATTAGTAGAAATACTATATAAAATTCTCTCAATTAAAATTTTAAAACATTCTTATCTCTAGTAGGACTATAAAAAAGGAAGACCTTTTTTTTTAATATTCATATCACCTATAATTAAAAGCACAATTATTAGTTTCACATTTTTGGCTCAGACTTTTGTTTTCCTATCGAAATTAGTATAAGTACTATTCAATTTTGTAATAATTAAATACTATCTAAAATTATAAAGTATTCTAAAAGAACCTGAATCTGTTTGGAAAAAGAAAAATATATATTTTTTTATATCTCTAATAGAAATAAAAGAATTTCTAAAAGAATTTTTACGTTTGGTTCTATCAATTTTGTTACAATTTTTTTATCACAATTTTATGTAAAATAATGTATCTTAAAAAAATTATGTAGGATAATTCTATTATTACAATTTTATTAAGATATCAAAAAAATCTCTTTAAATATTTCACATTCTAATATATCAATAACGTCATGAATTTCATTGTTAAATTAATGTCCTAACTAAATTAAATTCATTAAAGTTTGAAATCTTACCAAAACACACAATTAAATGTATTGATAATATGTGATTCTCCCCCCCCCCCCCCTAAAACATAATAACTGTAAAATTAGTTGAAAATTATAATGAACCCCCCCTAAAACATAATAACTGTAAAATTAGTTGAAAATTATAATGAATTTATTATTAATTAATTGTCATAATTAAATTAAAATTTATTAAAGCTTGTGTTTCTCATATTATAATTTTAAGCAAATTTTGTTCGTATAAATACTAATATAGAATTCTATTATAAATACTAATGTAGAATTCTATTATAAACTTAAAATAGTTATTTTTTCATAATTATTATTAAATAAATAAATATTTTATTTAAATGCTAAACTTAATAAGTAACGCATAATACAATTATCCATGCCCCCGGATTGGCGAGCTTGTTAATATAATAGAATAATTAGGTTCGAAGCAGCCCCAACCGTATCTCCAAAGTGTTACTGTAAACGCTTGGTCCTTCTCGCAACCTTCATATCATATGTAACCAGCTTTTCCTTAGGGGACCGCATTTTCTATCTATTTATTTATATGTCACAACCCATTTTGGAATTTGCAAGTCTCCAACTGAAACAAACGTCTATTTCTTCAAATTCTCAACAACAACAACAACAATCATTTTACCTACTCAAATTAAATTCAAAATCATTTTCTCGCACTAAATAATTACACATGGAAACATTAGCATGTAGTCTTTTTGTTTTATTTTTTGTCAGCTTTAATTTCTTTCAGTATGATTGATGAATGGGTTGTTAATAATCAATTAGCGTCCATTTGTACGTATGAGGGAGTAAATGAATTCAAGGATGTTGCTATTTTTCAAGATTATCATGGCTTGCCAAAGTTCAGAATTTGTATGTTTTGATCTATCATCTTTTACGTCGTTTATTTTTCGAAATATCAATATATATATATATTCTTGATATAAATTTTCAGACCATTGCTAAGTTTATGGAAAAGTGAGAGGAGATAGAGTAGAGTCGCATTTGATCCTGACTGACCGCATTGTTATGAGTTGAGGAGCAACCGGAGCTCATGAAATGATGGCTTTTTGCTTAGCTGATATACCAATGCCATATTATGCAGGGGACTATTTCTCTCTTCAATTTTTAAAAATCAGTTTGGAGTATATATAAATTGACAATAATTTTTTGGCTTTAATATTAATTACAAAGATAATACTAGTGTGTATAGTACCTACCTCAGAATTCATGGATGTGATTGATAAGTACCCATTAATTATCTATAGGACTACTGCTTAAATTACTGATGGTGGGACATGAGAATAACTTTTTTTCTCCACAAATAGGTTGTTGTTCTAATAGTGGTGACCTCACCGATAATATGAGACATATGACAATGACTTAAATCTACTAGATGAACGTACGCGATCAATCTTCTAGGGCTGAATTTTCTGTCACGTACTAGAGGAAAGAAATAAAAATTCACATAACCGGTGAAAATCGAACTGGGATCTATCTAATATTCATTCCTAATGGCATCACTCTTAACAATCAGGCCGATCGAGACATCATTGGCACTTGAATATATTAAGATTGTACTCGTACACTGATGCAGTTGTAAATTGTGCTAGAAAAATGTCAAGTTTTGGACACACAAACACAGCACTTAATTGCATCAATGTTATCCAGATGAAACGTTGGTTGAGAAATTTATAGTGGAGAGCAGAGAGAGACTAGCTGCAAGGCACGAGGTGTTCACTCGAGGACTAGCAAAAGTTGGCATTGGGCATTTGAACGGCAATGCTGTGCTTTTTTTATGGATGGACTTGCGTAAACTTCTTAAGCAGCCTAGTTTTGAAGCCGTGATGGAACTTCGGCAGTCTATAATTAAGGATGTTAAGCTCAATGTTTCGCCTGGCTCTTCATTTCATTGATCAGAGCCCGGTTGGTTTAGGGCTTGCTTTGCGAATATGGATGATGAGAGCTGCTCTACGGAGAATTAGAAAGTTTGGCCTTCAAACCGAGGGAGTAATGGAGGCAAATGCTAAGAGGAAATGCTCCCAAGGAAGCCTTCAATTCAGCTTATCATTTAGAAGGCGCGACGAAATTATGATGACACCTCACACCCCTCTAGTTTCACCCCTTGTTCAGGCTAGGACTTAAATTGTGTGCACATCAAGTTTAATGCTATTACTTCAGGGCCTCAAGCTAGGACTTACAGATAATATTGTGACCTTAATTTCAACTTTTTTTATGTTGTTAAGGCATTCTTTCTGGTATAGTAACCCATGTTTTTTGCCATTTGGTGCATAAAATCGCATCAGATAGGACTGTGTTACTTCTGGTACACCCTGATTGGTGTGCTTTTGTATCCATTGCATTCAAATTCCACTTATGTGGCTGATTTTACTTCATTCTCTCGAGTATATGAATTCTTGGGATTCACCATCAGTAATTACACAGTTTCTCTAACAGAAGATTAGGCTTAATAGACCTAATAGCTTAGATTCCAGCATGTAAATTAAAACCTTGGTTGTGGAATCCTAGTCTCCGGGATTGTATGGTTTTCTATTTCAAGGAATATATATATATATATATATATATATATATATATATTAAATAAAGTGGATTAGATAATCACGACATTATATTTGGTGTCATTTTCCCTTGAATTAGTATTATATCTATTCTGCCGCTTCCTGCAACACGCCAACTCCCCACAGCGTAAGGATGATGCACGAATCACAAATAAATTTGGCTTTAAAAACCAAAGATTAGTTATAATTTGGTGGACAAATTGGCATTAACAAATGACATCATGAATTGTGTCTGACAGCAAGGACTGAATGAGGGTGCAAACAGTCCACTATAATAAATAATGATATACCCTTTATGTAAGATTACTATAATATTTCTGCTACATTTGGATCAAACATTCAGGAATTTGCGATGAGGGAAAATTAGTTATCAATTACTGATTCTGTTGTAGAAATGAAATCCAACAGAATCTTGGTGGTTGAAGTATGGTGCACTTGCCCAATAAAACTATAAACTAAAACTTGTAAGCACAATTTTTTCCATCAAACAGATGCATTCAAGACAACAAACAAAACAGGATGCTGCTGCAATTTTCACGGAAATCTCAGATCAAAATACTCTTCGAGTTTCTCCAGATCAAAGTTAACAAACGTTTAGCATAAAAAAATAAAACTATAAACTAAAACTTGTAATTACAGTTCTTTTCCCTTTTCGGAAATATATTATTTATCATCTCAAAAACACTTTTTATGATAACAGTTGAGTTGACCTCACGTATATTTTGAGTTTGAGCAAGCTAATGCTCTTATTTCTGAGTTTTAGTAGCTAAAGTGGTAGCTAATCAGTAGCAGCGAACAGCAGCTATCGGGACTATCTTACAGTTGGATGCTGCATTAGCTAAAGCAAGCGTTAGTATGTATGCGTAACAAGGTGACATAGTACAACACAATACAACCCAACCAAACATCTGCATTATTCAAGATAACAAAATAACATACTGCCAATGTTCATATAAATCCTCTTCGAATTCCTAAATACACCAAATTTATGAACTGTACATGAAACCTTATGAGTTATCTGGACCACGACTCCATGATGTTGCACTTTGGTCAAGTTTTTTGTCAAGACACAGAAAAAAGTTGCATCCCTGTAGTAGTACTATGAAGTGCAACTACTTGCTTGCTAAATTGATGCAACTTTTTTCTGTGTCTCATAATCTCGTGATTAACAGATAACACATGCATTGGGATTTTCTTCTACACTGTGGGGAACATATTGGTGCACGAAATAAGGATTGTAACTCTGGTAGGCATTGATAAGATCCTGAATCTGTTGATTTTGATCTTTCTTCTTATCTTCTTTGCCTTCATCTTTCTTTTCATCCTTTTTCTTTTCGGGTTCTTTTGCTGGTCCAACTGTTAATAATTCTGTTTGCCATACTTTCCTCAATTTGTTCACTACGGCAATAGGATCAACGTCACCAATTACTGTTAACTTTTTATCTTTCATATCTATAGCTATGGATTCAATTCCTGCACATAGTAGCAAAATTTAATTAAGACTTGTGTAATATATAAGCATGTTTGTAAACATCAATGATAGTACTCTCTCTCCGTTGATACAATTGTAAAATGACGAACATTAAGAATAACTTTAATTTTCCAATCTTATCCCTAACACGGGTGGTTAGAAATGTACTAGTTGTGACGTAATAATATTTAACAATCTAAGAATAAAAGTATGAATTTTGTTGCAGTCTAAAAATAGAAATATATATCGAAGGAATATATATAGTGGTAGAGCAAATTCAGAACCTGAGAGGCCGGAAACTGTTTTCATGGCCTTCTTCTTTTCCTTATCATCATTAATCTCCAATCTCAATACCACTTTCTGCAACAAAAAGAAAGAAAATCAAGAAAGAAGAAACAAAATATTTCTAAAACAGAGTAAAGGTCCACAAGAGGAGATGCTGTTAATAGGGCATCATCTAATTCAAAGAGAATCCCACATACCAAAACTATCAAGAAGTAGTTTCCAAGTTAATTATAAAACAGAGGACGAAATTAGCATGTAACGTAACTGAAACAAATATAAAGATTATTACTTTCCAGTATTTGACAACTCTGTAGGATATATTAATGGTGTTTTTCAAAGAAAAGAGGAAAATATTGCTTATTATTCAATGAATATATCACACACAAAACAGATAACCATATATAACTTGAAATACACACACAAATATATGTTACTTGAAATATACGCACAAATATTTCGGTGTGATAGGAAAAACAGAAAATCGTAATTATTGGGCAGGGAGAGTAGAGGGAAATTTCACCTTCATTTTAGGCGGGTAGTTTGACTTGGTAGCTCTGGCTGGCTAAGGGGTTGAACGGACTGACTGCCGATTCAGAGAGATAAATCACTTATAAATTTACATGTGTTATGTATATGGTTTGTTGTGAAGGAGAAGAAGAAGAAGATGAGGAAGAGTAGTAAGCCAAAACAAGTCAAACTACTGAGCCAGAGCGACGGGGGAGATAAATAATAATAATAATAATAATAATATTTACAAAATTTAGAAAAGGTAAAGATAACATGTTTCGCACAAAGTCTCAATGGTACTCTTGGAACAATTTATTTGAGCTCAAGGAAGGCCGAGTGTTACAATAATTATGTTTTATTATAAATTTATTTTGTGTTCATTCCAGTACGTAATAAAGAGAATTTTGAGGATGACTTTAAAATATTGTATAATTTAATATTACTATTAATAAAAGTGAAACATTTTTAATAAAAAAATAATTAAATAAAACTTTTTTAATAGAACAATAGGAGGATTAAAAACTCCGGAAAATAATCGTTGAGGTCGAAGTAGAGACAGAGACTCTCCCTCCTTGGATGGATGGACGGTCGAATAGGCAGTAGCGCCTTTTTTTGCCAACTCTGTTTTCTTCTCCTCCTCATCCTCTTGTCAATTCAATGCCCAAACAAGAAGACAAAGTAAAAGTCTCTTCCTTCTATAGATTTTTCAGTAGGGACTTTCGGGTCCTTTTTGCTAAAATTGTATTCTTCAACTTACACAGAAGTCAGTGTTCTTGAGTACCATTTTCAAATTATATGATCAACTTTTTAAAAATTAATTTAAAATATTTTTAAATTTAAAATTAACATAAATTTATTTAGACTAAGTCAGTATAATTATGAATATTATAAATTATTCTAAAAATACTATTAATTATAAAATTTATTATCTTCAAAATTTAAATAAATTATATCAATTTTAAATTTAAAAATATCCTACATTGATTTTTAAAAAATCAATACTGATTTTGATGATTGATTTTGATGATTCGAAACGGAGAAAATAGTATATGAATATAAAGTTTAATCACATAAAAAATGAAACATAAAGTTATGTTGGCCTATGGGTGTTCATGGAAGAAATAGACAAGTATTTTATTTTATATTTTTATAATTATTAATTAGTGCGGCAAGGCTAACAGCCGGAGCCAACCAATATTGACAGAACTTTAGAGACATAATTTACAAGAATGATGGTGACATTAGGATAAACATTATGATATAGCTTCAATCAGCCAAATAATAAAAATTATAAACAATAAACTTCAGAGATACATGATGATTAATATATCATCAACTTTGACAGACGTCACGAGAGTTGAGACTGTGTACAACTTTGATGGATTTCAAACTCCATTTTTTTCGATGGTCACTGGAGTCCAATCTAGAAAAATATGAGAGTAGATTGATTCGAATGTTCTAAATCAAACTAACGAGCAGTGAGCGACAATAAACTTGATGACATTCCTTCCAATGCACGTGAGGACCAAGAGACGCAATGCACGTGTACACCAAGAGACTAGGTTCTATATTTAATATAGAGTGACACTCGATAGCACACGCGTTGCGTTTATAAATCACTAAGAGACGCAAGAGACGAGATTTTATATATACTAGCACCCGGTGATTACGTGTGTAAATTATGTGAGATAAAATTAAAATTTTATAAAATTTAGGAAACTAAATAAAAAGATTAAAAAATAATATAAAAAGATCAAATATAATTAAAGTTACAGAGGAAAAAGAGAGGGGGGAAAAGTGTGATACAAAATTACCATGATGGATCAGCCTTCATGGAGGCTTTATATATATATATATATTTCTTGTATAATTAATTTTAATTTTTTTTTGTGACTTTCGTACTCGCTCACCATAATATTATTAATAATATCTTTCGAGATTGACGAATAATTTGCTCACAGGATGAGTCGAGTTAGAAAATACTGTGTTAAAAGATCACCTTACATATTAAAGAGATTTGAGCTACAGCTCAAAATTACCTAATGGGAAAGATAATACTAGTGATATTGTAAAAGAGAGCAAATTTGAACGTGCAACCGTGCAAATTATTCCAACTACTATCGCACTCAATAATGAACGATCAAGCAAATCTGGGAGGAGACCAAAATGCTGAAGCTAAACGGATTACCATCTTTCAAAATTAGATCAACATGGCAACAATTAGATCAGACGTCAGCTCTTATAAGATAACACTGCCGATGAAGCATGCAAATAAATATTCTGAATTTTAATCACTAATTGTAATCAACATTTATATCACTTCAATTAAATTAAATTAAATTTCTATCCACATATTTCGCAGTAGCCTTGCAATACATAATATGTAATCATACATCATATATTAATGATACAAATTGACACCCTTGATCACTCAAGCTACACTTGATTATTAAATTCCGAACCTATTCCTACTATTTTAAACTACTTACTAAATCAGAGCGACAATGAGAAGAGGTAATTTAATAGAAGCAATTCAGCACATTTTCTGCAACCCTAATGAGAACCAAGTTCCCTACACAATCTATAAATGTTTATTTGTTTAAGAGAAATTATGTAAATATTTATTTGTATTTCAAGGAAAAAGTACAGGGAAATGGTATGAGGAACACCTCTACCTCAAAAAAGCATTATTGTACCAAAAGATAAAGCTTGTCCTACTGTTGGCTATGCAAAAAGCAGCTCCATAGATGGGCACCGACTAAACTGCACCTTCAACCAGTAAGGCAGCTCGAGCAATTTCTAGGGCCCCCCTCAACTGAAGATGCATTTTGAAGCTTGGCTTTGTCTATGAAAGACTGTCCTCTTGCTAATTTAGGAAGGAGTTGAAATTCCTAAAACAATGACAGGAATAAGAGATCACAAATATAGTGCCGATGAGGAATAGTTGACTTGCTCAAGATTGACATGAGGTTCTTTATTGCAGTAATAACCGAAATCAGTGGTGTCCAAATCCTTAGGACAAAAGGTGTGTAAAACCTACTAGCATCTGATTTCTATCTGCAGTTTATGAAATACTTCTATATAGATATTGTCAAACACTGAAACCTCATCCAATTCCTAATGTCTGTCATGGAGAAGTTGGTTAAAATGGTATCTTAAGGGACTTTTACTGGACCTTAATAGATGTTACGTACTTCTTATAAGTGATAACTGAGCCGTTGAGGAACTTATATTGGTGCACGAGTCTTCTACTAGTTATAACAATTTAGTCGATATCCTTTAGGACAAAAAATTTAGCTTCTACTACTGTGTAATTTAAATTGAGTTTAATATATATGTATTTTGTCAACCATAGAAAATACCGTTTTAATATATATGTATTTTGTCAACCATAGAAAATACCGACTCCTCCATTTCAAGTAATAGATCAGCTTGAAATATGTGAAGCTGCAACTGGGTTCTAGATTATGTTGCACCCATAATAAAAGCACGCCTTGGCTGTTAGGAAAGACATCCCCACCAATCTTCATGTTCTGTCGTAGAGAATTTTTATATCCAGGACTTGGTGTTGCTCTTTTCTTGAACCACTTTATTATATTTCAGTTTCAGCATTGACAGTAATTCCTTGATGTGATTTGTTACACCTTAACAAAATTATCTTGACCTCGCCAAAAAAATAAACAACTTGTTCTAATATATCTAACATTACTTTGAGAAATTTTCAACGAAATTATTGTTTTGAGATGATCTATGTTACACTAGGAATGCCTTATCAAATCTACAGGCACAAATACATAAAACATGTTATTATAATACTAGGGAAATGTTGTTGAAAGGGAAATAGCTTCTATTCCTTGAAAAAGTTCAATCATTTATACATGAAGTACACGATCAAACTATGGCACTTGCTCTGGCAATAAAAGGTTTTACTTCGGCAATAACACTTCCATAACAATTAGAAACTTTGCCAATCACAAATTTTCTTCAAAAAATGCAAGGATTTTGTGTTGGCTTCTTCTTCTAGCATTCCCAGAATTCGTATGAAAATAACATTTCCCCTACACTTCTGCTAATCAATGTTTATTGCTGGAGATGCTACATCTGTAGTCTTAAAATATAAAAGAAGTTGATCATTGATTTTGTTTAAGCAGTTGACTTTGAATCTATCCATGTTTCTATTAGCATCCTCTTCTTCTCTCTTTTTTATTTTTACTTTTTTTTTTATATCAATGTCTACTAGCATCATTTGTGGTTTCTTTGGTGATTTTTCGAAGTTGCAATCTTCCTCTAAGCAGAACATTGACATATATATGCATTATGCTAGCAACTTATTTGCAGAAGTCAAGTCAAACTTCGGTATAAAACATACCTCAGGGCTTCCACTTTCAAGAAGAACCCAGAAACACACAGTATTTAACAGAATATTACCAGAGTCTACCCAGAAAGTTGCAATCTTTGGATCAAAGTTCCCAATCTCAATAGTCTCCCCAACTGCTCATTAATAGAGTATATTAGTTTTCTGATAAATTCATTAATGGAATATTTAGTACCAACTACAAGATTATATGTACGATTTTGGTCAAATGAAAAATTGTAAATAGAATGCAAGCAGTACACATTCTTACCATTGTCCCCAAAAAACTGCCACCATACTTTCCTTGAGCTCCCTTCATATTCGAAGACCCTTGAGTAAAAATATGGAAGATAGTCGTATCTGTATATAATACAGTAATGCGATTATAAAGATGGTTGATTCACTTAGGAAGATTCCACCGTGTAGTGAAGCAAAATTCCTTTTCCATGAGAAAAAACTTTGACTTACGTGTGAGTTTGTGCACTTAGTAATGATTTGATTCAGTGTTGTGCAGATCTGCGAGCATGATCAACATGTTCAACCCGAGCAATGCTGTCATACATCTGTTCAGCATAAATTACACGTAATTTCATCAAAAAAATAATAAAATAAAATGATTAGTGTGACACTTTGAACAGTACAAAAGAAAACACACCTTTAACGGGAAGGCTGCTACGTCACCAATAGCAAAAATTCCAGGTACGCTTGTTCGGAACTGACCATCAACCTGTAATTAAAAAAATAATTCGTTAGAATAGGAAACATAAAAAAGAACGTGCATCCTACTTCAAACAAATTCAGAAACTACAATAGTACAATATAGAAGAATTTTTTATTTTGTTTGATAAAATAGAAGTCAAGATTTCTACGAAGAAATATATACATATGACAGAGGTCAAAATACATTAAAGCAATTAAGTGGTAACATTAATTTTATATGGTCATAATAACATATCATAAAAACTGGTTGCTCTCAGTGATTGAATAGTTCTTCATATATTTGCTCAAATCTCTTACATCTTAAGTTATTATTATTTTTTCCTTCTGTAAGTTACTTATTTAATTTCCAAGTAAACTAGCATAATATTTATGTGAACTTTGAAATTGAAAGAACTCCCATTTACTGAAAAGTTAACCTATATTTGAATCCCCATCCCTCCTCCCCCCACCACCCCCACAACAAATATATATATTGCATTCTTTTAAAAAAAAAAAGAAGAAAGAAAAATATTGACCTGTATTCCACCAACAGTAGTATTTAAGCCAACCCTTTCAAAGGGACTGACAGCAGGTTTTGCTCCAATACCAATAACAATCTGCCCATGGGAGCAAACAAATAAAGTTTTATTACATGTTCTCAACCAAGTAAACTATTTTAGAGACAAAATAACCAAAAAAAATTCTATTTTGCAACATCGAAAGAATAAACGCCAAATATAATGTGTAACTTACAAACTAAACAACAAAATGAATCCAGGAAATATGATAGTAGATTACCGTGTCTGCTTCCTATTATAGAACCATTTTCAAGCTTAACAGCAACAACTTGTCCATCAGAACCAGCTTCCAATGTTTTTATAGAAGGGCCCTGAGAATAAATAACGATATTCAGAAATACATAAGCTGCACGTTCTCTGCAAAGTAAAACATAGTAACTTTGAGAGAGAGAGAGAGATAACCATAACAAATTTGACACCATTGTTTTGGAAGAGTTCTTCATATCTCTGAGCAAGTGGAGGAGTAAATAGTCTTTGCAAAAGATGGTTTTCTGGAAATACAACCTATGTTTTCCCAAATACCATGCAAGTTGAACTTATCAACAAAGCACATCACAACGCGCAACATATAAACTTACAAGAAAGATTACTAGAGATGATTATAAATTGTCTATATTCTTACTGCTGTATCAAGTTTCCAACACAAAGTAGCTGCTGCAACTTCCATACCAATATAACCACCACCAACCACTACCACCTGTTGTGATTTCCCCTACAAATTGAAACAGATATTATTTCAAAACCAGTGTATACACAATAACTCCTCTCTCTGAACCAATTGAAACCAAGCATACAAATTTCAATACATTCAGTCTTATGCAGCGCTGAGTAATCAATACTAAATGAAAGTGGAATTACAATGAAAAAAAAATACCAGTGATGACATCAGTGAATCAGCATCAGCAACATCCCGGATATAGTGAACTCCAGGTAAGTTTCCTCTAATTTTATCTGGGAATCTGAAGGCAAGGGACATAAGTGTTTATCTTCCTTCATTTGTGCAGATTTTAATCAACCTTCTAAAATTTTTAAAATGTGTTGGTGGCTTTGAATGCTAATATACCTCGGAGTAGTGGGAAATGATTATACACAAGCGAAGTATTAGCTCCAAGCTAATAGACCAATGAAAGATGACTGATTATGGCCATAGGACAACAAACATGTTTTTGCAACTGTTGAGACTATGATATGGATACCTTCTTTTATTTTATTTTTTTGGTAAGAGCATATTAAAAAAAGCACCAAGTGAGTGGCTCCTATGTACAATAAATATACACATGTTGAAAATTTATGATCATCAATGCAATTGCTCAGGACAAAGTCTTCCAAATAATCATTCTTGATTCCAACAGGGACATGTAGGTCTGGGTGTTTGCATAATCCAGACAGAGTGCATAATATTTATAACTAATTGCTGAGAGAATGATTGTACCTGGAGGCTGTACATCCAGTACTAATTATAAGGGAACCATACTTGAGGAGTTTTCCTGAATTTGTCATCAAAGTTTGCTTTTCGATATCAATACCGGTAACTGGATCTTCATATAGCATCTTCACAACAGAAAAATCAAATTCACAAGTAGCAATCTAAACTACCATTTACTAAGATGTGCTTGCATCTGCTCAGTGGATGGGTTACTTTTGTGCTAAAAGTTTTGGCAGTGGGGGAGGGGGGTTCGGTTGATGAAGAACAAAATGATCAAGCAGTTGCATTTCAAGAAAATTAAGTTATCCTTAAAACAGATGTGTTATTGTATGCAAATTGAGTAAGGAACAGTCTGATGTTCATGGAATTTTGAGCTCTCCGAGTTATGTAAGTTTCATTGAAAGTAACAGTTTGGAGACTAGATTGTTATATTTTAGAGGTGACATGCCACTGATATGCTACACCGGACTGAACATTAATCTCTCCGCAATGACATGAATCACCTTTAAAGAAGCATTTTTTTGTGTCTCACTTCAACGCCATGCTATTTCGGTTATTTTGATTGTATTATTCTTTTCTATTTTATTTTTTTATTTTATTTATTTATTCTTAGAATTTCTTATACGGAAGTAACAATAAATAGAATAACAATCAGTTGGTTAGCTGGCTCCAAGTTGACTTATTTTTCTCTATTAGTTAATAGTGAGCTTTGGGACATGATTAATCAATTCTAGTAAAGAGACCAGGATAATCCAAAAATGAAAGAATCACATATTAAAAAAAAAAAAGAGTGGGTTAAATTCAACATATACCACATGAAAGAATAAAAACAATAATCCAGAAAGATAGGATGATAACCGATAAGAAAGAAATTAATCAACTACTTCATTAATCTTATTAACTTTCTCGGGAGATTGTCATCCCAAATACAAGACAAGAAAAATATAATCTACTCATTTTCAAAATGCCAGGATTTGACAAAATAACACTACATATGTAATATACATTCTTTTGACAACTTTTTTCTGATTTCAAGAGAGAGTTGATAAACGCGTTCTAATTTTTATCCATTGGGTTTCATTGCAAGATTAAAACTTATATTTTGCAATCTTAACGGATAATTTGGAGCTCCAAACATTATTGTATAACACAAATTACACGAGAATGAGAATATATTCTTCCAACATATAAACATTAAATGCTTGGACTTCACATCCTTGGCCTAAACTAAAATTCAAGTTTACGATAATCTAAGATCATAAATCACCCCTTACAAAAAGAAAACAATGTTCTTTAGAAAAAATGTTGATATATACGCAACTGAAAACGATAATTACATATCTAAACATATATTACGAGACTGCGTTATACAATTTTGCAATATATTCCTACTATGTGCATATCACTTATAGCTTATGTTGTGCATACATCAACACCATCATTTATAATTGAGAAGACTCTGAAACTAAAACAAAAAACCAGAATTCAAACCTATTGGTCATAATCCATAAAAATGTACAAGCAATTAAAAAACCCAACAGATGCATAGTAATATATAGGAACTGGTTAATATGGGACCGGTGAAGCTGAAATTTTACCAGCTTGATCAACAAGATCAAGAATCTCTGCCCTGCTCCTCACAATCCTATGAAACACCTCTCTTACTTGTTGTTGGAATGGCCCTAATCCCTCCTCCATCTTACTGCAAATCTCCTCCATTTCTGCCACCTGCGCTGCCACCTCATCCGCCTTCTCCGCCTCTGCCGGAAACTGAAACCCCTCGGCGAATTCCACCAGATAAAGCGCCACCCTCTCCATCCTCTGCGTCTCCTCCAACAACCCAGCAGTCCCTTTCTTTTCCTTCTTCTTCCACTCCTCCCCAATCTTCTCCTGCATCCAGATGATGGACTGGGTCCAGGTCAATTGCTTCGGCACCGGAAAGTGAGTCGCCAGCCCATTCCGCTCCTGGCAAGGCAAGGCCGCCACTAAAGCCCACATGGCAAACACCAAAATAGTACTCATAATATAAACGGGCAATACCAAACCCGTCGGCTCCCCACCACGTGGCGCCACCAGATTGGCGGTCATTGACTGAATCTGTTTAGCGGACGACCACGATTTGGCGAAAGACAGCGACAGCGACCGGAAATTAGTACGGTCTTTCGCCGGCGCCGGGACGGCAGCTGCTCCCCGGCGTCCGAACGACCAAGTCCTCTCGGCTGACTTGGCGTTCTGGCTTTCCCTGTCATCAACCATCATTGACGTCAGCAAATTGTTTAATGCCTTTTTGGCGCGTCTGACTTGTCCTTCTCCTATTGGCCGCTGCCCAAGGGCGGTGGTGGCTATTTCCGCCAGCTTCTGCCATTGACGGACCAAATCGATGGCGTGAGTGATGGCGTTACAAATGTCGAGTGCCTTGACCGCTCGGTCCTGAAGCTCCAGGATGAGGCGATCCAGCGGGGGTTTATTGAACTGGGTCGGGTCACGACCCATGATGAGCACGGCCTTGAACTCCGCCTCGCAGCAGAGTAAGGCATCGAGGAGTTTACGAAACCAGGTAATGGAGAGCAGCGTGTCTGGTGGTGCCCCACCTTCCTCGACAGCGGCGGAGGAGGGAACAAGGTCGGCGAGGCGGTCGGCTACGTGTTTTTGGAAGAGTTCAAGGTCCTCTAACTCTTGGTCGTGGTTGTTTTCCATGGAAGCCACCTGGTTCCGGCGGATGCTGATCCTGTTCAGGAACGAACCCTGGTGATCTGTTGCCGGCATGGTTTACGCTGGTAGTTTAGAGATAGAAAGAAAAGATGGATAGGGAGACTGTGAGAGAAAGACAAAGGGCGTTTGTTGAGAGAGAAAAAGGGAAAGGAGAGGTCTGAGAAGAATGGAAGGATTAGGCAGTTACTTAACATTGTTTATGGATGGATTGGTCATAATTTTTTGTCATGGACCAGACTTTTTCGTTTTTTCCGTTATCTTCGTTGCTGACGTGGCAGACTTTGGCAATTTTGTTCTTCTTCGTCCCCAAAATGCCCTGAATATTAATAGAAGTATATAGAATATTCTTCTGCTTCATTTTCTTTTTCTTCTTATCATTATTATTTTGCCCAATAAAAACGATAACAACATCCAACAATAAGAGAATAAAAAAAATGGTTGCAAAGACATACAAGATGATATAGTCGATGTGTTCTACATTATAAGATAATTATTAATTTTTTTAAAAATTAATTTTAAATTTAGAATTAATATAATTTTTATTAATTTTAGTTAATATAATGATAACTATTATGAATTATTTAAAAAATATTATTTGTCATAAGATTTATTGTTTTATAATTATAAATAAATTATTTTAATTTTAAATTTAAAAACATTTTAAATTAATTTTCAAAAAGTCATCGAAAGTGATTTTAAAATTTAAAGCATAAGAAGTATTAAATTATTAAACATTAAGTTATTAAAATGTACAAAAAAACTAAGACTATGTTTACTTGCAAAATCATGTTTAAGATTAGACTATTTATCTTAATTAAATACTAGTTTATACTATTTAATCCTTTGATGAAAGATTATTAGTGTCTTAATGTTAAACTTTTAGTCTCATCAAATTATTTAATAGCTTAGAATGAGTGGGACTATTAATACTATATTTATGGAATTATATAATCTCTCGTAAATAGCATTAGGAATGATAACAAAAATAGTTCATATGACTATTTAAAAGACTATTAATACCCCATCATAAAATAAAATAATCTAAAATAATATTAAATTAATACAAATAATCTAATTATAAATATATTTTTTATAAATAAATATAGCCCAGAAAAATAATTGAGATGTCTCGTTTAACTTTTGGTAGATATATTTAGTAACTATTAATAAGACAAGTCGAAAGAGCTACCATCCACTAAAATATGGTTTTGCAATATATTTATCACCAATAGTACTCTTTTTGTTTTAAAATATAAAATTTAATTTAATTTGTTGGTATTATTTTGAGATATTTTTGAATTTTATATAAATTTATTTAACTTTAATTAAACGATTATGAATAGGCAAATTATCTAAAAATTACTACCAATCACAGAATTTTCTATTTTGAAACAAAATAAAATGAATCACAGTCAATTGAAATTTAAGAATCTTGCAAATTTATTTTAAAATATTCAAAATTTTCTTCAATATTTTACAACCGAAGGAGTATTGTGTTTTGCATAGGAAACACTCAAATATACTTTTATTTAAACTTTAAAAATAAGATTTATTATGACACAAAAATTATTAACAATAATAATGATTTAATCTCAAGAGATAAAAAAGTAAATAGAGAGTGAGATTCTATTAAGGTTATATACATACCTGCATCTCCTTTATTTATGATAAGGATTGTTGACACAAAATTCCTATTAAGGTTAATTTAGATGATGGGGGTTTTCAAACTTGAACAAGATAATCAATTGACTTGCAGATCTTAGGAAGTCGGTTATAGGTATAATGAATGAAGTAGGAAGAATATACTCTGGACTTAAAATTAAGCTCAAAATCTTCACAAATTATTATTAGTTGGGTAATTATACCCATGGAGATCTTATAATTAATTGCGTTATCCCGAAAAGTTTTACTATCCTTTTTGGGGTGAGATGACCTCTAATCAAGCTCTTAATAATTGAATTATCAATAAATGCGCTTAATTTGATCCCAATATGTTTAATAAGTATTTAAAAAGAATAAATATAAGTGCACAATATCTTACTATTATATTTATTTTAATTATTAAAAAGTAAAATTTGACATTAAAATCCGTGTCATGTCTCACATTTTAATGATTAAGATAGATGTAGTATTTGATTTTGTATTTAAATGTTGTATATGTAGACTTGTCTATTTTAAAAAAAATATATACCGTAATTTGCAACTCTTTTTCCAATGTTTTAAATATTCTAACTTTTAAACCTAAATTTGTAAAATCTTATAAATATCAACACAAATTTATTTTATTTTAGAACAAATAAGTGAGAAATAGTCTCAACTTGTAAGTTTTTTTTCCCCCACAACAAGAGAGTACTATTTTTATTGATTGTTCTATAGAATTACACAATATTTTCAACTTTATTATTATAATTTTATCATCTGCCAATACTATTTAATTAGTAGTTATGACTTATTAGCTTTAGACCATTAACTCAATTTTTTTTATAAAAGAATCTTTTTGCGTAACAAATGGGGTACTAATTACTTTTAAAACTTAAATGTATTTATATAAATTTTAAATTTTAGAATTTAATAAATTAATGAAGGCACAGGAGATGAAGAATATCTTATTTTCTTGTGTGAAATGTCTCTTATAAGAATAATATTTTTTAAAAATATTTAATTACCCTTTTATACTTAACTTGAAAAGAAATGTATTTTATAATATAAAAATATATTATTTTTATATCATAGCTCACGGAAAATAGACGGTATTTCTCACTTTTTTTTTTTTTGTCTTTGTTTTCCGTTAGAAATGATATATTTTCGAGAAATTTTAGCAAAAGAAGTGTTTTTTGTGTCCATTTTGTCCCCTTTCTGTTTATTGAAAAACTTAAGAAACAGAGTGTTATGGATATTACCACAAAAAAAAAAAAAAAAAAAAAAAGAAAAAAAGAGAGTTATGGTGATGAGCTTCTACGGGAGAGAGAGAGTATGGGTGGGGTAATAGAGTCATAGCAGCACGAATGAGTAGTAATAATGGGGGATGCTGCATCATCAGCAAACGGTGACCAAGCTAAGCTTAATTAAGCCGCGTTATACTTCTTCAAAACTCCAAATAGACAGTTTGATTGATCCCCACTACTGTGGACTATGGAGTATTCATAAATAAATAGATATAGACGAGAAAGACTTTTTGACCCAGTAAGAGGCCTTCAGATTCTTTTACAACGCTACCACACGACTCTCTCTCTCTCTCTCTCCCCACTACAAAGCTTTTTGATGTGCCTTTGCGTTGCGTTTAGCATATGAGAGAGAGAACTGGAAAAATGTCATCGACAGAGGGAGGGAGAGGGAGACTTTTGGTAGCCACAAGGCCCACAGCCTGCTTACTGCCGCCCATATGTATACCCCACTTCGTTTCCTTAAGATATCATATGTGGACCCCTCCTTCCCATTCTTCGTTCTTTTTTAATAAACGTGGACTCTTCTTCCTTCCCCTCCTTCTGAGATATATATATTTTTTTCTCTTTCTTTTAATTATTATTATTATTATTTACAAATGGAACTTGTCATAATATATAACGGCATTGACTCGATGAGGGAAACTTGATTTTGTTGTTAACTTGCCTATGTTTTGTTACCAATGTGTCACATGCTACTCCATTGGGACTGGCTTGTTGGTTATACTCATTAAAATAGTTTAGTTTCTTATAATTATAATTTACTCCATTCGTTTTTAAGTGAGATATTTTATAATAATTAAGTTTTAAATAATATAATTATAAATTATTTAAATAATATTATTAATTATAAAATTTTAAATTTTAAAATATTTTATTAAAGAATTAACCTCGCTCTTATATTTCAGTTAACATGACTCATCCAGGACTTGGCTGTGTGCTAAACTATAATTAACAATGAGTGGACTTTGTTTGGATATAGAGAGAGATGTATTTGTGCTATCCTAGGCCCAATTAGCAGACAAATTATCAAGTTTATGCGCAGCCACCCTCTTCAAACATTGAAACCATATCATACTTGTACTTTTGGATGGATCTGAGAATAATTCAGGCTGTGATACTTTTAGGTGCATGAGGTCTTGAGATTTAATTTTGACAAAATTAAGATTATTAAAATTCTGCTCAAATTACCGCAAAAAAAAAAAAAAACAATCCCTTGTCTAAGCAGGCTAAGGATATCCTATATATTACTCGGGTTTATTTTTAATTAAATATTTATTTGCAAAATTTTAATTTGAATCGGTTTAAATTTGTATGGATTGTGAGTCTACTGTATGAAAATTAAGCCCAAAACATCATCTGGCATCCCATCCCATCAGATTCGATCCGATCCGATCCAACCCAACTAAACTATGTTGGTTGGGTTACATGTATAGTATAGGAAATAGGAGAGTGTATGACATAAATGAAATTAAAATTCAGGACTAATATCTAGGTCTCAAACATAGAGTGGAGGTGGAGCAGTCCACGTGCATGATTATATTTACGATAATAAACTTTAAATTGTCTAATATTATAATTAAATTTTAAACAAGTATTATATCTAAACATATCATTTCACGTGTGTGGCGTAATTAAAGTTTATGTTTAGATATATTTATAAACAAGTATTACTGCATTACTTTTAATTAGAATTTCCGTGCATCAATTTTATTTTCAGAGTAAAATATTGTAGCTAATTAATTTATTATTCTCACCTGCAGTATATAGGATCCATTACTTAATTCTCAAACTAAGGGTAATTGTTTAGCTACTACATTTATATATAGGACAATCATCTATAGTAAGTATTAATTTCCTATAAAATAATATAAGGTAAATACTATTTATACAATTTATTATAGAAATTAACGATCAAGATTAAAAAATTAAAACTCGTTGTCCGCTATTAATAATAACGGATGATTAAGCCATTCGTTATTAATAGTAGTGGACGATAATGAGTTACATCTACTACTATTAGTAGAAAACACTATGCAATTTTCATTATCTTATCTGCTACTAACAGTAGTAGACGTACCCAGTGACAAAATTAAAATTTTTATTTAGTGGGGTTAAAATATTATAAGTCTAAATAATTTATTAGGAATTTAGGAATAGTGCCCCCGAGCCAAATTTTTTTAGATAAGTTTACAATTTTTGATTATATATATAAAACATGTATTTAGTTACAACTATTGATATATATATTCACACACCTTATTGACCTCTTATATGCTTTTGTAATCACAAATTTATTCATAAATACTTAATTCCTTAATTGTCTTACAAAAATAGTATAAACTGTATTATTATATATTTATTTTATGAAGATTAGAGAAAAATGCATATATAAAGGACTAGGAGTGATATGTGATTGAGAATATATAAAATTTCATTTAACTTCGTATATTAAAAAATTAATAAAATTTTAGTGGGGTCAATTTATCTATTACATTTATTTTTTTAAGAAAATTATTATATATCATAAAAAAAAATTCCAATGGGGTCAATTGACCCTATCGTAAATTCATTTTTAATTTTGACTTTTTATTCTTGTATTGGATGTTAGAGATAGTGTTTGTCCATTTTTGATCCATAATAAATACTTACTCTGGATCATTCTCTCTCTCTCTCTCTCTCTCTCTCTCTATATATATATATATATATATATATATATATATATATATATATATATATATATATATCCACAGCAATCGGTTACAATAATTACTGTTCCAGCAACCCAAAATTAGCTTTAAAAAAATTAAGTCTTTAGAGACTCTAGCAACAGGGCAAAACAAAAAAAAAAAAAAATCGAAATTGCAGTTAAAAGTTCTAGCAGTAGTTTTGAATTTTTTTTTTTTGCCTTGTCGCTAGAGGCTCTAGTGACAGGGACTCTCACAACAAAATACCCCTTATTTTGGTTGCAGAAATAGTAACTCAGCAACCAATTTTTAACAATCCAAAATTAGTTTAAAAAAGCCTTTGCCGTTAGAGGTTCTAGCGACATGGCCACTTTTTTTTTCGAAACTGCCATTAGAGAGTCTAACAGCAGAGAATCTCATATAAAAAATGTCTCTTGTTTTAATTGTCGAAACAGTAACTCAAAAATCAGTTACTGTTAATACGACCTATATATATAGATAGATAGATAGATAGATATATAATAAGAGTTCTTTTACACTTACTCAAAAAAAGTATTCATAAGTCTTATTTTTATAAAAGATAAAGGAGTATAGTCCTATCTTATTTGTAAAATACAAATATAGTGGTGCCATATTTTTTTTTATCTTTTTTACCAATAAAATTAACGGATAATTTTTTTAGATAAATTTAAAATTTTTCATACAGTAAATGCTGATTTGAACGAGCTAGCTGACATTACAGGGAACTCATATAAATGAAGGACAACAAGTCTAAATGGTTTCTTTAAATTTAAGAAAAGCAACATTACTTTTTAAGTAGATAGAAAATGTAATAATTTCTTTATAATTTTGTTTCGTCATCTTGCCCAGAGACCATAGTGCAATAATTGCCGAAAAATTCTATACGAATATGATAATTAAATATAAAAATTAGATATTAAGTATTTTATAGTTTTATTTATTTATATTTTTACTCTTAATTAAAAATAAAAATAAAAATAAATAAAATTATAAAAAATTTATGTCTAATTTTTATATTTAATTATTATGTTCCCGTAAAGAGCTCATAATTACCATGCATGCATGGCTGTATACTTCTCCCTCGATTACACACGTCATTTTTGTATCAAGAGAGAGAATGTACAATAAAATACATATATAGAATTAGAGGTCTATATCATATATATATATATATATATATATATATATATATATATATATATAGTCTTTTCTTTTTGTCTAACTCATTTTCTTTTTTCTTTATGAGTTTCGAAAATATTCCCATTCATAGATCCGAGATCTACATCTATGAATTAAAAGGTTCGAATGATCAACTCTGTAATCAGTTATTAAAATCGATAGGTCTTCAAAACGTTCATTTGAAAAAATGAAAACCCTTTTTATTAGATAAACATGATACTTCCTAAAAATCAAAATTTTTGATTAATGGAGGAACAATATCACCATTTTTGTTCAATAAGATACCAAAGTGGATGATTGACTCATTTCATACTAGAAATAATCGCAGGAAATCCTTTGATAACATGAATTCCTATTTCTCAATGATATTCCACGATCAAGACAATTGGTTGAATCCCGTGAAACTATTTCATAGAAGTTCATTGATATCTTCTTTTTATAAAGCAAATCGACTTCGATTCTTGAATAATTCACACCACTTCTACTTCTATTGTAATAAAATATTCTATTTTTATGTGGAAAAGACCCGTACCAATAATTATGATTTTACGTATGGACAATTCCTCAATATCTTGTTCATTCACATCAAAAAAAAAATTATTTGTGCGTCGGTAAAAAAAAACATGCTTTTTGGGAGAAAGATACTATTTCACCAATCGAGTCACATGTATCTAACATATTCATACCTAACGATTTTTCACAAAGTGGTGGTGACGAAACGTATAACTTGTACAAATCTTTTCATTTTTCAAGTCGATCCGACCCATTCGTTCGTAGAGCTATTTACTCGATCACACACATTTTTGGAATACCTTTAACAGAGGGATAAATAGTCAATTTTGAAATAACTTATTGTCAACCTCTCTCTCTCTCTCTCTCGTGCCTGAAGTAAATGGTTGTTATAAATACTATTTGTAAGACCCCGAATTTTATGAAATACAAAATTTAATTTTTCTTCATATATATTTTTTTTGAAACAGTAAGTGGTTAAATTAACAAAATTGAAAGTTAAGGATGTTATGTGCAAATTTTATTTTGTCGGACAATATTCGCTTTGTCGGGGAATATTCGTTTGGTCGGGGAATATTCGTGCCGTACGACGGCGCCGAAATAATAAATTATTGGTGGACCCCACAACGGAATATTTGTCGGATATAGAAAACGACAGAAGTAACCTTTTTAAATAAAAATAGTCAACGGAACTGTTAAAATACCGGTGATAAAAGAATAGTAGCATACGGTAGTTTATGGTATTTTCTGTAGCACACGGTACTCTACAGTAACACACGGTATTGCATAGTGTCTCATATTATTGGTCTGATAATTGACACCGTAACTGTTACGCATCATTTCATCGATAATTGTCA
Organism: Hedera helix; assembly: GCA_947179155.2. Lineage (NCBI taxonomy): Eukaryota > Viridiplantae > Streptophyta > Magnoliopsida > Apiales > Araliaceae > Hedera > Hedera helix. Next base: position 45,189,338 of record OX359273.1, read on the forward strand.
CTGCATAATATTTTATATTATCAATTCAATAATTGTTGTTACACAGTATTTTGCATTATTGATTTAATAATTGTCATTACACTGTATTTTATATCATTGAGTCAATAATTGTTGTTGCACTGTTTTTAAAATTATTGAACCTAATAATTGTCACAGTAACATATGCACAGTAATTCACATTATTGAATCAATAATTGTCATTACACAGTAACGTATGCTTTATTTTACATTATTGTTATCTCTATTATGATGTTATTTAAACAGTTGTATTTCATTAATTTATTGACTTGATATCTAAGAGCTAACTATACTGTATTTATAACAATTAGTCATAATAATTGAATTGATAAAGTTATTTGTTTATAATATAAAGTTAGGTGATTATTAGGTGATATGAAATGAATGGTGTAGATTAAAGTTGAATAATTGAATTGATTTGTTTATAATATAAAGTTAGGTGATTATTAGGTAATATGAAATGAATGGTGTAGATTAAAGTGTGAATTACTGTTGAATAATTAAATTGATTTGTTTATAATATAAAGTTAGGTGATTATTAGGTGATATGAAATGAATGGTGTAGATTAAAGATAATATAATATTTGAAATGGATGGTGTAGATTAAAAGATGATCTTTAAATGAATGGTTTAGATTAAATGAATGATGAGATTTTTGGCTATAAATAGAAGCCTTAACTTAAGGATTTTTCATAAACTTCCTTACTTGTTCTTTCTTTCTCTCTCTAAATACTTCTTGTGAAAGTTCTCTCTAAGTGTGCTTAAGTCATCTTGAGTATTTGTGAAGATCTATAAGTATACGTGTACTGTTCAAGTTAATCAACCTCATTTAAATCAATATCCAGTCACGTGTTACGGTAAGGGATACCATCTTTTTCATCTTCCATTATTCAAACATACTATGGTAAGGGATTATCATTATTTGATTCTCGATAATAATATTGTTTCTTCCTTACTCATAAGACGTGCCTTTTATTTCCATGTATTAAATTGTGGGAATAACCTTACGGAGCGGATTGCCGCCTGTTGGTGAATAACCTTTCGTATTCATTCATTATTAATCTCTGAGAATAACCTTACGGAGCGGATTGCCGCCTGTTTGGTGAATAACTCTTTGTACTCAAATTCTATTAAATTGTGGGAATAACCTTACGGAGCGGATTGCCGCCTGTTGGTGAATAACCTTTCGTATTCATTCATTATTAATCTCTGAGAATAACCTTACGGAGCGGATTGCCGCCTGTTTGGTGAATAACTCTTTGTACTCAAATTCTATTAAATTGTGGGAATAACCTTACGGAGCGGATTGCCGCCTGTTGGTGAATAACCCTTGTATTAATTTCCTTCACCTTTTGTTAATCAAACCTGCTACGGTAAGGGATATTATTTTCTTTCATACTCCTAAATCGAAATTTATTATGGAACTATTGCTTCTATAATTCCTGAAAATATTATATGTTCCATAATAGTTGAACTTCATTATTTCAACTGAACCTTCCTATTTACGTGAACCTTTCTATTGAATTGTAACCGTTATTCTGAACTGTGGATCTTGAATTTCACTCCACATCATGTTGACAATTTGGACATTATTTGAATCTGTACAAAGTAAACTTCCGATACTTATTGTTATCCTATTTATTCTGTTCATCATTTATATCATTCTAATCATCCAAAAATCAAGCTGTTGTGAATATCTGTGGCCGGGGGCACAGATGTGATATATTTGTTGAACAGATGATAGGTTAAAGGCGATATAATAGGTTAAAGGCGATACATCTGTTCGGTGTCTTTTATGGCACGTGGTGAATGTTCTCTTTGGCCCGTAGTGCAAAGATGAACTGTTGTTTGGTATGATTATGACCAAAGGCTGAATCTGGTATAATCATGACCGTTGGTGTTATATTGAATGTCTTTGGCCCGTAGTGCAAAGATGAACTGTTGATCTGCATGATTATGATCAGGAACTGTGAATTTGTATTATCTTGACTAATGATATTTCAGATGATAAAAGTTGATGATGTTTTTCCTAAAAAGAGAACCGAGTGGACATTATAGTCTGCATTATTCTTCTAATAGATTACTCATTCCGCTGCTATTATTGATCTGAACGTTGTTTAAGAATTTAACTGCAGTTTTTGATATAAACCTTGTAGTCTATTGTATTCTATCAAGAACTCAACTGTTGAAGACTAATGATAATTTATTCGTCATTATCTTAGTCATGATATTCTTTACTGGGCTATTTGAGCTCACCCTTTCTTTTGTTCCATTGTTTTCAACAGGAGATGAAAACATAACAGGGTCTAGCCGGGGAATGGAGTGAGGGTCCGAGGAATAGTTATCATAGTTTTCACGTTTTGTAAAATAGTGTGGCAATAATAGTGAAGACTTAGTTGTGTATTATTATACACTGTATTGTTGTACGTTGTGCTTTGTTGTAATAATTTTGTTGTAGTCTTTTGACGACTCAAGTATGGGCTGTGTGGACCCAGATTTGGGGGCGTCACAGTTGGCATCAGAGCTTAGGGATATGGTCTTTAATGGAGATCTGGGGTTAGAACTAGGAGGGGAGAGACGAATAGAATCAATCACTAGTGTGTCCTACCTAAATTAGATTTATTTTTTATCTAATGAATCGATTTGAATGTAGGAACATGAAGAGATGAGTCAGTTTATTTGAACTAACATTTATTTTGTGACCACAGTTAATTATGGCATCTGGAAATCAGGAGGTTAACTATGAAATTACCGAAACAAATGTAGCTGCAAAACAAGAGGCGACGAATAATCTTCTTACAAACTCAGAGTTGAATCATTTGCCTAAGACAAAAATTATGCGTGTTCTATCCAGTAAGGATGAAGGTGAAAGCTCTGCTACAGTCGTTCCAGATCCATTCTTAGAAGCAATTAAAGGAAGTAACGAACTTGCGAAAATTATTGCCTTTAATTTACTCACTAATTGGGAGAGTGATATTACCTGGTTATGCTCTATAACAAAGGATCAGAATATATGGACTTTTCATATTAGTCTTTGGGATTTATGGTGTTCCAGCTATGATTTTCAAGATTATTTAAAAATGATGTTTCTATACTTTTGGGCGTTACAATTTAGAGGAATTCAGGTTAAGTTAGTCACTATCGTGGAAACTGCAGTCTATCGAAAATACTATTTTAATGGAAATCATTGGTACCTTACTACTGATGAAGTTGATGAACCCGAGAAACAGTTTGCTAGAAAATTATTCAGTGGTATTCCCATGGTTGAAATACGTGAAGATCCGAATGAAGTATTCGGGATTCGATTTGACGATAACAGTCAAGAAACCGAATGAGGTGATAACCGGTAAGCTATTCATAAATTCTCGTGAAGTCTATGCCATATTAGATACTGGCTCTATCCACTCTTTTATCCCACCTATATGTACTCAACGTTTAAATTTGACTATTGAAAACTTAAATCTTGTCTTATCAGTTGAAACCTCATTGGGAGAAATACCTATTACATTTACTATCTATAAATCTTGCCTAGTTCAAATCAACAACCTCACATTACCTGTTGACCTTATTTCTTTGGAGATGCGTGAATTTGATGTGATTTTAGGAATTGATTGGTTGACTACCCATCATGCTAAAATTGATTGTTTTCATAAGATTATTAGTTTTCATATTCCTAATCAACCTGTCATGCAAATTCAAGCAACTAAACCATTGAAATCTATAACTGTTATTTCTAGCCATAAAGCCATTCGTTTATTGAAAAACGGATGTCAAGCCTTTTTAGCTCATGTCACTGATTTGAACAAAAATACGTCAAACTTGAATGATATTCCCATTGTTAATGAGTTTCCTGACGTTTTTCCTGAAGAACTTCCTGGCTTACCCCCAAACCGTGAAATTGATTTTTATATTGATCTTGAACCCGGTACCAAGCCCATTTCCAAAGCTCCCTACCGAATGGCCCCCATTGAACTTCAAGAGTTAAAAGTCCAACTACAGGAATTGTTGGATACCGGTTTCATTCGTCCGAGTGCATCACCTTGGGGTGCTCCTGTTCTATTTGTGAAGAAGAAAGACGGGAGTATGAGATTGTGCATTGACTACCGAGAATTGAACCATGTCACCATCAAGAACAGGTACCCGTTACCTCGGATTGATGACATGTTTGATCAATTGCAAGGCGCTCAACATTTCTCAAAGATTGATCTCCGTTCTGGATATCATCAGTTAAAGGTTAAAGCTGAGGACATTCCAAAGACTGCTTTCAGAACTCGTTATGGGCATTATGAGTTCTTAGTCATGCCTTTTGGACTAACTAATGCTCCTGCAGCTTTCATGGACATGATGAACCGGATATTCAAGGAACATTTGGATCATTTTGTGGTTGTCTTTATTGATGACATCCTCATATACTCCAAGAGTCGCGAGGATCATGAACAACACCTGAGATTGATACTACAAAAGCTCCGTGAAAATAAATTATATGCCAAGTTGAAGAAATGCGAGTTCTGGCTTGAGGAGGTCGCGTTTCTTGGGCATGTGATTTCTAGTCAAGGAATATCAGTCGATCCTGCGAAGATTGAAACGGTACTAAATTGGGAGCAACCCAAAACAGTAACCGAAGTCCGAAGTTTTCTGGGTCTAGCTGGTTATTATCGGAGATTCGTAGAAGGATTTTCTCGAATCGCCACTCCATTAACGCAGCTTACTCGGAAAAGCACAAAATTCATATGGAGCGAGGAATGCGAGAAAAGTTTCCAAGAACTCAAGAAGAGACTGGTTTCAGCTCCTGTTCTGACCATACCATCAGGATCAGGAGAATTTGTTATCTACAGCGATGCTTCTGGCAAAGGTCTAGGCTGTGTCCTTATGCAACATGGAAAGGTTATAGCCTACGCCTCTCGACAACTCAAAGATTATGAGAAAAATTATCCTACTCATGATCTAGAGTTGGCAGCAGTCGTTTTCGCGTTGAAGATCTGGAGACACTACTTGTACGGAGAAAAAGTGGATATCTATACGGATCATAAAAGTCTCAAGTATTTCTTCACCCAGAAGGAACTCAACATGCGACAACGACGTTGGCTTGAGCTGTTAAAGGATTATGACCACACAATCCAGTATCACCCGGGAAAGGCGAACGTTGTAGCTGACGCTTTGAGCAGAAAATCTTATGCAAGTACAAGTGCACTGCTGACAACACAAAAGTGTATTTTGTACGACTTGCAAAAGATGGAGATAGAGCTAAAGACACCAGGGACCCACTCGAAGATTGCTCACGTGCGAGTAGAACCAACTTTAATCGATAAAATTAAAGCTGCTCAAGCTACCGATCCGGAACTGATAAACATGATAAAGAAAGTACAAGAAGGTGCCATTTCCGAAGCAAGAATCGACGAGAAAGGAATACTTCGAGTCAACTCTCGACTCTGTGTTCCTAACGATCCTGAATTAAAGCATAAAATCATGATGGAGGCACACAACACGCCGTTTGCAATCCACCCAGGAGGTACCAAGATGTATCGAGATCTTCGACATACATTTTGGTGGAACAATATGAAAAGAGAGATTGCGGAGTTTATCTCAAGGTGCCTAACTTGTCAACGTGTCAAGGCAGAGCATCAAGTTCCTAAAGGTCCATTACAATCACTTGAAGTTCCCGAATGGAAGTGGGAACACATCAATATGGACTTCGTGACGGGTCTTCCAAAAGTTTCTCAAGGCTTAGATGCAATTTGGGTGATCGTAGATAGATTGACCAAATCTGCTCATTTCTTGCCTATACGAGAAAACTTTTCACTTGAACGTCTTGCCGGTATGTACATAAATGAGATCGTGAGATTGCATGGCATGCCAGTTTCCATAGTTTCTGATCGAGATCCTAGATTCACTTCACGCTTTTGGATCAGTCTACAAAAAGCTATGGGCACTGAACTACGTTTTAGTTCTGCATACCATCCTCAAACGGACGGACAATCGGAAAGGACGATCCAGACCCTCGAAGATCTTTTGAGACTTTGTGTATTAGACTTCAAAGGAAGTTGGGATAAGTACTTGCCGTTGGTGGAATTTTCTTACAACAACAGTTACCAAGCAAGCATAGGCATGGCTCCATTCGAGGCATTGTATGGAAGGAAGTGTCGCTCTCCAATATGTTGGAATGAGGTAGGAGAAGCAAAATTGTTGGGACCCGAGTTGGTACGCTTGACGACCGAAAAGATCCAAATGATCCGACAACGAATACAGACCACACAAGAACGACAAAAGAGTTATGCTGATCTTCATCGGAGAGACGAAAATTTCAACGTCGGAGATCATGTATTCTTACGTGTTTCTCCATGGAAAGGGGTTACGAGATTCAGAAAGAGAGGAAAGCTCAACCCTCGATTTATTGGCCCATTTGAAATCCTCGATCGAATAGGAACCGTAGCCTACAGACTAGCCCTACCACCAAGTATGTCTCGCATCCATAACGTTTTTCACATATCTATGTTACGTAAATATGTGAAGGACCCAAACCACGTCATTGAGTTAGAACCAGACGTTATAGCAGAGGATTTAACATACGAGGAGGTACCTGTTAAGATCCTGGATAAGAAGGAGCAGATCCTACGCTCAAAGGTTATACCTCAAGTTAAGGTTTTATGGAGGAACCAAGATACTGAGGAAATGACCTGGGAGCTAGAATCTGAGATGAAATCTAAGTATCCTTACCTTTTCGATATGTCAGGTACGTCAATTTCGGGGACGAAATTTCATAAGGAGGGGAGGTTGTAAGACCCCGAATTTTATGAAATACAAAATTTAATTTTTCTTCATATATATTTTTTTTGAAACAGTAAGTGGTTAAATTAACAAAATTGAAAGTTAAGGATGTTATGTGCAAATTTTATTTTGTCGGACAATATTCGCTTTGTCGGGGAATATTCGTTTGGTCGGGGAATATTCGTGCCGTACGACGGCGCCGAAATAATAAATTATTGGTGGACCCCACAACGGAATATTTGTCGGATATAGAAAACGACAGAAGTAACCTTTTTAAATAAAAATAGTCAACGGAACTGTTAAAATACCGGTGATAAAAGAATAGTAGCATACGGTAGTTTATGGTATTTTCTGTAGCACACGGTACTCTACAGTAACACACGGTATTGCATAGTGTCTCATATTATTGGTCTGATAATTGACACCGTAACTGTTACGCATCATTTCATCGATAATTGTCACTGCATAATATTTTATATTATCAATTCAATAATTGTTGTTACACAGTATTTTGCATTATTGATTTAATAATTGTCATTACACTGTATTTTATATCATTGAGTCAATAATTGTTGTTGCACTGTTTTTAAAATTATTGAACCTAATAATTGTCACAGTAACATATGCACAGTAATTCACATTATTGAATCAATAATTGTCATTACACAGTAACGTATGCTTTATTTTACATTATTGTTATCTCTATTATGATGTTATTTAAACAGTTGTATTTCATTAATTTATTGACTTGATATCTAAGAGCTAACTATACTGTATTTATAACAATTAGTCATAATAATTGAATTGATAAAGTTATTTGTTTATAATATAAAGTTAGGTGATTATTAGGTGATATGAAATGAATGGTGTAGATTAAAGTTGAATAATTGAATTGATTTGTTTATAATATAAAGTTAGGTGATTATTAGGTAATATGAAATGAATGGTGTAGATTAAAGTGTGAATTATTGTTGAATAATTAAATTGATTTGTTTATAATATAAAGTTAGGTGATTATTAGGTGATATGAAATGAATGGTGTAGATTAAAGATAATATAATATTTGAAATGGATGGTGTAGATTAAAAGATGATCTTTAAATGAATGGTTTAGATTAAATGAATGATGAGATTTTTGGCTATAAATAGAAGCCTTAACTTAAGGATTTTTCATAAACTTCCTTACTTGTTCTTTCTTTCTCTCTCTAAATACTTCTTGTGAAAGTTCTCTCTAAGTGTGCTTAAGTCATCTTGAGTATTTGTGAAGATCTATAAGTATACGTGTACTGTTCAAGTTAATCAACCTCATTTAAATCAATATCCAGTCACGTGTTACGGTAAGGGATACCATCTTTTTCATCTTCCATTATTCAAACATACTATGGTAAGGGATTATCATTATTTGATTCTCGATAATAATATTGTTTCTTCCTTACTCATAAGACGTGCCTTTTATTTCCATGTATTAAATTGTGGGAATAACCTTACGGAGCGGATTGCCGCCTGTTGGTGAATAACCTTTCGTATTCATTCATTATTAATCTCTGAGAATAACCTTACGGAGCGGATTGCCGCCTGTTTGGTGAATAACTCTTTGTACTCAAATTCTATTAAATTGTGAGAATAACCTTACGGAGCGGATTGCCGCCTGTTGGTGAATAACCTTTCGTATTCATTCATTATTAATCTCTGAGAATAACCTTACGGAGCGGATTGCCGCCTGTTTGGTGAATAACTCTTTGTACTCAAATTCTATTAAATTGTGGGAATAACCTTACGGAGCGGATTGCCGCCTGTTGGTGAATAACCCTTGTATTAATTTCCTTCACCTTTTGTTAATCAAACCTGCTACGGTAAGGGATATTATTTTCTTTCATACTCCTAAATCGAAATTTATTATGGAACTATTGCTTCTATAATTCCTGAAAATATTATATGTTCCATAATAGTTGAACTTCATTATTTCAACTGGACCTTCCTATTTACGTGAACCTTTCTATTGAATTGTAACCGTTATTCTGAACTGTGGATCTTGAATTTCACTCCACATCATGTTGACAATTTGGACATTATTTGAATCTGTACAAAGTAAACTTCCGATACTTATTGTTATCCTATTTATTCTGTTCATCATTTATATCATTCTAATCATCCAAAAATCAAGCTGTTGTGAATATCTGTGGCCGGGGGCACAGATGTGATATATTTGTTGAACAGATGATAGGTTAAAGGCGATATAATAGGTTAAAGGCGATACATCTGTTCGGTGTCTTTTATGGCACGTGGTGAATGTTCTCTTTGGCCCGTAGTGCAAAGATGAACTGTTGTTTGGTATGATTATGACCAAAGGCTGAATCTGGTATAATCATGACCGTTGGTGTTATATTGAATGTCTTTGGCCCGTAGTGCAAAGATGAACTGTTGATCTGCATGATTATGATCAGGAACTGTGAATTTGTATTATCTTGACTAATGATATTTCAGATGATAAAAGTTGATGATGTTTTTCCTAAAAAGAGAACCGAGTGGACATTATAGTCTGCATTATTCTTCTAATAGATTACTCATTCCGCTGCTATTATTGATCTGAACGTTGTTTAAGAATTTAACTGCAGTTTTTGATATAAACCTTGTAGTCTATTGTATTCTATCAAGAACTCAACTGTTGAAGACTAATGATAATTTATTCGTCATTATCTTAGTCATGATATTCTTTACTGGGCTATTTGAGCTCACCCTTTCTTTTGTTCCATTGTTTTCAACAGGAGATGAAAACATAACAGGGTCTAGCCGGGGAATGGAGTGAGGGTCCGAGGAATAGTTATCATAGTTTTCACGTTTTGTAAAATAGTGTGGCAATAATAGTGAAGACTTAGTTGTGTATTATTATACACTGTATTGTTGTACGTTGTGCTTTGTTGTAATAATTTTGTTGTAGTCTTTTGACGACTCAAGTATGGGCTGTGTGGACCCAGATTTGGGGGCGTCACACTATTAGTCTTTAAGTAATTTTTTTTTTACTTCTGCCGTTAGCAGGACTCTCTCGAATAATGTATATATATAGTAAATGGTTGTTATAAATACTATTTCAACAAAGTAATTTTATACCGTCTATATAAAGATTTAATGATGAAAAATAATAGTAATTTTATAATTGTAGCTAGTCATTCTAGCAACATGCACATTCCTTCTAGTGGCACGAGAAATTATACAATTAGCCTATGGCCTTATCGCTAGTCCTTCTAGGGGTTGGAGTAGAAAAATTTTTTTGGCCTTGCCGCTAGTCCTGCTAACGGCAGAAGTAAAAAAAAAAATTAGTCTTGCCGCTACTCTTTCTAACAGCAGAAGTAACAAAGATTGTTCAAGAAAAAAGTATAAAAAAAGTAGTCTATAGTTTCAGGAGTATCAAATGACATTGGAATGGGACTGCACATGACCTAGACTTGCATGGTGTACACATAGTGACACTCAGAAATATAGATACTGGTAGTAAAGTTAAGGAAGAAATACTTAAGAAAATCCCCAATGCTAAAATTGATGTCATGGAGTTAGATTTCAGTTCAATGGCATCTGTGAAAATTTGTGGGTCAAAATATAAATTAATGGCTCTTCCCCTCAATCTCCTCGTGTAAGATATTATGCAAGTGTCTGAGTGTAGTACCGTACTACTATCTTCTGGATGCTATTATGTTTTTTTTTATACAAGTGAATCACAATGGTCTTGTGCATCTCCATCAATTTATACTGGAGCATTACCAGGATGAACTGATTATGTTTGGTGTTGGAAGTAACACTGCAGGGGTTATGGCTTCTCCGTTCATGATTTTCCAAGACAACATAGAACTACAATTTGCAACTAAACATTTGGGTACATTGCACTGAAGTTAACTGATGTGTATTTCATATATGTAAGCTTGTGAACTGATTTTGTTTGTTTTTTACTTTTTTATTGAACAATATTTTCTGCTCCTGCCAGCTAAGTGTAGCGGTAAGGCCAATTTTATTTTTTTTACTTCTGCTGTTAGGAGTAGCGGTAAGGCTAATTTTTTTTTACCTGCTCTTTCCGCTAGAAAGACTAGTGGCAAGGTCAAATTTTTTTCTACTCCTGCCGCTAAAATGACTAGTGACAAGGGGAGAGGCTAATTGTGTAATTTTTCGTAATGTTAAAAGGAATGTTTCTGTAATTAGGACTAGTGACAGGTAAAAAATTAATTATATTTTGTACGATTAGATCTTCATATGAACGCTATAAAATGAAATAATATTTGTAACTAGTTAATTAATTAGTTATATCAACTCAGACGAGCCAAGGTGGGTGTGGGTACGTAGGTGTTTAGGTGTATGAGTCAAATTAATAAAAAAAATAAAAAAAAAATAGTTGAGTCTTACAAAAAAAATAAATATACTTCTAATGGAGGAAATAGGGTCCGTAAGAAAAGTAGACTTGCAGAGATTAAACTTCTAATGACGGTAATAGGGGTCCATATATAGGATTGGATTAAACAATGTATGTTTGATCACAAAATTAAATAAATGGAAAAGAAAGCAAAGAAGAATCATGATGATTCTTCATCAGGACCACCATTAAGTTAAGGGCTATATTTGGCAGGGACATTCCATCCATCTATATATAAATTATATATTCTAAAATTGGTTATAACTTAAGTTACAACCATATATATTATATGCTTTAAACAGGGGATCCAAAATGTCATTTCACATACTCATACTAATTAATTATATATTAGCTTATACTTAATTAGTCTAATGATATATATATATATATTACTAGCAATATGGTAGGCCTCTATTGCTCCCCCTTAAAGCTAAGAATAATCATTGTCCAGCCTTTTTCTGTTTCTCTCATCTCAAGTCTTTTTGGCAATCATACTCTTATATTACTCCCTTGCTATCCATCCACGCAAAAGTAAGTAATCTTCACATCAATATGGTGGCTTATTTGCATCAATCAACATATCCTTAATTCTCTCTCTCTCCCTCTCTCTCTCTCCACCCTCATATACGAGCATGTTACGCGTTTTAATCTATACTTATATAGTACGTAATACCAAAAATTGTAATATATAACTAATAAATCAGTCTTATAATGGAAAGATAATATCTTTATGTTACGTTTAGATTAAGGGAATGAAATAGAGAAGAGAATAAAATTAAAAATAATATATTTGATGATCATTTTAGAGGATAAATAATTCAAGAGGAATGAAAATTCATTCAATTACCTTTATTTTTAATTAATGTGAGAGATGGTGGAATAAAATTTATTCTAATAAAATAGATATATATGATAATTTTGCTATTATATTATACCACTCACCACCAACAATAATCAAACATATACTTTAAAATTATTTTATTCTTTTCATGTTCCATTCATTCAATCCAAGCGCATAATTATTCATCAAAGAATCATTTACTAACTTTCACTGATATATCAGAGTCTTCAACTTCTTCATATATTTATAATTATTGTCACGTATAATCAAATAAATAAGGGATAAGGGATTTGAGTATCTGATCATATATAGATAGAATATCTGGAACCAACATTTTATACTCGATCCCTGTGTTGTACAAAAAAAAGTTTTATTTTCATTTGAGAAATTTTATAATTTATAATTTAAAATTAACGTGATTCATTTAAGTTTTAAAATAATAAATTTAATTACTAGTTGTACATTATGCAAATATAGCTCAAAATGTCAAAAAAAAAATCTTTTTTTTGTGAAAGGGAGGAGTAATGTTGTACAATGATATTGAACGGGAGCTTATATTCTTGGGACCTCATATCATTGCACCAAAATGATGTCGTTCTTATTGCAGCTAATGTTTAGATTCCTGATGGACCATATATATATATATATATATATATATAAACGGGCATCAATTATAGTTTGCACTGAATTGACAGGGTAGCAGGAAAATACATGTATATATCAATATATCAAGACTCAAGTGGAGAAAATTAAATACTACTAATTACTAGTAACTAGCAAGTAATTAGTAAACCTGATTAATAAGTCATGATTCAAAATATCAAGAACGTTCAAAATAAGTTTATAGCATATATTGAATCGGATCAAATATGAGCTGAGCAAAATTGATATATCATGTGCATGCATGGTTATAAAGGGATGTCCAAATTCAAACTACATATATAGACAGAGAGACGAAGATGGTGACGAAATATAAAGGACTAATATGATCAAACATGGAGTATAAAGTACTAAAAAAATGGGGAATGCTTGATCTCCATGATTGATGAGTTGGCCAAAGAAAAACAATGGAAGCCGCAGTCCATAGCTAAGGGCATCCTAATGAAATCCAGTTGATGATGATAAATTGGACCCTTAACCTTTTAAAGTGCTACCCGAAAGTGACTTCATATTACTTTATATACTCACAATTAATCTAAACGTTTCCATGTAGTGGGATAATATAAGATTATTTTTTAAGAAAAAACAGAATAAAGGTCTTCAATTCATGTCCATAAGGATTCAGGCAAATGTCATAGATCAAAAACCTTGTATTATTGTCGATAATCCAAAAAAACATAATGAAATGAATCTTTTTTTGTTCCACCCGTACACAGATCGAGGAATTGAAGTGTGATTATATGCAATATGATCGCACTTTTCCATTAATCGTTAGTATTATAGTTATAAGTAAAAAATAGTGCTGGTCATGTGTGTGTAGTTTTAATTTTTCTAGATAGTGTTCTATCATCTAGAATGATAGGGTACCGATATACTATGTTTACTTGCAAGAATTATAATCCCGAGATTATGATCTATGATATTATAATCCATGAGATTATAATCTCAAGATTATTAATCATATGATCAAATAGTCAATACCTGCATGGTTGAATATGATATTAAATAATCCTCCCATATTAAGTCATTTTATAATCCATGTATTAATAGTCTCAAATTTAAATTTAAAAACAAACAAGACATTTAGAATTAACATTAGGAATATAATTCTTGCATTGGAATTATAATCAAAAGATTATAATTCTTACAAACAAACATGACTTTAGTTCTAAAATTAAAGATATATATTTATATTTTTAAATTATAAAGATGCATAAAGTTCCTAATATGCTATTAATACGAGGTAGATTCAATATTACCATACAACTACTATTACAATTCTAGAAAATAATAGTGATATATATGTTTGGAAAAGTAAAATTTTCTGTATGAATACATAGCTTCATTAAGGAGATACTTAATATATTTGAGCTAAGGAGGCAGAGTAAGAGAGGTGTGAATTGTGAGCATAACAACCGGCAAGGCAAGTTGGAGATTATAGTACGTGAAGTTGGTTACATAATACTACGAATCTACGCAGAGACTAATGAAAAACTTTAAGCACGGATAGTTGATGCAACGTCTTTTTTTAGGTTAGATATGAAACAACGGGGCCACTTTAAGGGTCCCCTAACAGTGAAAATGTTGGCTCCTAGCTACCTTCTAGTAATATATACCATTATGTTTAAAACGGGGAAGAAAAACAGAAACACACGACAAATATATATAGCATTATATATAATCAATCCTTCTACTTACTTTCAAACTACATATAGTTGATCCATCGACCCAGAAAAACAAAAATTAATTAAGAGATCGATTGATCAGTGAAGCTAGCAATGGGACATCACTCATGCTGCAATCAACAAAAGGTAAAGAGGGGGCTATGGTCACCTGAAGAAGATGAAAAGCTCATCAGATATATCACCACTCATGGCTATGGCTGCTGGAGTGAAGTCCCTGACAAAGCTGGCCAGTCTCCTTACTTATTACTTTTTTCTTCAATAATATATTCCATCTTAATTAATTATTTCTAGTGGTGTTAATTTGTTAGTTATTATATAATTCATGCACATTCATTTTATGGTTAGGTGTTCTATATTACTCTCTATGCAAATATTATTCTGATAAAATGTTGTATTAGTTAATTTCAGGGCTTCAAAGATGTGGTAAGAGTTGTCGCTTAAGATGGATTAACTACTTGAGACCTGATATTAGAAGGGGAAGATTTTCACCTGAGGAGGAGAAGCTGATTATCAGCCTTCATGCCGCTGTTGGAAACAGGTTAATTAACCATATATATACCACATTAATTAATAGTTCTCTGGCATTTTAAAATTTTCTTCTACTTCTTTTATCATCATGCATGGTGCTTGATATAAAATCTGTACCTTAATTGAATATAATTAAGTTGATGATATTTGGCCTCTTTCGATAGCAGTCAGTGTTATAAAAACTTTGAAGGAATAACAAATATTGTTTCGAAGCAACTTCAAGAAGTTGTATAGTAATACATCAATCATGTTTTGAATATGTTTCGATACGTACTGTTTGTGCAGTATTTGTATTATACATTAGTACGCGTGCAGTACGTAGCCATAAGTAATTTCGCATTCAAAGTAGTTTGTATGGTAGGTACCATCTACCCATAAACAAGTTGTTAAAAAGGCTATTTTAAGAGGTTGAAACAGATGTTTTCAGTACTCTAGAATAAGCTAGTGGCCGCCTGTCTAGGTACTATACATATTTTCGCACGTTTACCTTTCCTTCTATATATGTTAATTATGTTCAGTGTATATAGAATATGCTTTGTTAATTATGTGCATGACAAGTCATGTCTCTATTAACATTGCTTAGTTAGCGGCTTTCATAATTAGTATATATTAATTTGTTATGCAGATGGGCTCATATAGCAAGTCACTTGCCAGGAAGAACAGACAACGAAATAAAGAACTATTGGAATTCATGGATCAAGAAGAAGATTCGAAAGCCTAATCCATCAGCTACTACTACAACAAAATTAACTAACATTATTCCCCCTCCTCCTAATTTTACTACAATTACTACTGCTGCTGCTGCTGCTACTGTTACTACTAATACTAATAATCATTTAGCACATTCGCAATTTGGTTATGCTGCAAACCAAATAGATTTCTCGAATCAAGATTTGGAAGCTAAACCCCAAGCACTATTTCAACATACTAGTGCTGCCCTATTCTCCTCTCCTAGCCCCTTATTCATGTTTGACACTACCGGCTCATTTGATGCTAATATTAATATTGGCAGCCTGCAAACGGAGAATTTTCATAACGCAGCGGCACCCGAATTGCATTCTCAAGCTTCTTGGCATCATTTGATGAATATTAGTAATCAGCAACAAGTAGTACCATCTAATTTCACTAGTACTACAGCTGCTAGCTGCATGGATTCGAGTTATTTGCCGGCATTGATAGAAAACATGGAGGTGCAATCTAATTGTAACTATATGGCGAACAATAACGGGGAAGAAGATATGGGATTGGAGTGTTTTCAGAGACAAGAGGAATTGAATGAATGGGTTAAAAGATCTCAACATGAGTCATGTTCGTGTCCAAGCAGCTATGATCTATTTTGGGAAGAATCACAAGTACTTGATGGGGAAGATATAAATGTGCCAACTAATTCTTCTTCAGACATGGGAGCTCTGCTGTCTTCTTTTTCTTCATCTTTATAATTAATTATTAATTTGTCGTGGATTTTTATTTCTCCTCATCTTTAATTCTTTTGGTGCGGATGGGAGATCGAGTGCTTACTAAAACTGTTTGGTTTTTTTCATATACTAATTATTAATTACATTGATTGATGATATTGTAATTTGGAAGGAATATATTAAGTGAAATATAAGCATAATTATGTGTTTATGCATGCAAGGTTTCTCGGTTTTTTATGTAAGGAAGAATTACACAAGTGAATATGTTTAACATACAGCAATCAGCAATTACAGCTGATGATATTGATGGAGACGCCCTTAATTTATTTGTTCCTTCATTGTGCTTGTTTAGCTAAAATTAATTTATTTTTATATACATATATCTATATTATAGATTATAAAGCTTAATTGGTTTGGTGATTTTGTGTCATATTTTTTTGTTTTTTATTTTTTTTATTCTTTTGCCCCTACAACTTTAATTTAAATATATTTCAACCTTTTTTTTTCTTTTTTTATATTTAGTCCTCCAAATTATATAAAATTTTAATTTTTTTTTACATTATTTATACCCACAACAAATATACCATCGGGTGCTAATATATATAGAATGCTAATATATATAGAAAGAGCCACATTGAGTTGATACCAGAGTTTCAACTAAGGCACAGTCACTTTAATTAGTCTGTGCATATGTTGGGTGAGAGTAGCAGGGACACTCATTTGTGTCCAAAAAATAAAATAAAAAATACCCACCTGTTAACGTTTAAATTTGTCTTCACGTTTTACCGTAAGTTTGGACGTAAATCTGCATGTACAAAAGAAACAACTAGAAAGTACTTGACGATTTGGACCACCGAAAAGTGCCTCCATTATGAGAATAAGTACAGGCTTTAATATGTGTTAACATTGGAGGTGACAAGTATTTAGTAGCTAGCTATGATATTATGTATGTGTGTCTATTGTTCACCTTGTATTTATAGTAGGCACACAAGCTTAATAAGGTTACAATTCCTAATAGAAATTGTGTAGTAGAGATCATAGTGAAGAAGGTAATTACCATACAAATTAGTATTGTATATGGTAACTAGTCCTCATATGAGCGCACTAGGCCTAATTAATTGGGTTATGGGCACATGGTCCAATATAGGTAGCCCATTTGCGCTAGTACATATACAGTCCAACATTGTCCTCCACTACTTTAACATATGAAATGAGGTGAAAGAGTAGATAGGAAGTTTTGGCAATTTGAAGACTACACAACTAAAGATGGGTAGGTTTTGGGAGTCCAAGGACTGCTAAAACTGAAGGCAAGAGGCTTCGTGAATCTTAGAACTGCTAAGACCAAATATATAAACCTTTTGGGAGTCCGAGGACTGTTAAGACCGAAGGCAAACGGGCTTCGAGAGTTCGCATACTACTAAGACCAAATATAAAAAAAATCGGGAGTCCGAGAATTGTTAAAACCGAAGATAGAGCTTGAGGACTGCTAAGACCGAAGGCAAGAGGTTTCAAGAGTTCGAGGACTGCTAAGACCGAATATAGAAAACTTCGAGAGTACAAGGACTGCTAAGACTGAAGATAGAACTTTTGGGACTTCAAAGATTGCTAAAATCGATGATATAGAGCTTTTAGGAGTTTGAGGACTGTTAAGACCGATGATAAATTTTTAAGAGTTTGAGGACTGTTATGACTAAAGATAGGAAGGTTTCGGGAGTTCGAGAACTGTTAAGACCAAAACCAAGAGGTTTCAGGAGTCCGAGAATTGCTAAGACCGAAGATATAAAACTTTTGAGAGTTCGAGAATTGCTATGATTGAAGATAAAAAGTTTTGGGAGTCCGGGGACTGCTATGACCAAAGATAAACCTTTTTGGAGTTCGAGGACTGCTAAGATCGAAGATAGAGTTTTTGAGAGTCCGAGGATTGCTAAAATCGAAGATAAAAAGTTTTTGGTGTTCGAGGACTGTTAAGACCTAAGATTGAGCTTTTAGGAATCCGATGATTACTAAGACTGGAGATATAAAACTTTTGGGAATCTGAGGACCATTAGGATCGAAGATAGAAGGCTTTTGGGAGTTCGAGAATTGCTAAGACCGAAGGGAGAATAGTAAAGTTAATTTGAAGGTTGTCAAAGTTGTTGCCAAATCAATTTTTTTTTCATTTGAATGTAAAAATATAATTTCTTCTTCTTCTTCTTCTTATGATGAATGAGCTATGTAATTATTATACTATTTGATAGTATGTTAGTACTTAAAAGAATCCATCTTATCCCACATTGTTATCAGCCAATTACTCTTCTCCTTATGACTCTTGACTTCCTAAAAATTCTCTGGCACCCATTCTTCAGCAACTAAAAGATTTTCGGATGAAGAATACCTGACTAATGGCACGCGCACTCTCGTGGATCTCCCAGCTGAAATTCCTCAATATCAAGATGAGTGGGTTGTTCCCCCTACTTAATACTCTCTACATCTGACCTATCTCTATCATGTAAGTTTGAATCAGTCATATCTTTATTCTGAACTCCTTCTCCAACTGTTGTATTATGTAATAGAGAAGAAACTCTGCTGAAATATGGAACTCTATCATCTCTGGACTATATAGCATTATCAAAATTCTCATAATTTTGGTGCTCATGAAACACCACATCTCTACTTCTGAATAATTTTTTTGAACTAGATCTCATAACCTGTACCCAAACTCAGCATCTGATCCATAACCAATAAACACACATAGAATAAATTTGTCATCAGGTTTCAATCAATGTTCCTTGGGGATATGTGCAAAAGCTTTACACCCAAATACTCTCAAATAAGAATATAAAGCATCATTACCACTCCAAAGTTTCTCTATAATCTAAAAATTCAATGGTGTTGATGGAGATCTAATAATTAGGTAACAAACAATACGAATAGATTCGCTCTAAAATGATTTAGGCAGCTTAGTTATTCTCAACATACATCGAACTCACTCAATAATAGTGCGATTCATTCTCTAAGCCACACCATTATGCTGTGGGGTGTCAGGAACTGTCTATTAATGTTGAATACTATATTTATCAAATTATACCACAAACTTCTTTGAAGTGTATTCTCTTCCATTATCACTACAAAAACACTTCAATAATTTTTCAATTTCCTTTTCAACTATAACATGCCAACTCTGAAAGCCCCTAGGATTGAAATGTACTGGTTTACTATGCTCATAGGATTGAAATGTACCGATTTACTACGTACTCCTTCCATTCCAATATATTAATCGTTTTAAGACTTTTTTTCTATTATAATATATTAGTTGTTCCATCTTATTAATTAGAATAGAAAATTATTTACATTCTTATGATATTCCTAATTTTTCTTCTTTTTTCATTACATTTATTCTCATAAAACACTACTATTCTCTTTTCTCTCTTTTATTTAACTTTTTCAATAAAAACATAAAGGAAAAAATATGAAAATTGAGACCTATATTAATTATCAAGTAATGATATTATTGAGATTTATGTTAATTAAGAAATAATTATATTCTTAATATGTGTATTTTATGTTGTTATAACAAATAATTAATATAAAAGAGTATATTTTAATAGTTTAGGTTCTAAAAAAATTATAAAGCTAGAGATGACTTTATTTATCACAATCATCCCTATTCTTCTTTCATGATTCATGAATCATATATATTCAGTTAGATAGAGAGATATTGGTGTAGAAGCAATTATAACTTGTATGTTATCTGCCAACTCTAAGAAGCACAGCCGTAAAAGCATCCGGGAGACAATTAATGCTTAAGGGTTGTTTGATAAAATTAAATGAAATATTTTGAATATTTACGCAATCTGAATGAAATAAAATTTTGAATATTGAATGAAAAAAGTTATTTGATAAATGATATATCTGAAACATCTGACTAACAACTTTTTTTACTATTTTACTCCTTTGAATTTTATTACAAACTTAAGTAAAATTAAAATAATTATTTTTAATAAAGGATATACTTTTAATTTCTTAAAAATAAATTTATATTTTTAAATGTATTTTGATTGTTAGCTAACAATTTAATCAAAAAATAATGGTAAAAATAGGATTTTTTTAGCTAACAATTTTATACTCACACATTAATATTTAATTTAATTATTTTTTATAGTTTACACGAGTCAATCACAATCACAATCATTTTGCTAAGCATGATCGAGCAATTTATATTGGGCTTGACCTCATGACCTATCAGCTTGACGTTTAAGAGAACTCTTTAGTACAATAGGTTTGGGTTAGAATTCTAAACCCCATCGGATAATAATTGTTTATCACATCTAATCATACTTAGAGTGAAAATTGTGCTCTGAATGCAATATGATGATAGTTACCCTATTTGATTATAACTTCTCAGTGGACACTTTTAATATGAATGGTAAAGAGTCAAGTAAGTACTATAAATATCTAGTAAGCGATAGAGGTAAAATTAATTAATCTCTCTCTACTAAATATTATGAGCCTCCATTATTGACTTATCTTGCGACTTTCATTTACTCTTTCACCAGAGAAGTCCACTGGCGGCCTAAGCCGCCATAACTTTTGTGCAGGTATCCTTTTCGGACGGGTGGCTAAACATGCAGACAAATTCGAGCGTTAACATCGGCGCTAGAAGGAGGGCAATATTTAGTATAAATCTTTTTTCAACCAAAAATATACATATGTCGACTTCACATTCACAACGAAGCCACGATAATTCATAAAGGCCGACCCAATCTCTGCACCGTCACGAGATGAATGCATAAAATGAATGTCGTATCAAGGAGATCCTTAATCGTAAGAAAGCTCTTAATCTCCAGTAAGAAGAACTAGATAAATAGTATGAGGAGTCGGATAAAGTTGGACATGACCTTCTGAGTCAGAGAGACTCGGTCTCCCGCTCAGATCTTCGTAATTGTGGAGACTAAGGTTTTCAGACCCGGACGGGTTATTAAATCGGAAAAGGTACCGGGTGGATGAGTCAATGGTCCAACCAATGGTCGAACTGTTATTGACCTAGTGACATTATTAATATATAAAAATATATATTATTAGTAATTAATAAAATTTTAAAAAATATCATTTTTTTATTAACTAAAGCATAATAAAGTTGAGTTACAATACTACTAAATATGGTTACTTTTAATATTAAATTTTTTTTTGGTAAAAAAAAAGACAGAGTCACTGGTTCAATAACTGGTTTTATCGGTTAAACCATCGGTCCGACCGGTGGGTCAATAGGATTTTTACCAAAACTGATTTTTTTGTTCAAACCAGATCGAAGTGCTAACCGGTTCTGATTTTTACCGGTTGAATCAGCTTTTCGATCCGATTTTTAAAACCATGGTTGAGACGATAGACATCATGAAAAACGTCGAGACTGGGGGCCGACTCGTTCCCAATCCATCTATTTCAGATCTAAAAAATAGGCTAGATCACCTTCGAAAAAGGTCCGGGAAGACCGAAACCGAAGACATAGTCAAGGAAGCCATACGGGGGAATCATCGCCTAAGAAAGCTATAGACAAGTTCTACAAAACAAAGTAAACCCGGACTTCCCCATTCACGAAGGAACTGGCAGAAGCAAGGATTGATCGGAGCCTCAAGGTTCCCCCTACTTTAGAGATGTACGACGGAATGCGTGACTCTCACGATCACACTTTCTCATTTGAGTAAGCCATTTATTTTCATGGCCACGATGCAGCAGCGATGTGTCATCTTTTCTTATCCACTCTAAAGAAGACTTTCATGGAGTAGGTCATCTCTCTTCCACCCTGTTCAGTTAAGTAATGAGAAGAGTTATAGGAACAGTTTTACATGTGTTTTGGCAGCAATAAGAGACGTTCAAGGATGATGACATCCCTCTTTCAGGTGAAATAAAGGCCAAATTAAACTTTTCGGTAATATATCAAAAGATTTTGAGAAGTAGTACCTGAGATCAATGGAATAGACTCGAAGCAAGTAATTTATTTTTTGATTATGAGATTGAATGTTGAGAAATCTAGCAGGTTGATCGAAGAAATCATCTCTAAAGCACCTGAATCTTTAACTGAAGCTTACAAAAAAGTAGATAAGTTCGTAGAACTGGAAGAAGCACTCAACAATCTTCAGGGTTCTTCAAAAAATACAGGTGATTTTCACCAAAGAGATCCAGAGGCGATGATGCTAATAAAAAATCCAATGGTAAAAAGGAAAACGACAAAAGGGACTTTAATGATAATCGGCAACAGAAAAACGATAGCCCGAAAGAACGAGGTAACATAAGCAGTGATAAGGATTACACTCCCTGTAGACACCCAAATTTTGCATTTCTCTACTAACCCTGACAGGAGGGCAAAATCGTCAAGTGACCCAATATACGACAAGGAGAGGTGGGCGCCAAAATGCAGTTCCCACCACGGCTTACGATCAAGGCTGTCAAACGCAAAACGAGAATTGAGGCATCTGAGGCGAGACCTACGGGCAATCCAGACAGAACCCGATGCGAATTGCCAAAAAGGGCCAAGGACACTGCAATTACAGCATTAGGGTGGGGTCTCGACGGCGGGAAACCATTCCCAGAATTGATTCAGGTATCAAAGAACGGTTTTCCAAAATAATACATCAGAAATTGGCAAATTAATACCGCGTGGCACGAAATTCGAGAAAAATGCGCCGGACAGCCGCGGATGCAGTCGCGGCTGCCGACAAAAAGACGTTCGCGTGGCTCGAGGGCGGCACACGGCAGCCGAGGAGACGGCCACAGCAGGCAGCCGCAGATGCATCTGCGGCTGGCCGCAGATGTATCTGCGGCTGCCTGCTGAAGCACTATAGATCGCCATCTTCAACCCGAGAACCAGGAGGAAGAAAAAAAAAGAAAAGGAAAAAAAAGAAAAGAGGAGAGAGAGAGCTCGCGGGGAAGAGAGAGAGAGGTTATTTTGCTGTTAGATCCAAGCACTAGATCCATATTGTTGTGCTATTTAGCTTAGTAATCTTGTGGTGTATCCATTTCGTGATATAAAAGCTTGAATCCGCGTTTTGCAAGGTGAAAAGATTGTCCTTTTGGTATTCTATCGCTTGTATTGTTAATATAGCTTATGTTTTGGGTTATGTGATGTAATATGTTGTTATGTTGATAAAGGATCCGTGGATTAGGGGTTGTTAGCGAGGTTTCCATCGGAAAGTAACTCCTCCTAACGCCCCGATGACATCCGTACGGTGATATCTCGTTCGTTGTGGTAATGGATAGTTTTTAGTGATTTAGTTGTGATATTTGGGTTATGTAATGTGATAGCCATGTTAAATCTCGTTAGATTTGGTTAAGGGTTGGTTGTGCCATGATTTGGGTGAATGTGAGCCTAGGGAGGAGATCCTCGCGGTCAAATCCCGATGATGGACATTTTGGTGTATGTAATCATGGTATAGGGTCCATGGATGTGTATTTTGTAATATCCGGCCTTAAAGCGATACAAAGTCGTGTTCGGGTTAAGGCCCCGTAATAATAATAAAATATGTGATTGTGGGTGTTTGGGGTTGTCTGGATGGCTTACATGCCCGTGGATAGCCCCGACACGTTTTGGGATGCTTGTTTTAATTTACAACACAACAATGATTTTCAAAATAAGGCAAATAATGAAGATTTTGTAAAAGTAATCAAATTAGGATATTAGATTCACGAGGTTTAAAAAGTAAAGAGTTTTGGCGAACTTAGATCTTTATTTGATGAAAAGGCTTTAGTTGGTTTTAAAAAATGTCACAAAAAATGATTTCGTAAAATAAATGAACGTTTTAATTAAACTTTGTACATAGGGTGAAAGAGTTCTAGAAGTTGCCTTCATGTTATTTAATTTGTTATTAGAGGGCAATGTATAGTCTCGATACCTATTTGACAAAAGTTTAAAAAACTATCTTCTAAAAATGACATCTAAATAAAAACCCTCATCGGTTCGAAATTAAAATCAATCTTTATTTTAAAACGAAGCCTCGTCATTTGGGTCAAAAGACGTTAAAACGCTTTCCAGTTAAAGCACATTTGCCATACAAAAATCTAAACAAAATTCACCACAAGCATTCACCTAGGCACATATGCACATACACGCAACTCACACATTTTAGGATTTAAAAAAAATAGGAAAACATCAAGATAGCGGTAACCGTGTTTCACGGAAGTCGGGGGGTGCCTAACACCTTCCCCTCGCTTAAGCAAGCCCCCGAACTCTATGAATCTCGGTTTGCGGACCAATTAACTCGGAGTCACGTATGAGCCAGCGATTACGAAAACAAACTCGGATGAGTTGGTACATCCATTTCAAAATATACCAACTGGCGACTCTGGTCAATTGGCTCATAAAAAAAAATCGATCTTTCAAAACCCGTCGACATTAAGCCGACCCTTTTCAAAATCACATTTAATTCAAAAGGCTAAAATTGGAAAGGGACATTTTAATAATAAAAAACGAGACGACTCGAAATCCCGGCGTCGACAGCTGGCGACTCTGCTGGGGACATTAGAGGGCTTAAGCCGCATTTAAAATCCTGATGTTTTCCTATCCTTTAAAAATTTAAAAAATGTGTGTTTGCGTTATTTGCGTTGATTTACCTTTTTTTCGAGTGTATGTGAATAGTGTGATTGCGTTTTCTTTTCAAGTCTTTACTTTATTAGCATCATATGCATACGGTGAGGTACGATGAATGTATGATGAATGTATGTTGAGCAGTTCCTCCTCCTGAGGCAAACCCGTCGGATGTGGATTACTGGACTCAAAGGGGTGCTCCCCGGCGAGGCTCAGGAAAAGCATCCACTCAGATCCAATCCAATTGAAAGATCGGATTTATTCCCTTCGAGTATGTTGCGAAGATCTGGGAACCTTCATGCCAAAAAGCCCGCGAGAGTAACTTAGGGTAGGTCAGCCTCAGATAAACCCAACGCGTGGGAAGTCTCTTCATACCCTTTTACATTTCACGCACATAATGTCGTACTTTAGTCAAACATGTTGTACCTCCCACTTTTGTCAAAATAAAATACTAACCTCTGTTTTACAGGGACAGCTTGGAGAGCATCATAATTGCACACTGTCATACCTTGGTTAAAACAAAGGGATACTAACCTTGTTTTGCAGGAAAATATTACAAAACTCAAAAACACAAAAATATTTGCTTTAGCATGCATCCACCAGTGTCATTTCCCGGAACTAAACTGGGTTTGTTTATTCGCAGGATTGCGCCCCAAACTCGTCTCCGGTCCAAGAAAGCCAGAGAATCAACAGTCGAGATGGTTGAGAACCCTAGTCCTAACCCAGCTCCTGTATCCCGGGAAGAATTCGATGCTGTGAGAAATCAGATGACGGAATTGACCACAATGCTAAAAGAGCACTTCAAGTTAAAATCGAAGTCGCAAACCGAGGACCAGCCGGGGCCATCATCTCAAGAGAACATACTGACCCCAGAAACTCCAAAGGTTGAACCGGCAAAACAAATCATTATCATTCCAGAGGATGAGGTTGCCAGCACTGTCAGCAAGAAAATAAAGCAGATGGAGGAAGCCATCAAAACTATGAAGGGAATCGGGTCATATGGCAGTGTTAACTACTCCGATCTGTGCATCTTTCCGGGAACCAGATATCCAGAAAAGTTCAAACTCCCCGAATTTGAAAAGTATAACGGGTTAGGGGATCCTTACACCCATTTGAAAGTATACATCGGAGAGCTGGGGGGATATGCTGAGGACGAGTCACTGAGAATGCAACTGTTCCAGAAAAGCCTGACAGGGGAGGCTAGAACGTGGTATGCGAGATTGGACAATGCTAAGATTCACAATTGGGAGGAGCTGGCCCATACTTTCCTAACCCAATACAGCTTTCAGTCCCAGATGGCCCCGGATCGATACCAGATGACAAAAATCAGAAAACAGACCAGTGAATCCTTCAGAGACTATGCTCAGCGGTGGAGGAGGATGGCAGCCCAAGTAAACCCACCCATGAGTGAGGCAGAAATGGTTATGACCTTCATCGATATACAAGAGGCCCCTTACTATGAAAGGGTGATAGCGGGGATAGGGAAGCCTTTTGCGGAAATGATCAAGCATGGGGAGATGGCTGAGATGGGTTTAAAATCAGGAAAAATTCGAGACTTTACTGCTCTCGAGGCTGTCGCGGAGCAAATCCAGAGTGGAAACTATGGCAGTTCTTCCCGAAGACCCCAGAAGAAAAAGGAAGAGGATGTGTCCCTGATACTGCAAGGACTATCTGGGAAAACAATGACCAGCCCTCCGGTCCGCATGCCAAGAAGTGAGGCCCCGCGTCCGTCAAATGTCAACAATCAAAGATATGAGGGGCGCAGAAAATTCGAAAAGCCACCAGAAAGGGAGTTCACCCCATTGGGGGATTCATTGGAACATATACTGGCCCTGTTGGTGGGCCAGAAAAAGATTACCGAGCTATTGCCTCCATCAGACCCGAAAAGCAAGAGATATGACCCTAGCAAGAGATGCGCCTACCACTCGGCTTCCCCAGGGCACGACACCCAAGAATGCTGGTCACTAAAGCATAAAATCCAGAACATGATCGACAGCGGAGAGATAGTGGTAGAGCAACCGGAACCCCCAAACGTAAAGGCCAACCCTCTTCCCGAACACAATGGGGGAGGCGTGAACGTAGTGGAAAGCAGTGGGGCAGAAGGTCCCTTGAAATCATTATACATAAGGAGGATAGAAGGAGAAATTGCCATGACCCATGTCCAGGAGGGAGCGCAAAACAAGTCTGTCAAGTTAGTTGGCGTGATGCGAGATACCAAAACAGAGCCTATCCGGTTATCTGCCCCAAGACCCCTTGTCATAGCCGCCAGGTCACAATTGCCGATTACTAATCTGAAGGCTGTTCCGTGGAATTATGGGGGGAAAATCGAGGAAGAGGCCAGTTGCGCATCAGTGAGCTCAAAGGGAAATCCATTGTATCTACCAAGGCGGGTCCTTGAGGACACGAGAAAGGAGAACGGGAAAATATCAGAGGAAAAGGCGTTGGAATTTTGGGAGAAAATGAATTACGGCAAGACAGGTGTGGGTAAAACACTGGAGGTACAGCCGCCCCTGACACAATCTTGGATCTTGCGTTGGCATCAAATGATCATCATCAGATATTGAGCAAAGTACTGGAAGAGGCTCATGTTCCCAAGTCAATTAGTACGGAAAGATTTGGCAACTTGGTGGGCCACCTATTGGACAGCAATGTAATATCATTTACCGACGACGACATCCCCGAAGAAGGGAGGGGGCACCGGAAGCCGTTACACATTGCGGTTATCTCTTCCGGGTATGTGATGAACGGAGTCTTGATTGATGGTGGGTCAGCCCTGAATATTTGCCCGTATAATACTCTGGAGAAAATGAAAATCAGCCCTAAGCGCCTGCGGGCCAGCCAGGTGGTGGTGAGGGCATTCGACGGATCTAAAAAGGACACGGTGGGAGAGATTGAGCTGCCGGTGGAGATCGGGCCTTACACTTTTGATATTTCCTTCCAAGTGCTAGATATCACGGCCAGTTATAACATGCTACTGGGGAGACCCTGGATTCATATGGTCGGGGCAGTGCCCTCCACCCTGCATCAACAAATAAAATTCATCATTGAGGGGCACCTGGTAACGATCGCAGCAGAATCCGAATACCCTGTTCCATCCGTAAAAGGCATGCCAGTGATCCATGTGGATGAGTCGGCCGAACCCATCAGCTATCAGGCGTTTGAAATCAGCACCCCTCAGTACGAGCAATTGGGAGCTCCGAAGTTAAAGCTTAAAGTGTCCCCCGAGCTCACCTTCGTTGCCCGGGAAATGATGGCAATGAACTTCCAGCCGGGGCAAGGGCTGGGCAAGCATAGCCAAGGAATCACAGAGCCCATCCAGGTACCAGTGCAGTCAGGCAAGGCGGGGTTAGGATATCAAGGAGGTATAAGGCCGAAGAACTCATATAAGAAAATTCCCATGCGGATAACCGGAGTCCCGATACCGAGAGCCAATAGTGAACACTCCCCGAGGGTAATCAAGCCTGCATCTGAAGCAGAGGGTAAAGTGGAGGTTCCCCCAGTCAAAGGAGTGGCCCAGCAGTCGGATTTCTTACAGGAAATTATGGAACAGTTCGAGAAAAAGTGTCATCTCCCGGGACAGTCAGGCCCCAATGAAAAGGGAAAAGAGAAGATGACTGAGGACAAGCAGATCATGCCATTTATAAATTGGGCCGGGTTAGAAGTGCCCGAGGAAAGTGAAAATGAGAGCCGAAACCAAGTTGCCGCAATCATTGAGGAGGTGCCAGATGCAGAGACCCCCTCCATCACTAGCTCTAAAACCGAAGTGATCCCCAGGAATTGGACCGTGCAGCCAGTAGTATCCAGAAAAGGGTAAATGCAGGAGTGTCCGGGAATCTTGTCCAGTAGGGGGATCAAGGGGTTTTTAAGACGGTGTTTTTGTTTTTATGTATCTGCACGTCTATTTCATACTTTTGTCATGATTATTGAAAAGGAAGTCATGTACCTAATGTTTATATATATGACAAATATTTTTGTTTCATGTCAGGTGTACCGATTTGAGTCATTCTAGCCTAACAAACGATTTTCCAAATTTGAAAGACGATTATGATTTTGATATAGAACTGGATTTCGATTTGATGGGAATTGAGCAGGACGAAGCAGATGATGACGACGCTCCCGACGAGATCAAAGAGTGGGTCGAGGATAAACCCAAACCCAACCTAGACCAAACCATCACCATCAACATAGGAACCCCTGAAAACCCCAAAGAGCTAAAAATTGGGGCAGACTTGACTCCAGACCAGAAAACAGAGGTAGCTGAACTTTTGAGCCGATATGAGGATGTATTTGCTTGGTCACACGAGGACATGGTCGGTTTGTCCACGGATATTGTGGTACATCGATTGCCTATCAAGGAGGGTTTCAGGCCAGTTAAACAGAAGCTGAGAAAATTGAAACCGGAATGGAGCTTAAAAGTGAAGGAAGAGATAGTCAAGCAGTTCAGGGCTGGGATCATCATGGTGTCGACTTACCCAGAATGGCTTTCCAATATAGTCCCCGTGGCAAAGCCTGGAGGAAAGGTGAGAGTGTGCGTGGATTATAGAGATCTGAACAAGGCCAGTCTTAAGGATAACTTCCCAGTGCCTTTCATACACATCTTAGTGGATAACACAGCTCAGTATGAAATGTATTCATTTGTCGATTGTTTCGCTGGGTATCACCAGATAATGGTGGCGGAAGAGGATCGAGAAAAGACTGCTTTCATCACCCCCTGGGGCACATTTTGTTATAGACGACTTGCCTTCGGCCTCACAAATGCGGGAGCCACTTATCAGAGGGCCATGATGGCCCTATTCCATGACATGATGCACAAGGAGATAGAGGTTTACGTGGATGACATCATTGTGAAATCGAGGGGCGGAATCTGACCATGTGACTCACCTTAAGAAGCTATTCGAGCGGCTCAGGAAGTATAATTTGAAGCTCAATCCAGCCAAATGTGCCTTCGGGGTTCAGTCAGGTAAACTTCTTGGATTCTTGGTGAGCAATCGAGGCATCGAACTGGATCCGGCTAAGATCAGGGCTATTGTGGATATGCCAGCTCCCCGTACAGAGAAAGAGATAAGGGGATTTTTGGGGAGGATAAACTTCATCAGTCGGTTCATATCCCATCTGACCACCACCTGCGAACCAATCTTCAAACTGTTAAGGAAAGACGCCTCCCGGAAGTGGAACAGTCAATGCCAAAAGGCCTTCCAGACTATTAAGAAGCAACTAACAGAAGCGCCAGTGCTGGTACCGCCAAAGGACGGGGTTCCCCTTTTCCTGTATATATCCGTGAATGATATGGCGATGGGTTGTATGCTGGGGCAGAAGAGTGAATCCGGTAAGGAGCATGCCATTTACTATCTCAACAAGAGATTCAGCAGCTGTGAACAGAATTACACGCCGATCGAGAAAACATGTTGCGCCTTGGCCTGGGCTACTATGAGATTACAGCATTACCTCCATGGACACACTACCTATTTGATCTCGCGAATCGACCCCTTGAAGTATATATTTGAGAGACCAATGCTGAATTGTCGATTGTCAAGGTGGCAGTTAATCCTCCAGCAATTCGACATCCTGTATGTTACCCAGAAGGCCATGAAAGGGCAGGGAATTGCAGATCAATTATCAGAGATGCCGACAGGGGGGATGGAGCCTTTAGAGACTTTCCTACCGGGTGAAGACATACTGTGGGTCCAACAGGCGATGTGTGATGACGAAGGGCAGTTTTGGAAAATGTATTTCGACGGTGCCATGAATGCTGAAGGGGCTGGAGCTGGAGCGGTCCTGGTATCCGTTACGGGCGAGCAATACCCTGTTCTCACCAAATTAAAGTTCAGTAACTCAAACAATACGGCCGAATACGAAGGATGCATATTGGGACTGAGATTCGCCCGCAATATGGGAGTGAAAAGATTAGCCGTGTTCGGAGATTCAGAATTGGTAATCAGACAGGCGACTGGGGAATATGGCACTAAGGAACTTCGGTTACTCCCGTACCACCGGTATGTAGTCCGATTGATGCAAGAATTTGAAGACGTAGCTTTCCGACACATTCCCCGGGGGCGGAATGACTTTGCCGATGCATTGGCCACCCTGGCTTCGTTAATCCATGTGCTCAAAAGCAAAGCCACCCCACAGATTGAAATAACAGTACAAAGTGCCCCCGCTTACGAAGAATACATATCGGAGTTGTCAGAAGATGTGGCTCAACCAAATCAGCCTTGGTATCATGACATTCAGAAATACTTGAGGGATAGATCACTCCCCGACCAGGCAAACCGAACGGAAAGGCAGAGAATCCAGAAGATGGCGATGAAATTCTATTTAAGCGGAGACTCCCTGTATAAGAGGGATGTAGGCTTGGGATTATTGCGATGTGTGGACGAAACTCAAGCACAGAAAATCATGGGCGAAGTGCACGGTGGAGTATGTGGGCCGCACATGAGTGGACCAATGCTGGCCAAGAAAATTCTGAGAACAGGGCACTACTGGCTATCACTTAAGGCTGACTGTGACGATCATGTCAAGCGATGTTTCCAATGCCAAGCACACGGTAATGTGATGCATGCACCTCCTAATGAACTGCATTGTATGACTTCCCCTTGGCCGTTCTCCATGTGGGGTATGGATGTTATCGGGCCCGTGGAGCCCAAAGCGAGCAACGGCCACCGGTTCATTTTCGTCATGATTGACTATTTCACTAAATGGGTAGAGGCAGCTTCGTTCCCCAAAGTAACGCAGGAGGTTATAGTCAGTTTCATCAGGAACAATGTCATTTGCCGGTACGGACAGCCTGAAATCTTGGTGTCCGACAATGCCAAGAATCTGAACAATGCCCTTATGAAAGAGTTGTGCGCCCAATTCAAGATCAAGCATCTCAATTCTGTCATTTACAGGCCCAAAATGAATGGGGCCGTGGAGGCCGCGAATAAGAATATAAAGAGAATTATGGCGAGAATGTCTGCCAATCATCGGGGATGGCCAGACTTGCTACCCCTCACACTGTTTGCATATCGGACATCAGTTCGTACGTCTACAGGGGCGACCCCTTACGCCTTGGTATATGGGATGGAGGCCGTTTTGCCAGTAGAGATGGAGATGGCATCCCTCCGAATTTTGCTCGATGCTCGGATTGACGAGGAGGATTGGATACAAAGTCGATACGACCAGTTAGCCTTAATAGATGAAAAAAGGGTGGTGGCTATATTACACGGTCAGTTGTATCAGCAACGCATCTCTCGATCGTACAACAAAAAGATACGGTCCCGAAAGTTCAAGGAAAATGATTTAGTGTTAAAGAGGGTCATGCCCTGTCAAGACGAGGCCAAAGGGAAATTCGCTCCAAGTTGGGAAGGACCCTTTGTGATCAAGAAAGTCCTATCTGGAGGGGCCCTTGTCCTACAAGAAATGGATGGCGAGGTATTTCCGCAGCCCCTGAATGCTGACTCTGTGAAACGGTTCTACGCTTAAAAAAAAAAAAAAAAAAAAAAAAAAATTTCTATCTCCCTTGTATTTCGAACTACGTAGGACCTGATCTCCCGACCTTGTGGGAGTACGTAGGCAGCCATCCTGGCACGGTCCGTTCTATACGAAATAATAAGTCTCGTCCCTATACCAAACCCATTTCCAGAAAACCCGAAACCTTACTTTGGACAAATACATTCAGCCGTCATGGCCCGGTCCGTTCTATACAAAATAATAAGTCTCTTCCCTATACCAAACCCATTTCCAGAAAACCCGAAATCTTACTTTGGACAAATACATTCAGCCGTCATGGTCCGGTCCGTTCTATACCAAAATAATAAACATTGTCCCTATAACCGAAACCACTTCCAGAAAATCCCGAAATCCTATACATTCCAAAACTTACCCAAACCTAGCCGCATAATTAGCCCAAAGTCCAAGACTCACTTCGATGAAATCAAAGGGGGGCACGCGGCAATATCTGTGGAGTTCCAATCAAGACTTGAGGAAAGAAATAAGGCAATATATCGAAATCATAATCAGCTGGATAAAATGAGGATCCAATGAATGGCGACGATGCATCAAAAAGGGAAATGACTAAAACCACAAATATTTCTCTCTATATACAAAACATTTTGATTACAAGTCTGTCTTTTAAATAAAAGTGATGAAACTGACATAGTCCGTGCAGGAAATAAAATCATCTACAGGTCAGAGACCAGCTGGAGCAGGATAGACAGAATAGTCGAGGCATCATAAACCTCCGGCTCATCCACAATCTGCTGTCCCATCATGTCAATCCGAGTCAAAAGAGCAGCAGCACTGGTAACAGTCGTGGAATGGCCCTCCATAATGACTCGGGCCTGCTCTACGATGTTATCTCTGGCGGAAAGGGCGGCATCCCGGGCTAGTACAGCAGCATCCCGCTCCGCATAGGCGGTATCCCTCTCAGTCTCAGTAGTACTCAAAACGAACCGGAGCCGGGTACCCTCAATCATCAATCTCTGGATCCGATCAGTCAAGTCAAAGGAATGGGCATGTACCGAAGTGGAAACCTCCTCAATACCAGATCTGGGCGATAATCCTGAAACCTCCGGAGAAATGATCGCACCTGAACTAGTCTCACATGGAAAAAGTCCTCGGGAACCATCCAATACCCCGATCGGGTCAAAGTCGGCAATCTCTGAATCCCCGTGCAACCATAACAGATAATCGGGTGTCTGACCGGGGTGACTGTCCCCAAACTCGGCCGAGACCCTGTGTGACCAAAGATCGTATACCCTCAGCAGCTCCCTCTCCGTCTGAGGCGATATGAGAAATCGGTAGTCAGCAGCTCCCGTAAAGAGATGGAGATCTTGCATCTGGTCAAACTGCCCCATGACAGCTAAGGGATGATAAGTCGTCACCCCCCTCAAGCCAAGGAGAGGGAGAAAATCAAAAGGTGGCACATGAGTCAGGAAACTTTGGAAGGAGCAATAACCCGAATAGATCAGAAGATGGAAAGGCTCCTCAAGGGCCGATAAGAGCTCCCTCCATGAGACTGTATCCGTGCATCGCCGGGGACGGAAAGAGAACTGCATGGCCAGGCTGTGGTTGAAACAGAACCCGTGTCGACGAAACTGCCCGATGGGTCTGAGGTGGCTCATGAACCATACGTATAACAAAGTAGAGCTTCCCCTAAATATGCGACCAGAGAAGGAATGACAATATGAGGCCGACAGGTAAGTCTCTGCTAATATCATGGGAAGAATGGTATGATCCTCCTGGAGAGCCTGCACCACTACGATAACCCGCATATCCATGAGGTCGTCCCCTGCGGGCATGTACAGAACTGATACGACACAAGCCATCAAAACATCCACTCTCAAAGCGCCCCAGCGCTCTTCAGATACTGAAAATCACTGAAAAACCGAGAGAAGCTATCCACCGAGCCAAATCTGTCAACCAGGAAGGATAGAGGAACAAGGTGGCTCGAGGAGGTCACGGATAGCAGAGCTGTCCTCCGCAAGCCTGTGAAAGTCAGAAACTGGCGGCGCATATGGCCCGAGGTAACCCGTGCACAGGGACCATCCACTGATAAATCGGTGAAGCGAGCATACTCCTCAAGAGTGGGAGTCAGATACTCCAGCCTAAACCTGAAAACCTGTCGGTCCGGGATCCAACAACTGAGAATGCCATCAACAAAGCCCGGCGGCACCTGAAATGACAGTAGAGCCAAGGAGTGTCCCAAAAGACCCTCTGCAATGATTCGGTCGGAGGGTAGCAAACTATCCAGCCACAAGAAGAGCCTGCCAATAATCCCTGAGGGGGCGCGAGGGTCCACGCGAACCACGTCCAGGGATGACATCTGTAAAAGCGGTATCAAAAGACTATACAGGGGTCAATTTTTCCTTATATATAACAAATCATACATCATACAAGCTATAATGGAATGAATGAATCATCAAAAGTAAACGATTGTGCATAAAATAAAATAAGTCTGTACATAATACATGAAATGAGAAATGATAGTAAAACGAGCAGGTTTAAATACAGAGATCCTAGTCTATCAAGTCTAATCAGTGAAATCTATGCCATCAATGAAGGTGACATCGTCAAACTGATCTGCAGGCAAGTCCTGGGGAAGGGCAACCTCACCCTCAAAATTAAGGTCTGGGCAGGAATAAGGCGGAACTGGGGCATCCGATGTACCGGGACCCGCGCCAAAATCAGATCCCTGCGGGTCTGCAGCATAAGCCTCCTCTGGATCTCGGCCCAAGCTTCGAACGAAGAGAGATAACTGATCCACCCTCCGAGTGAGTGAAGCAATCTGGTCCGAATGGGTGGGGACACGGACGCACTCCATCCAATCTGCCATCATCACCGACCCGTGAACCAGGTCTCCGAGGAAGAAAGTAGCCCGGGTCTGAGGACCGATAGTGCGGGGTCTCCACCAGGCACTGAAGCTCTCGCTCGTATGCGGACCAACAGAAAGCATATAGCCGTCCTCCCCGGCCATCAGGGCCTCTGGAAGGTGGGCATCCGCAAACCAAGCTCTCTCTGAGGGAGGGGCCAAAGGGATACGAGCCTCCCCGGTCACACATCTGATGGCGCGCTCCCCCAGATATAGCTCCCATCCACCGTAGGTCAGAAACGGAATACGGCGAGTGGATAAGGCATGCTCCAGGTCCGCAGCATAACCACCAGCAAGGCCAGCCGCCAAATGATCCGCCGTGTAAGGAACCCAGGTCACATCCGCAGACGAGATCAGCTCTAACTGCAGCCGACAGTGAGCGAAACTATCAGACACTGGGGTCTCCTCGAGAGTACTATGATGCCATCTACGACCCCTGGGATAAGTCTCCGGGCCGAGGATAGTAACGGGCCGCAAGCAGGGTAATCTCTCGTAGGCCCATAACTGCCAAACAAAACAGAAAAGCCGTAAGTAGCAAGAAGGAACAAAGAAATGGGACGAAACGAGAACTGTATGATAAAAGGGACTTACTAGCAGGAAGGGGTAGAAGCCGAGCCAAGCATCGGTCTGTCCCTCTGAGCGGAGACGAAGACCCTGGAGGAAGTAAGCAAAGGTGAAAGAGCCCCAGTCGTAATCCCCGATCCGGTCAACATCCCTGGTGGCTCCGACGATGCTGAAATGGATAGTCGAGGAGTTGTTCCCCAGAAAACAGCCCCTCATAATGGTCAGAAACAGACGGCGGAGCAGAAAATCACGAGTAGACCGGTCCTCAGGGAATGGCTCGGAGAGGACCCCTCCAATGGCATCTACAGCCAAGGCTCCCGATCGGATGCTGCGGGCCTTAAAGACCTTATCATGGGGAGAGTAGCCCAACAGGGATCGAACAGCTGCGGCGGTGATGTCAGTCTCCAGAGGGACCCGGGATCCAGAAAACTCCACCCCGGTGATATAACGCCAGTCGAGAGGGGTCAACATCAGCTCACAGTCGAGAAGATGAAGCGACTGTGTATGGTGGAACCAGCGCTCAGCTAAAGCCCTCATATAGCCCCACGGACACCGGCGAGGGGCAATGGTGAAGAAATGTCTGAAGCCCCAGGAATCTACCATCCCCCTATAGTCGGAATGCAGCGCATGATAGAGAGTATAGATGCTAAACCAGTTGCCCCGAGGCTGGGTAAACTCAGGAACCTGTGACAACCATCGAAAGTCAAGCATGGTAACCATACGGATTTGAATGAAGTTAAATGACGGATATACCTCGTTAGCCGCCAGGTAGGCTGAGGGATGACTACTGAGAGTCGGACCGAGCAGATCAGGTATCCTGGCACGGGCCCCTGGTAAAGTCCGACGCGTGGGGGGAGGAGCCGCTGTGCCCGAAGGGCCCGCCTCTGCCTCAGCTAGGGCATCCTCATCAATATCCGGCTGCACGGGGCGAATGATAGACTCCGCCAATCTACGGGAATGACGGGTCAGAACGGGAGCTGGAGCTGGGGTGGCCGCTCTGCGACGTCGGACACCCGCCACCCGGGGCACTGCGGAGCCACTGGGAGCATCAGGATCCATGGCTGAAACGGCATCACGAAAAGGAGGTACACCCTTAACTCGTTATCTTTCAAAACAAATCTTATTGCATATTGCTAACAGTCATAGGGCAGCATGACATGTTTATGAAATGGAAATGCATGAATAAATCCCTAGGGGTGCGCTAGATTTCCCGAAATTTCGGCAGAGCCTCGTTTGTAAAATGGACATCCCATGCACAATCCGGCATGTTTAAAATCAAGTCAGACCACCAACAAATCCCAAATGCAAGTGAAAATGATGCACCATGAGCATAAAATGAATAAAATCATGGTTTTTCAAAGTAAATAAAGCATGACCGCAAGACCCATTCGTTTATATATGCTATGGCTAACCCCAATATCTCATATAGGCATGCATTACTAAGATCAAATATTTACACAGGTAAATACATAGTCAAATGAAAGCGAAAAATCAAAGAAAAATGAGTTAAAACGTTACCCAAAGTACGTAGGCTGATTTAATCGGAGCAGATTTTGCCGAAAGAGGTCCAAAAGACGAAAAAGCCGGGTAGGGGGCGAGGAAAACCGAAAACGAGTGAAAGGGACAGCCAAAAAGTGAAAAGAAACGTGGGGGTCGCGATCTAATGTAGGGGCCGATCCCAGCCGCAGATGCATCTGCGGCTGGCCGCAGATGGATCTGCGGCTGGTCTCGGTGACCCGTTTTGCCTCCCTTTTGCTCCCCGAGTCAGCCTGCAACGTGTCCCATGTTGAGATATAAGATTTTAGAAATACTTGACCAATTGAAAAACGACCCGTCAGATACGAGACCTGACCAATTGAAAAACGACCCGTCAGATACGAGACCTGACCAATTGAAAAACAACCCGTCAGATACGATACCTGACCAATTGAAAAAAGACCCGTCAGATACGAGACCTGACCAATTGAAAAACGACCCGTCAGATACGAGACCTGACCAATTGAAAAACAACCCGTCAGATACGATACCTGACCAATTGAAAAAAGACCCGTCAGATACGAGACCTGACCAATTGAAAAACGACCCGTCAGATACGAGACCTGACCAATTGAAAAACAACCCGTCAGATACGATACCTGACCAATTGAAAAACGACCCGTCAGATACGAGACCTGACCAATTGAAAAACGACCCGTCAGATACGAGACCTGACCAATTGAAAAACGACCCGTCAGAGACGAGACCTGACCAATTGAAAAACGACCCGTCAGATACGAGACCTAACCAATTGAAAAACAACCCGTCAGATACGATACCTGACCAATTGAAAACGACCCGTCAGATACGATACATGATCAATTGAAAAACGACCCGTCAGATACGATACCTGACCGATTGAAAAATGACCCGTCAGAGACGATACCTGACCCATCCAAGAGCGACCGTCGGGTACGAAACCCCAGCGACATCCATTCGTGGAATTCGAATCGACCCCTACACGATCATGTCAAGTGCAGCATTTGCATTGTCTCAACATATGCATTGCATCGATAAAACACATACTGTCTTTCCTGTGCATCGGGTGCCTACTTCTTTATCATGTCCATTTCATATTTCATTCCATAGACATGATAAAGAGGGGCAGCTGTAGACACCCAAATTTTGCATTTCTCTACTAACCCTGACATGAGGGCAAAATCGTCAAGTGACCCAATATACGACAAGGAGAGGTGGGCGCCAAAATGCAGTTCCCACCACGGCTTACGATCAAGGCTGTCAAACGCAAAACGAGAATTGAGGCATCTGAGGCGAGACCTACAGGCAATCCAGACAGAACCCGATGCGAATTGCCAAAAAGGGCCAAGGACACTGCAATTACAGCATTAGGGTGGGGTCTCGACGGCGGGAAACCATTCCCAGAATTGATTCAGGTATCAAAGAACGGCTTTCCAAAATAATACATCAGAAATTGGCAAATTAATACCGCGTGGCACGAAATTCGAGAAAAATGCGCCGGACAGCCGCGGATGCAGTCGCGGCTGCCGACAAAAAGACGTTCGCGTGGCTCGAGGGCGGCACACAGCAGCCGAGGAGACGGCCACAGCAGGCAGCCGCAGATGCATCTGCGGCTGGCCGCAGATGTATCTGCGGCTGCCTGCTGAAGCACTATAGATCGCCATCTTCAACCCGAGAACCAGGAGGAAGAAAAAAAAAGAAAAGGAAAAAAAAGAAAAGAGGAGAGAGAGAGCTCGCGGGGAAGAGAGAGAGAGGTTATTTTGCTGTTAGATCCAAGCACTAGATCCATATTGTTGTGCTATTTAGCTTAGTAATCTTGTGGTGTATCCATTTCGTGATATAAAAGCTTGAATTCGCGTTTTGCAAGGTGAAAAGTGTGACGCCCCCAAATCTGGGCCCACACAGCCCAAACTTGAGTCGTCAAAATACTACAACAAAATTATTACAACAATGCACAACGTACAACAATACAGTGTATAATAATACACAACTAAGTCTTCACTATTATTGCCACACTATTTTACAAAACGTGAAGACTATGATAGCTATTCCTCGGACCCTCACTCCATTCCCCGGCTAGACCCTGTTATGTTTTCATCTCCTGTTGAAAAACAATGGAACAAAAGAAAGGGTGAGCTCAAATAGCCCAGTAAAGAATATCATGACTAAGATAATGACGAATAAATTATCATTAGTCTTCAA
This sequence comes from Hedera helix, assembly GCA_947179155.2. NCBI lineage: Eukaryota > Viridiplantae > Streptophyta > Magnoliopsida > Apiales > Araliaceae > Hedera > Hedera helix. The sequence goes on from OX359273.1 coordinate 45,228,831, forward strand.
CAGTTGAGTTCTTGATAGAATACAATAGACTACAAGGTTTATATCAAAAACTGCAGTTAAATTCTTAAACAACGTTCAGATCAATAATAGCAGCGGAATGAGTAATCTATTAGAAGAATAATACAGACTATAATGTCCACTCGGTTCTATTTTTAGGAAAAACATCATCAACTTTTATCATCTGAAATATCATTAGTCATGATAATACAAATTCACAGTTCCTGATCATAATCATACAGATCAACAGTTCATCTTTGCACTACGGGCCAAAGACATTCAATATAACACCAACGGTCATGATTATACCAGATTCAGCCTTTAGTCATAATCATACCAAACAACAGTTCATCTTTGCACTACGGGCCAAAGAGAACATTCACCACGTGCCATAAAAGACACCGAACAGATGTATCGCCTTTAACCTATTATATCGCCTTTAACCTATCATCTGTTCAACAAATATATCACATCTGTGCCCCCGGCCACAGATATTCACAACAGCTTGATTTTTGGATGATTAGAATGATATAAATGATGAACAGAAGAAATAGGATAACAATAAGTATCGGAAGTTTACTTTGTACAGATTCAAATAATGTCCAAATTGTCAACATGATGTGGAGTGAAATTTAAAAATGATATTCAAGATCCACAATTCAGAATAACGGTTACAATTCAATAGAAAGGTTCACGTAAATAGGAAGGTTCAGTTGAAATAATGAAGTTCAACCATTATGGAACATATAATATTATCAGGAATTATAGAAGCAATAGTTCCATAATAAATTTCGATTTAGGAGTATGAAAGAAAATAATATCCCTTACCGTAGCAGGTTTGATTAACAAAAGGTGAAGGAAATTAATACAAAAGGTTATTCACCAACAGGCGGCAATCCGCTCCGTAAGGTTATTCCCACAATTTAATAGAATTTGAGTACAAAGAGTTATTCACCAAACAGGCGGCAATCCGCTCCGTAAGGTTATTCCCACAATTTATTAGAATTTGAGTACAAAGAGTTATTCACCAAACAGGCGGCAATCCGCTCCGTAAGGTTATTCCCACAATTTAATAGAATTTGAGTACAAAGAGTTATTCACCAAACAGGCGGCAATCCGCTCCGTAAGGTTATTCTCAGAGATTAATAATGAATGAATACGAAAGGTTATTCACCAACAGGCGGCAATCCGCTCCGTAAGGTTATTCCCACAATTTAATACATGGAAATAAAAGGCACGTCTTATGAGTAAGGAAGAAACAATATTATTATCGAGAATCAAATAATGATAATCCCTTACCATAGTATGTTTGAATAATGGAAGATGAAAAAGATGGTATCCCTTACCGTAACACGTGACTGGATATTGATTTAAATGAGGTTGATTAACTTGAACAGTACACGTATACTTATAGATCTTCACAAATGCTCAAGATGACTTAAGCACACTTAGAGAGAACTTTCACAAGAAGTATTTAGAGAGAGAAAGAAAGAACAAGTAAGGAAGTTTATGAAAAATCCTTAAGTTAAGGCTTCTATTTATAGCCAAAAATCTTATCATTCATTTAATCTAAACCATTCATTTAAAGATCACCTTTTAATCTACACCATCCATTTCAAATATTATATTATCTTTAATCTACACCATTCATTTCATATCACCTAATAATCACCTAACTTTATATTATAAACAAATCAATTTAATTATTCAATAATAATTCACACTTTAATCTACACCATTCATTTCATATCACCTAATAATCACCTAACTTTATATTATAAACAAATCAATTTAATTATTCAATAATAATTCACACTTTAATCTACACCATTCATTTCATATCACCTAATAATCACCTAACTTTATATTATAAACAAATCAATTCAATTATTCAACAATAATTCACACTTTAATCTACACCATTCATTTCATATCACCTAACTTTATATTATAAACAAATAACTTTATCAATTCAATTATTATGACTAATTGTTATAAATACAGTATAGTTAGCTCTTAGATATCAAGTCAATAAATTAATGAAATACAACTGTTTAAATAACATCATAATAGAGATAACAATAATGTAAAATAAAGCATACGTTACTGTGTAATGACAATTATTGATTCAATAATGTGAATTACTGTGCATATGTTACTGTGACAATTATTAAATCAATAATGCAAAATACTGTGTAACAACAATTATTGAATTGATAATATAAAATATTATGCAGTGACAATTATCGATGAAATGATGCGTAACAGTTACGGTGTCAATTATCAGACCAATAATATGAGACACTATGCAATACCGTGTGTTACTGTAGAGTACCGTGTGCTACAGAAAATACCATAAACTACCGTATGCTACTATTCTTTTATCACCGGTATTTTAACAGTTCCGTTGACTATTTTTATTTAAAAAGGTTACTTCTGTCGTTTTCTATATCCGACAAATATTCCGTTGTGGGGTCCACCAATAATTTATTATTTCGGCGCCGTCGTACGGCACGAATATTCCCCGACCAAACGAATATTCCCCGACAAAGCGAATATTGTCCGACAAAATAAAATTTGCACATAACATCCTTAACTTTCAATTTTGTTAATTTAACCACTTACTGTTTCAAAAAAATATATATATGAAGAAAAATTAAATTTTGTATTTCATAAAATTCGGGGTCTTACAACCTCCCCTCCTTATGAAATTTCGTCCCCGAAATTGACGTACCTGACATATCGAAGAGGTAAGGATACTTAGATTTCATCTCAGATTCTAGCTCCCAGGTCATTTCCTCAGTATCTTGGTTCCTCCATAAAACCTTAACTTGAGGTATAACCTTTGAGCGTAGGATCTGCTCCTTCTTATCCAGGATCTTACCAGGTACCTCCTCGTATGTTAAATCTTCTGCTATAACGTCTGGTTCTAACTCAATGACGTGGTTTGGGTCCTTCACATATTTACGTAACATAGATATGTGAAAAACGTTATGGATGCGAGACATACTTGGTGGTAGGGCTAGTCTGTAGGCTACGGTTCCTATTCGATCGAGGATTTCAAATGGGCCAATAAATCGAGGGTTGAGCTTTCCTCTCTTTCCGAATCTTGTAACCCCTTTCCATGGAGAAACACGTAAGAATACATGATCTCCGACGTTGAAACTTTCGTCTCTCCGATGAAGATCAGCATAACTCTTTTGTCGTTCTTGTGCGGTCTGTATTCGTTGTCGGATCATTTGGATTTTTTCGGTCGTCAAGCGTACCAACTCGGGTCCCAACAATTTTGCTTCTCCTACCTCATTCCAACATATTGGAGAGCGACACTTCCTTCCATACAATGCCTCGAATGGAGCCATGCCTATGCTTGCTTGGTAACTGTTGTTGTAAGAAAATTCCACCAACGGCAAGTACTTATCCCAACTTCCTTTGAAGTCTAATACACAAAGTCTCAAAAGATCTTCGAGGGTCTGGATCGTCCTTTCCGATTGTCCGTCCGTTTGAGGATGGTATGCAGAACTAAAACGTAGTTCAGTGCCCATAGCTTTTTGTAGACTGATCCAAAAGCGTGAAGTGAATCTAGGATCTCGATCAGAAACTATGGAAACTGGCATGCCATGCAATCTCACGATCTCATTTATGTACATACCGGCAAGACGTTCAAGTGAAAAGTTTTCTCGTATAGGCAAGAAATGAGCAGATTTGGTCAATCTATCTACGACCACCCAAATTGCATCTAAGCCTTGAGAAACTTTTGGAAGACCCGTCACGAAGTCCATATTGATGTGTACCCACTTCCATTCGGGAACTTCAAGTGATTGTAATGGACCTTTAGGAACTTGATGTTCTGCCTTGACACGTTGACAAGTTAGGCACCTTGAGATAAACTCCGCAATCTCTCTTTTCATATTGTTCCACCAAAATGTATGTCGAAGATCTCGATACATCTTGGTACCTCCTGGGTGGATTGCAAATGGCGTGTTGTGTGCCTCCATCATGATTTTATGCTTTAATTCAGGATCGTTAGGAACACAGAGTCGAGAGTTGACTCGAAGTATTCCTTTCTCGTCGATTCTTGCTTCGGGAATGGCACCTTCTTGTACTTTCTTTATCATGTTTATCAGTTCCGGATCGGTAGCTTGAGCAGCTTTAATTTTATCGATTAAAGTTGGTTCTACTCGCACGTGAGCAATCTTCGAGTGGGTCCCTGGTGTCTTTAGCTCTATCTCCATCTTTTGCAAGTCGTACAAAATACACTTTTGTGTTGTCAGCAGTGCACTTGTACTTGCATAAGATTTTCTGCTCAAAGCGTCAGCTACAACGTTCGCCTTTCCCGGGTGATACTGGATTGTGTGGTCATAATCCTTTAACAGCTCAAGCCAACGTCGTTGTCGCATGTTGAGTTCCTTCTGGGTGAAGAAATACTTGAGACTTTTATGATCCGTATAGATATCCACTTTTTCTCCGTACAAGTAGTGTCTCCAGATCTTCAACGCGAAAACGACTGCTGCCAACTCTAGATCATGAGTAGGATAATTTTTCTCATAATCTTTGAGTTGTCGAGAGGCGTAGGCTATAACCTTTCCATGTTGCATAAGGACACAGCCTAGACCTTTGCCAGAAGCATCGCTGTAGATAACAAATTCTCCTGATCCTGATGGTATGGTCAGAACAGGAGCTGAAACAAGTCTCCTCTTAAGTTCTTGAAAACTCTTCTCGCATTCCTCGCTCGATATAAGTTTTGTACTAGAATGAATGATACCGATATCTAGTAATTAAACTTTCAACTCTTGGTGTTCTATGGGAGCCATTTGGTATGGGACTTTAAAAATGGGCTTAGTGCCGGGTTCAAGATCGATACAGAATTCAATTTCACGGTTTGGGGTAAGCCAGAAAGTTCCTCAGAAAAAACGTCAGGAAACTCATTAACAATGGGAATATCATTCAAGTTTGACGTGTTTTTGTTCAAATCAGTGACATGAGCTAAAAAGGCTTGACATCCGTTTTTCAATAAACGAATGGCTTTATGGCTAGAAATAACAGTTATAGATTTCAATGGTTTAGTTGCTTGAATTTGCATGACAGGTTGATTAGGAATATGAAAACTAATAATCTTATGAAAACAATCAATTTTAGCATGATGGGTAGTCAACCAATCAATTCCTAAAATCACATCAAATTCACGCATCTCCAAAGAAATAAGGTCAACAGGTAATGTGAGGTTGTTGATTTGAACTAGGCAAGATTTATAAACAGTAGATGTAATGGTCATTTCTCCTAATGGGGTTTCAACTGATAAGTCAAAGTCCAAATTTTCAGGAGTTAAGTTTAAACGCTGAGCACATGCAGGTGAGATAAAAGAGTGGATAGAGCCAGTATCTAATATGGCATAGACTTCACGAGAATTTATGAATAGCTTACCGGTTATCACCTCATTCGGTTTCTTGACTGTTATCGTCAAATCGAATCCCGAATACTTCATTCGGATCTTCATGTATTTCAACCATGGGAATACCACTGAATAATTTTCTAGCAAACTGTTTCTCGGGTTCATCAACTTCATCAGTAGTAAGGTACCAATGATTTCCATTAAAATAGTATTTTCGATAAACTGCAGTTTCCACGATAGTGACTAACTTAACCTGAATTCCTCTAAATTGTAACGCCCAAAAGTATAGAAACATCATTTTTAAATAATCTTGAAAATCATAGCTGGAACACCATAAATCCCAAAGACTAATATGAAAAGTCCATATATTCTGATCCTTTGTTATAGAGCATAACCAGGTGATATCACTCTCCAAATTAGTGAGTAAATTAAAGGCAATAATTTCCGCAAGTTCGTTACTTCCTTTAATTGCTTCTAAGAATGGATCTGGAACGACTGTAGCAGAGCTTTCACTTTCATCCTTACTGGATAGAACACGCATAATTTTTGCCTTAGGCAAATGATTCAACTCTGAGTTTGTAAGAAGATTATTCGTCGCCTCTTGTTTTGCAGCTACATTTGTTTCGGTAATTTCATAGTTAACCTCTTGATTTCCAGATGCCATACTAAACTGTGGTCACAAAATAAATGTTAGTTCAAATAAACTGACTCATCACTTCATGTTCCTACATTCAAATCGACTCATTAGATAATAAAATCTATTTTAGGTAGGACACACTAGTGACTGATTCTATTCGTCTCTCCCCTCCTAGTTCTACCCCAGATCTCCATTAAAGACCATATCCCTAAGCTCTGATGCCAACTGTGACGCCCCCAAATCTGGGCCCACACAGCCCAAACTTGAGTCGTCAAAATACTACAACAAAATTATTACAACAAAGCACAACGTACAACAATACAGTGTATAATAATACACAACTAAGTCTTCACTATTATTGCCACACTATTTTACAAAACGTGAAGACTATGATAGCTATTCCTCGGACCCTCACTCCATTCCCCGGCTGGACCCTGTTATGTTTTCATCTCCTGTTGAAAAACAATGGAACAAAAGAAAGGGTGAGCTCAAATAGCCCAGTAAAGAATATCATGACTAAGATAATGACGAATAAATTATCATTAGTCTTCAACAGTTGAGTTCTTGATAGAATACAATAGACTACAAGGTTTATATCAAAAACTGCAGTTAAATTCTTAAACAACGTTCAGATCAATAATAGCAGCGGAATGAGTAATCTATTAGAAGAATAATGCAGACTATAATGTCCACTCGGTTCTATTTTTAGGAAAAACATCATCAACTTTTATCATCTGAAATATCATTAGTCATGATAATACAAATTCACAGTTCCTGATCATAATCATACAGATCAACAGTTCATCTTTGCACTACGGGCCAAAGACATTCAATATAACACCAACGGTCATGATTATACCAGATTCAGCCTTTAGTCATAATCATACCAAACAACAGTTCATCTTTGCACTACGGGCCAAAGAGAACATTCACCACGTGCCATAAAAGACACCGAACAGATGTATCGCCTTTAACCTATTATATCGCCTTTAACCTATCATCTGTTCAACAAATATATCACATCTGTGCCCCCGGCCACAGATATTCACAACAGCTTGATTTTTGGATGATTAGAATGATATAAATGATGAACAGAAGAAATAGGATAACAATAAGTATCGGAAGTTTACTTTGTACAGATTCAAATAATGTCCAAATTGTCAACATGATGTGGAGTGAAATTTAAAAATGATATTCAAGATCCACAATTCAGAATAACGGTTACAATTCAATAGAAAGGTTCACGTAAATAGGAAGGTTCAGTTGAAATAATGAAGTTCAACCATTATGGAACATATAATATTATCAGGAATTATAGAAGCAATAGTTCCATAATAAATTTCGATTTAGGAGTATGAAAGAAAATAATATCCCTTACCGTAACAGGTTTGATTAACAAAAGGTGAAGGAAATTAATACAAAAGGTTATTCACCAACAGGCGACAATCCGCTCCGTAAGGTTATTCCCACAATTTAATAGAATTTGAGTACAAAGAGTTATTCACCAAACAGGCGGCAATCCGCTCCGTAAGGTTATTCCCACAATTTAATAGAATTTGAGTACAAAGAGTTATTCACCAAACAGGCGGCAATCCGCTCCGTAAGGTTATTCCCACAATTTAATAGAATTTGAGTACAAAGAGTTATTCACCAAACAGGCGGCAATCCGCTCCGTAAGGTTATTCTCAGAGATTAATAATGAATGAATACGAAAGGTTATTCACCAACAGGCGGCAATCCGCTCCGTAAGGTTATTCCCACAATTTAATACATGGAAATAAAAGGCACGTCTTATGAGTAAGGAAGAAACAATATTATTATCGAGAATCAAATAATGATAATCCCTTACCATAGTATGTTTGAATAATGGAAGATGAAAAAGATGGTATCCCTTACCGTAACACGTGACTGGATATTGATTTAAATGAGGTTGATTAACTTGAACAGTACACGTATACTTATAGATCTTCACAAATACTCAAGATGACTTAAGCACACTTAGAGAGAACTTTCACAAGAAGTATTTAGAGAGAGAAAGAAAGAACAAGTAAGGAAGTTTATGAAAAATCCTTAAGTTAAGGCTTCTATTTATAGCCAAAAATCTTATCATTCATTTAATCTAAACCATTCATTTAAAGATCACCTTTTAATCTACACCATCCATTTCAAATATTATATTATCTTTAATCTACACCATTCATTTCATATCACCTAATAATCACCTAACTTTATATTATAAACAAATCAATTTAATTATTCAATAATAATTCACACTTTAATCTACACCATTCATTTCATATCACCTAATAATCACCTAACTTTATATTATAAACAAATCAATTTAATTATTCAATAATAATTCACACTTTAATCTACACCATTCATTTCATATCACCTAATAATCACCTAACTTTATATTATAAACAAATCAATTCAATTATTCAACAATAATTCACACTTTAATCTACACCATTCATTTCATATCACCTAACTTTATATTATAAACAAATAACTTTATCAATTCAATTATTATGACTAATTGTTATAAATACAGTATAGTTAGCTCTTAGATATCAAGTCAATAAATTAATGAAATACAACTGTTTAAATAACATCATAATAGAGATAACAATAATGTAAAATAAAGCATACGTTACTGTGTAATGACAATTATTGATTCAATAATGTGAATTACTGTGCATATGTTACTGTGACAATTATTAAATCAATAATGCAAAATACTGTGTAACAACAATTATTGAATTGATAATATAAAATATTATGCAGTGACAATTATCGATGAAATGATGCGTAACAGTTACGGTGTCAATTATCAGACCAATAATATGAGACACTATGCAATACCGTGTGTTACTGTAGAGTACCGTGTGCTACAGAAAATACCATAAACTACCGTATGCTACTATTCTTTTATCACCGGTATTTTAACAGTTCCGTTGACTATTTTTATTTAAAAAGGTTACTTCTGTCGTTTTCTATATCCGACAAATATTCCGTTGTGGGGTCCACCAATAATTTATTATTTCGGCGCCGTCGTACGGCACGAATATTCCCCGACCAAACGAATATTCCCCGACAAAGCGAATATTGTCCGACAAAATAAAATTTGCACATAACATCCTTAACTTTCAATTTTGTTAATTTAACCACTTACTGTTTCAAAAAAATATATATATGAAGAAAAATTAAATTTTGTATTTCATAAAATTCGGGGTCTTACAAAAAGATTGTCCTTTTGGTATTCTATCGCTTGTATTGTTAATATAGCTTATGTTTTGGGTTATGTGATGTAATATGTTGTTATGTTGATAAAGGATCCGTGGATTAGGGGTTGTTAGCGAGGTTTCCATCGGAAAGTAACTCCTCCTAACGCCCCGATGACATCCGTACGGTGATATCTCGTTCGTTGTGGTAATGGATAGTTTTTAGTGATTTAGTTGTGATATTTGGGTTATGTAATGTGATAGCCATGTTAAATCTCGTTAGATTTGGTTAAGGGTTGGTTGTGCCATGATTTGGGTGAATGTGAGCCTAGGGAGGAGATCCTCGCGGTCAAATCCCGATGATGGACATTTTGGTGTATGTAATCATGGTATAGGGTCCATGGATGTGTATTTTGTAATATCCGGCCTTAAAGCGATACAAAGTCGTGTTCGGGTTAAGGCCCCGTAATAATAATAAAATATGTGATTGTGGGTGTTTGGGGTTGTCTGGATGGCTTACATGCCCGTGGATAGCCCCGACACGTTTTGGGATGCTTGTTTTAATTTACAACACAACAATGATTTTCAAAATAAGGCAAATAATGAAGATTTTGTAAAAGTAATCAAATTAGGATATTAGATTCACGAGGTTTAAAAAGTAAAGAGTTTTGGCGAACTTAGATCTTTATTTGATGAAAAGGCTTTAGTTGGTTTTAAAAAATGTCACAAAAAATGATTTCGTAAAATAAATGAACGTTTTAATTAAACTTTGTACATAGGGTGAAAGAGTTCTAGAAGTTGCCTTCATGTTATTTAATTTGTTATTAGAGGGCAATGTATAGTCTCGATACCTATTTGACAAAAGTTTAAAAAACTATCTTCTAAAAATGACATCTAAATAAAAACCCTCATCGGTTCGAAATTAAAATCAATCTTTATTTTAAAACGAAGCCTCGTCATTTGGGTCAAAAGACGTTAAAACGCTTTCCAGTTAAAGCACATTTGCCATACAAAAATCTAAACAAAATTCACCACAAGCATTCACCTAGGCACACATGCACATACACGCAACTCACACATTTTAGGATTTAAAAAAAATAGGAAAACATCAAGATAGCGGTAACCGTGTTTCACGGAAGTCGGGGGGTGCCTAACACCTTCCCCTCGCTTAAGCAAGCCCCCGAACTCTATGAATCTCGGTTTGCGGACCAATTAACTCGGAGTCACATATGAGCCAGCGATTACGAAAATAAACTCGGATGAGTTGGTACATCCATTTCAAAATATACCAACTGGCGACTCTGGTCAATTGGCTCATAAAAAAAAATCGATCTTTCAAAACCCGTCGACATTAAGCCGACCCTTTTCAAAATCACATTTAATTCAAAAGGCTAAAATTGGAAAGGGACATTTTAATAATAAAAAACGAGACGACTCGAAATCCCGGCGTCGACACTCCCCTAAATAGAAATAGGGTCGATACGATCAAGGAAATTAAGAATTAACCTTTCTATGAGAAGCCCCTGAAGATCTGAGTTTTCGTTAGACAAAAGAACGGAGATAGATACTGTATTTACCATGAAGTAAAGGGACATAACACGAGGAGTGATACCAGTTAAAATATTTCTTAGAAAAATAAATAAAAAATGGTAATCTCGACTGTTATTATACAGAACGCTACAAGCCATCACCCTTCGATTGGATTATGCCACTACCACCCCCGTCAGGATCAATGGGAGTCGTGGATGTCATATATGTTGGATCAATATATGTCATGTCTAACAAAAAAAGGAAGGCTTTCGCAAGAGAAGTTCATCAGTTGTCCGAATTACCTCAGGACGTTAAAACAAATCCTATCACCTTTTTGGTTGACAACTACCCCTCGGGGTTAGTGACACCCCACCAGGATGCCCTTGTCATTATGGCACAAGTGGGTAGTATGGATTTAAAGTCGATGCTCATAGACAATGAGAGTTTAGTCGATGTATTGTACAATCATGTGTACAATCGTCTGTACTTGGGGGGCAAGAAGCTCAAGATTTGCAATGAGTCCTCTTTATATGGCTTCAAATATAACTCAGTCCAAATTGCAAGGACGATCGAGTTTCTCGTGATCTTCGAAACGCCCCCAAAATAATCTTCCATTATGTTCAGATTCTATGTAGTTCAAGTGGAGAGTAACTACAACGTCATCTTAGAAAGAACTACTTTATCAGCACTTAGAGCAGTTACATCAATTCCTTACTTAAAAATGAATTTTTCAACCGAAAACGAGATTGGCGAGGTGATCAAGACCTTTTTCGAATATGTTACATCCAAACCATTCAAGCGACTTCAATAGGGGTCAGTAAACAAAAAACAACAATGAACATCGAGCTTAAACCTTTTACAGAAAAAGGTACTGAGCCCATAACAACTCATGCCGAAGAGACTGTGAAAATTCCTCAGTTCCGAGAAAATGATGAAAAAATAGTACAGATAGGGGCCAGAATGCAAGTAAACATCAGGACCTAGTTGGTTAGTTTATTAAAGGCATATTCAGATATCTTTATATGGACTCCAACCGATATGCCATGAATTAACAAGACTGTTGCCACACATAAATTGAATGTTAATCTGAGCTCTAAGCCTGTCAAATAGAAATAATGGAACATAGCTCCTGAACGTCAGAAGATAATTGACGAAGAAATTGATAAAATATTGGTTGCTAAATTTATTTTTGAAATCACTTATCTAGAATGGCTTACCAATGTGGTGTTGGTTAAAAAACACAACGAGAAGTAGAGGATGTATGTGGACTATACAAACTTAAACAAGCATGACTGAAAGATTATTATCCTCTCCCGAGTATCGACCAATTGATCGACTCTACTTCGGGACATAATGTGATGAGCTTCCTCGATACTTTATCCGGGTACAACCAAATTGCAATGCACGATAAGGACATCTCGAAGACATCCTTCATCACCCATCGAGCCATTTACGGTTATAAAGTCATGTCATTCGGTCTCATTAACGCTGGAGCCACCCATCAAGGAATGATGAACAAAATGGTAAAAGACCAAATTAGGAAAAATATATAAGTATATGTCGACGATATGATCTTCTGAAGCATGAAGGAAGAAGATCGTCTATTTAACCTTAGAGAATGCTTTTAAAATGTCAAATTTTATAACATGAGGCTTAACCTCACTAAATGCATCTTCGGCCTCGGGTCAAAAATTTTTTAGGGGTATATGGTTAGCCAAATAGGGATAGAAGCAAATCCCAAAAAGATATGGGTTATCCTTAATATGCAGCAACCAAAGAATTTTAAAGAAGTGCAAAGATTGACTGGGAGATTAGTTACTTTAAGGCGATTCGTTGCTCGATTGACAGAAAAGTGTTTTCCCTTCTTTAACACCCTAAAAGAGGCTCATAATTAAAAAATATTTATGTGGATCGAAGAATGCCAAGAAGTTTTTGAACAAATTAAGAGATATATCTTTTCTCCTTCGATACTCAACAAAGCTTTTCTCGAAGAATATTTAAAATTATATTTTTTTACTACACCTCTAGCAATTAGATTAGCCTTAGTAAGAGAAGACTCTTAAAGGCAAAAACTCGTCTATTACGTAAGTCATGCTCTTCGGGACGCAAAAATCAGGTACCTAAATTTGGAGAAGTTGGCTTACGCTTTGGTCATTTCTAGTCGAAAACTTTGTCATTATTTTTAAGGGATGACGATTATAGTCTTCACAGATCAACCCCTTAAGAAGGTTTTGTATCGACCTAACTCATCAGGAAGGCTGGCAGCATAGGTCATAGAGCTGTGTCAATTTAACCTAGAATTTTTGCCCTCAAACAACCATTAAAGAACAAGCCCTCATCAATTTCATCATCGAATATTCCTTTCCAAATGAGGTAGAAAAAAACCCATCTAATACAACTAATCCCCTATTAACTCCCGAAAAGCTTGTTTGGACATTGTTCGTTAACCGGGACCAATAGTGGGGCCGAAATAATTCTTATTTCTTTCGAAGATTTTAAAGTACAACAATCTATTCAGTTCGGATTCGTGGCCACCAATAATATAACAGAATATGAGGCACTCGTGGCAGGATTGAAATCTGTCTGGAGTCTAGAAGTGAAAAACTTGGTGGTATACAACAATTCCCAACTAGTGGTTAAACAAGTCCTAGGAATTCACAGCAAATAAAATACATCTGCAGGCCTATTTTTGACTAGTGCAAACATTGCTTACATACTTTTCGAAGCATCAAATCATTGGCGTGGTTAGGATAAATAATACAATGGCCGATGCTCTCTCCAAATTAACAACTACAGATCAGGGCGAGTTAGAAGGATCGGTCTATTTGGAAAATTTACAACATCCGAGTACAATGGTTTAAGTAGTAATGGATATAAAACAAAAAGAATCCTGGATGACGCATATCTTCAAATTCCTAAAGAATTATGAGTTACTTGAAGATAAAACATTTTCCCAAAAAATAAAATATAAGTTTTCTAAATATTGTGTTATCAATGGTCAATTATACAGGAAATTTTATTATTCTCCATTGTTTCGTTGCCTCGATTCTAGGGAACCCGATTATGCTCTTCGGGAAGTCCACGAAGGGATATGCAGAGACCACATATGAGAAAAAATACATGCACATAAGATTTTGAGACAATGATATTTTTGGCCTACTATACTTCAGGACGCTAAAAGACTTCGTAAGAAAATATTATAAATGTCAACTGTTTGCTTCAGTACTGCACCAGCCTCTCGAAGAGTTGACTCCGATACTATTTTGAATACCTTTTGCAGTCTCGGGAATAGATATTCTGGGACCACTTTGGCAAAGCAAATTGTAAGTGAAATTTATGGTCGTAGCCATCGACTATTTTACCAAATGAGTAGAAGCCAAGCCTCTAGCCAGAATTATCGAAAAAATGTGCCTTTAGTTTCTTAAAGAATAAGTGGTCTACCGATTCGGCATACCAATGGTTCTGATTTCAAACAACGAGCTACAATTTGTCAGGAGGCAGTTCGAAGGATTTTTAAAAGAACTCGGCATTCAGCATCTTCGGACTTCAGTGGTCCACCCTCAAGCAAATGGATAGGTTGAAGTCACTAATAGGACGTTCCTTCATGGAATAAAGAGGAGATTATAGGATGCCAAAATGGTTTGGCTCGAAGAGCTCGTATATGTTCTTTAGGCTTATTGAACAACTCATTGGACTACCATTCGAGAAACACCTTGAACAATTCCTTGGACTACCCTAATACCTATTGAGATCGGGATACCTTCATCCTGAGTCCAAAACTTTGATGAAATTCTCAATAGCGAAGGACTTTGGCAAAATCTTGATTTGTTGGAAGAATAACGTGATGTCGTGATCCTCAGATTGGCTACCTATCAACAGCGAACAGCATGACACTTTAACAAAAGTGTAAAAAATAAAGCATTCAACGTAGGAGACCTAGTCCTTCTGCAAACCAAAGCTTCCACTTCTCGAGAGGTCGAAAAGTTGATGCCTACTTGGGAAGGTCCCTATATAATAATTGGAGTATTGAGAGCCGGAATGTATAAGCTTTAGAACATGGATGGGAAGATTATCTCCAATACCTGACACACTGTTTGGCTCCGAAAATATTATGAGCAGATAAGATTTTATATTTAAGTTAATTTTGAGGCCATGTATTGGTCGATAATGCTATTTTTTTTTAAATAAATGAGAACGCTTCTTATATTTTACCTTTGTGCTACTGTTTTGATACATTCTAGTTAAATTCACCCTTTAGCCTTACCATCAATCTATCCGATAGGCTAGGGGGCAAGGAAGTATAAATAAACAGTTATACACTTTGAACAGTAAAACTTAACTTATGAGAAAAGATAATAAAATAACACTAACATGTAGTTAACCACATTACAAATTTATGGTTCAGCTTATCGGTTACAAAAGTTCATCAACAATTATAAATTAATAAAAAAGATAAGTACAATGAGTCATCAGAAATAACAATTTCGAGCTCATCGATCGGGATCATGACCTTTCTTTCTAATAAGCTCCCAAGTGAATTCAAAGCCATCATTAAGCTCATTTACCACTGTAGAGTAAACATCTTTATGGAAATCATCTGATGCTTTGTATTCCTCGTTAACTTTCTGTCGAAGCCTTGAAGTAAAAACACTCGGGGAAGCAGAGGCAATGGGTCCCTTTAACAAATTGTCCTCCTTTGTAGCCCAACCTTCAACGATCATCTCGATGTTATCATTGAGATTTTTCATCTGATTAATCTGAAGCTTGACGACGTTCTCTGATTGATTGATGAGCTCCTTTTGTTTCTGAATTTGGGCCTCAAGCTCTTGATGATTTTTCTCAAGCAACAACCTCTTACTCTCCTCAGCTTCGGCTCGCTCAGTAGCCTCCGTGGCCAGAGCCTCGCTTTGGATTCTTTTCTCCTTGACGATATTCAGCTGGTCCTTCAAGGCACTCATCTATTTATCTCTTTTAACTTTCTCCTTCCATATCTCTTCATAGTCGTTTTTCATGATATAGAAAGCATCGCGTTAAGCAAGCAGCTGACTAAGACGAGCCTTTTCATTACTTTGTTTTGCTTCGGAACACTCTTTCGAGGTCTCTTCCAATCAATGCTCCAAAGCTTTTTGTTCATCGGATACTCGAAAAATGGCATTCCCCTACAAAAAGACATACAAGCGTCAAAGAACGACAAGTAGAACAAAAGATTAGCTGCTAAGTAAGAAAGGTACACCTTTGCACGAAAGGAAAACAACATCTCCATCAAAGTTTTCAGGTCTGCCTTCTCAAACCTCGTCGTATCTAAGAGAATCATCGAGGACTCCAAATTATTGAAATTTGGTCCTCCTTCATCTACCTTTCTCTCTTTAGTTACCTCTTGGGGTGCATAAGGCCTCTTCTACTTCTTTTTTAAAGGTTCTATTTCCTCCATAACAGATGATACCGAGTCGAGAGGAGAAGGTACTGGAGGCTCCTTTTCCTGACCATCAATAGACGAAACGACCATTGGGATGCTCAAGGATCCTTCGATAAGAGGAACCAGTTTGGCTCCCACCCTGATAGAAGAATAGGACACCAATCTTCTCCTTTTGATCCTAGTTCTATCAAGCCCTTCTTCCCCAATTTTCTTGTTGATTTCCTCTAATTGGGAGGATCCAATAGCTCCATCAGTAATGGCCATTGCATTTAGACCCTTGGAAACCATGGCCTTTAAACTTCGGGCAGCTTTAAATTTTTCGGCCCCACTCAATTTTATGCTCGGGACTCCAACAGCTTCCAATATGGCCTCATTATCAGATTTTTCATTAATTGGTCACTTCAAAATAAACAGATAGAAGGGTTAGTACTCTGTCAATCTAAAATAAACAAGTTACATAACAAGTATAAAAAAGGCTTACAGCCAAAAGAATGCAATCAGTCTTGGTCACTAAGGAGGTCCTGGTCCCACTTCACCGAAGATCTCTTGGAATACAAAACCTCAAACGCTGCCAACCTTGCTTGTGAGATCCGGTTAAGGTTCAACTGGTCTTTGTTCAAATTCGACCAAGGTTCGACCAACTCAGTGTCCAACCCCTTAATAAAAAACCAATCAACGTGCCACCCTTTATTGCTTGAAGGAGTGCCCATCAAGGTTTCCCTACCGACGTTTTTTATTATTTGGAAAACTTTCTCCTTATTATTAGTAATAGAAAAGAATTGAAAGAAAAAATCTATGGACGAAGGGACATATTTAGAGGTACAGAAGGCGGTAAAACTGTTTAAATGAATGAAGGAATTTGGAGACAATTGAATTAAGCTAAGACCGGTCGTGTGAAGCAACTCAAGAACAAAAAGACAAATAGGGAATCGGACTCCGAAGAGGAAGAATTGACGATGGATTAAAATCCTCCATCCCTCAGGTTTCCCTCTCTTGAATTTCGGGCCTCCTAATCTCATATGAATCTGGGATATAAAATTCAATGTTTAACAATTGATAATGATTATCTTTAATCGAAGAAGGAATATTAGTTACTCTATATGTGCGGGCGAAATATTTGGTTCTATTATACTCTTCTACGTCCCTCATGTTCATGGTTTTCCCTCTAGGATCCCTGGTTCAGCAATAGATACTTCGTCTTCAACATGGGAAGATGAAGCACGTGCTTCCTTGGCTCTAACACCATTAACCATTTCAAAAATTGGAGATGGAGCGATAGAAAACTTACTTGAAACAGGAAGAAGATTAGAAGAGCAATGATCAATGAAGACTGGGTCTTGAAGTAGGAAATCTTAAACGATGATTGATTCTCTCTCTAAAAAATGAAACTTCCGGTAAAGTAAAGATTGGGATAACATTTCTTGTTTAAATCACCAATCAACGGCTCAAATTAAGCAGATCTAACATGTGGGTATTACTCTCACTTGTTACGACGGGAAAATGATTACCCTAGTGGTTGTTCACGTACTTCTTGCCAATTGTCCCTGTGCTGATATGAAATTTAAACCCTACTTGAAGGCGGGTGAATTAAACATTGGGCTGGAAGAGTTTGGGCGACAAAATCGGGCTCAAATCAAATTATTAGGCCTAGACGCACAAATAAAGAAGTCCAATACTTAGAGTCCTGTTATAAAAATTCAGAATAAATCGGGGCACTTCCCTTCGGGTTGATGCCTCCGGACACCTGAAGGAGCGTTTCTCTTCGGATTGATGCATCGGGCACTCGAAGAAGCACTTCTCTTCGAAAGATGCCTCTGGGCTCTTGAGAAGGTATTACCCTCGTTCTGACACCTCAAGGATCCCGGTGAGGTATTCCTATTTTGGTAGTTTAAGTCTACAAACTTTCTTTAGCCTCTAAGTTCACTCCTGCAACACATTTTATTTGTTGGAGGAGTGAGGGGCAATGTTGAGATGTATATTTCACTAAGCATGATTGGGCAATTTATATTGAGCTTGGCTCCACGGCCCATCAGCTTGACGTTTAAGAGGACTCTTCAGTCTAATAGGCTTGGGTTAGAACCAAATCGGGTAATAATTGTTTATCACATCTAATCCTAAGTAGAGTGAAAGTTGTACTCCGAATGGAATAGGATGATAGTTACCCTCCTTGATTATAACTTCTCAGTGGACACTCCTGATAGGAATGGTAAAGAGCTAAGTACTATAAATATTTGGTGAGGGATGGAGGTAAAGGTAATTAATCTCTCTACTAAATAATATGAGCCTCCACTGTTGACTTATTTTGAGACCATCACTTACACTTACATCAGAGAAGTCCACTGGCAGCTCAAGCCGTTAGGACTTTTGTGGAGGTAACCTTTCCGGACGGGTGATTGAACGTGCAAACAAATTCAAGCATTAACATGAGTCAATCACAATCATTAACCCACTCCGCTACACATTACCACCACTTCCAGAAAGTACCCAAATTGCTTCTTAGATAATATCCAATAAAGCACAAATTTCTTCTCAAACCAACTTCAATACCCAAAATGATTAGTACCAACGTGAGATGGGTGACAGGTAAACAAAAGATGATGGGTGAAAGACAATATGGTTTTCGCTCCACCTAATTTTGTCGTCGCTGGATCCCCATGTGCCACCACTTTTTGCCACCCAAAACCCATATCAGAATTCCCTTTCCGATGACCTTCAGGTACGTCTTGCCCTTTATATAGTCATGACGCATACTGGTCTAGCCTTGATAAAGCCCTAATTCCTCTTTGGTTTGTGCGGATAATTGGTAATTTGAGCCAACTGAATAGTTAAGCAACAAATATTTGGCTGATTCGGTCAGTTCATTTTTGAATCATTCAGACCCTTATCTAATCTAAATAAACAAGTTGAATGACTGACCAAATTAGATTTATAATCATTAAAATCTGAATAGACCCATTCATATATAATTAAACACAGCCTTAATTAAGTAAGTGAGCAATCCACTGTGTATGTAAGATTTGGCCAACCATTCTATGTTAATGGTTTCGCTTACGAAGTCTAGCTTTCATTTTTTCTGAATGTTCTACACTTAAGTGCGACGTTCATATTGAGTCAAATTGCCACATAAATACTCACTTCTTCCAAAATATTAGATTAATTTTAATTTTTTTAAATCTCATTAAGATATTTTCAACTCCATAATATAATTGATGTGATCAATTAATTTTTTGAAAATATTATTTTCATCATTGTATTATTTAAAGTAAATTAATTAATATAAAAAAATAATTTAAATTGAATTCAAAAGGCCAAATTAAATCATATATTTCGGAACAAGGAAGTACAGTATTTTATCATTTAAGTTGGTGTTACGCATTTTTAAACCAATTTTTGGTGTAATTTCTGTCATCGATATAACAATTTAATTCAGATTTTCTGCATGCACCAAAAAATGATCCCAATTTGGTGGTTGCAGCCATTTCAATAGATTTTAGAAATTCAACCTTTTTTTTAAATAAACAAACAAACAATACATGCTTAAGTCCACCGAAAATAAATAAATAAATTTGGCTTTTCTTTTTCCATCATGTTAGGTTGCTTAACTCCAACTTCAAGGTCAAAAAAACTTTTCCGGAAGCGAACCTTTAGCAACCTTGTGATCAACTATTTCGACCACTCTAGCCGCAAGATGAGAACAAATATACCTCAGGCTCAAGTCAAAAATAGCCAATTCCATCCGAAATTTATATTAGACAATTCATTTTGTCAAATCTATCTATCTATATTAAAATATAACTTGACAAATATGAAATTATTTTATTTAATTCTAAGTCTACTAAATAATTCAAGCTTGGTAACTCGCTAACCCATAATTTTTATTTATTTATTTATTTATTATTATTTTTATATCGTCTTGGTCATAAATTTTAATATTTTCAAGAGAACTCAACAGATCAAAAGTTTAGTTTTTCAACGTATCATTTGTTACTATGAATTAAGCAAAAAGAAAATAAAAATAGACCACTAAGTTGACTCATAACCAGCTAAAATGTTGCTCAATTGCCGATCTATGCTCCATATCGTATTGAATTTTCTAGTTATTTGGGCATGTCCAAAAACAAAAGGAAGAAGAAGAATATGAAGAAGGGAGACTATTTAGCGAAAAAATAACGTAGGGAGATTTGGGTATTTATATATTTTCAAGGCCCATTATTCTGGGCTAGAAGACGATGATGGGCCTTAAATGAGTGGTCATCGTGTAAATATAGTCCCTAAGATATATTCTTGTTGCCTGCCTGGCTTGTCAAGTTGTTAATAACTACTGCTAATATATTATTAAGCATTTAACATCGTAACATCGTTGTGATAAACTCCCCAAGTTCTTTCATAAATAATTCACACTGCATGAACGAATTTTTTTAAGAAATTGATACTTTCACATATTTTTTTGATATTTTCAAATAAAAAATGTCGTTATAAGTTTATAATAACGATTTTGACCATCGCCATAAATCTATAACGACAATTTATATATAAAAATATTAAAAAATCTCGCTTCCCATTTTTTAAAGGCTTCATTTCTTATGCAAATGAATAGTTGATGCCAAATTGCCAACCTCTTTGAGCTTCAAAATTAGCTTTCATAGTTCGGTTCTATGAATTGCAATCCCATTACCAAATATAATTTTTTTTAAATGCATGTTAGACCAAATAGCTTTTATGTTCTAATAATAAAATGGAGGGGTATGTTTGACTCCCTGTGTTTCAAATTATAAGATCATTATTAATTTTTGAAAGTCAAAATAAAATATTTTTAAATTTAAAATTTAAAGAATTCATTAAAAATTATAAAATAATAAATCTTATAATAAGCCGTACTTTTTAAACGGTACTTTACAATATTTATTATTGTATCCATTAAAATTAAAAGAAATCAAGTTAATTTTGAGTGTTAAAATATTTTAAATTAATTTAAAAAGTCAATAATAATCTTATATTTTATAATAAATAGAGTATTAATTATTTTAATAATAACAATCAGGTTAGTGATAGAATATTTTATGCATTCGTACTGAATTTGTGTATATATATAGGTATGTATATACCACCAAATGATATATACTTTACTAATTGCCATCAATATTTAAAATAATATATAAAAAATATCAATACGTAAAACTCTCATAAAGCAATTAATCACGTATCATGTATCAAACTGAGTTGTTGGGACTTATTATTATTATTATTATTATCCAATAAAACTACTAAGTATATATTAAGTAATCTCAAAAAGGAGGTAGAAACATTGTTTAAATTATGGATTGCATACACATCTAGGTGTGACTATTAGATCTTAAATTCAATTTTAATCATTTAGATGAGTTTATTTTTTTATTTTGTATTTATAGCTTGCCATCAAACAGAATTTGATACAACATTTCAACAACTCTCCAGGATGTGAAATGCTACGTCAACAAAGTTTCCATATATACAAGGATCCTTCCTCGTACTATTAGACTATGTTTATTTATTAAAAAAAATATGTTTAAAATTAGAGTATTTATATTAATTTAATATTATTTTATATTATTTAATTTTATGAAGATAGACCATTAGTCTCTTAATATTAAATTATTAGTCTCATAAAATTATTTAATAGCCTTAGAAAGTAATAATAGACTATTAATCACAAATTCATTATGATACTATATAATTCATTATAAATAATCTTAGAAATGATAAAAAATAATTCATAAGATTATTTAAAGGACTATTAATCTCCCATCATGGGATTAAATAGTCCAAAGTAGTGTTAAATTAATACAAATAATCTAATCTTAAATATATTTTGTATAAACAAACATAACCGTAATGTCTTATCTCTCCAACATATAATTTAATTATTACTTTCACCATATTACTTGCTCTTCCATAAAACGTTTCCACCATTGTCAGGAGCGAAGCCAAGTTAGAGGATGTGGGGTCAATTGATCTCATTGATTTTATTTTATTTTTGTTTTATAATATGACAAAATTAAAAAAATTAAATGTTATATACAAATTGACTTTATTGAAATTTTGTAAAATTTCTAATATATGGAGTCAAATTAAAAATTTATAATTTTCTCACTCAAATCTCAATCTCATATCATTCTTACCTCCTCTATATATCATATATGTATATTCATATAATCTTCTGAAACTAATTAATAGTTAATTTTATATTATTTTTTGAAGGAATTAATTATTTATAAACAATTTGTCTTTAAAAAAGTATATTAAGAGTCAATAGAGTATATATATACATATATATAAAGTTATAAATTATTATATTATCATTGTAATCAAATATATATTTTATATATACAACCTGAAAGTATAAAAACTTTTAAAAAATTTGGTTCGAGGGCGTTGCCCCAAAACCTCTATTAAATTATCTATAACCTCGTAAATTTTTTGACCCAGTAAACATAAAATCTGGCTTCACCACTAACCATTGCAATTCGGTATGATGCCATTTTAGTGATTCTAAGCTTTCACCATTGCTCTAGTAAACATAAAATCTGGCTTCACCACTAACCATTGCAATTCGGTACGATGCCATTTTAGTGATTCTAAGCTTTCACCATTGGTCTAAACAATGTAACATTATCTCATAAATATGTCACGCATATAAAATATAAACTTATATTATATCCCAATATTGCAGCAATTCCAAATTGATATTATCCAATAATTTGAATTTGTTTTATTATAATATTTTTGCAAATAACTCTGACACATAAATATATAATATTATCCAATAATTTGAATTTGTAATTTTTTACAAATAATTCTCAGTAAAAAAAATTGTAATATTATCTCATAATTGGGCTCTTGTACTTTATTTACAGAAAATTTTCACACATAATTTTTTTTTTAAGTTCCTTAATCACAAAAAAAATATAACATTATCACATAAATACAAATCTAAACTGATATATCCCAAAATTACAGCAATTCCAAATTGATATTAATATATTATATCCCATAATTCCAGTTTGATATTATCCCAAATTGATAGGTGATTGATCTAAACACGTGTTTTATTCACCATATAAATAAATACTAACTATTTTATTCCAAATCACACATGAAATAATTTTTAATTATATATATATTTAAAATAAATAATTCTGTCGCAACGCGCAGGATTGTATCTAGTTATTCAAAAAAATTAACTTGAGGACGTTGCCCCAATACCTTCACTAAACTATTTATAACCTTATAAAAATTTTGACCCCAATAAACATAAAATTTGGCCACTGACCATTGCAATTCAGTATGGCGCCATTTTAGTGATTTGGCCATTGACCATTGCAATTCAGTATGGCGCCATTTTAGTGATTTTAAGCTCTCACCATCGATCTAAACAAATGTGGCGGCTAGTTCTCATCACCATAGCTCCCAAAACTTTTATTGATGCATGACTAGCCAGGGGTGGAGCATGCATGCATGCAAAAACACGAAAACTTAAAACTTAATCAAATTAAGGTTTTCTTTTTACAGCAGCACAGAAAAGTAACTTCTTGATATAACAAGATTGCAGTAGTTTAGTTCTACGATATTCACAAAGAAGACAATATTATAATCCTGGTCTTCCTAAATATACGTGTTACTAACAAAATTTATAAGTACTATTATATACTAGGCAAAAAAAATAAATTTGGGGGGGGGGGGGGGGGGGGGGGGGGGGGTGTTCCCAACCTAGCTATGCCACTGGCTAAGACATTCCTGTTGAGGTTTAGTTGATAAGTCATTGTACAAAAATAAAATAAAATAAATGATAACTATATATTTACCTCATTTCACAAGAAAGGTATATATCTAAACTGAAGACATGACACTCATCTTTTACCATATGTAATAAGTAGCTAGGCACCCTGCACCCTAATTTCGTCACACGTTCACAAGTAAGAGCTCCATTACTCTAGGATGAAACTACTTAAGAAAGAAATTCTCAAAATTAACCAATCCATAATTAATGCGTCTCTACTCAAACTAGCTAGCTATGCATGCTCTTGCAAAAACCAGAAATACATTTGTGTATGTATATATGTATGTATATCTGTGTGTGGATGTTTATTCCGTTTATTGGAATGAAATTAATACATGGTAAACAAAGAAAGTTGGAGTAAAACTTTACAACATAATTAAAACATTCATGCACATAAATCTAGTCTAACATAGGTATGAGTTCATGTTTTTTTGCCTTTTAATTACTTCATTTCATAGGCTTCAGAATCATTATGGATATATCTACTTCTTCCGGCAGGTTGATGGGTTTTCAAAAACTGTACAGATCAATGGAAGTTCAAACGCCAAATGCTTTTATATTGTTATAGTTCCTTTCTCAGCAAAGGATACCATCATTTTATATTTTAAAGTTCGATCATGAATTAGTATTATTAAAATTATTTTATTCTTTAAAATCCTTCAATTATTTGGATGCTCCAGAAGATCTAGAGTATAAATCATCTGCAGTTTGTTTCATAAATAGAATAGGTATATATAAAGTTTTAAGAATTATATTTGCATCAAAGATATATGACCTAAATATGCAGCCAGCCTAGGTATTCTAGTTCTACTGCAATTGTATAACAACCTCATAGATTAAAATAAATAAATAAATTTGATAGATTGGACTTGATTTTTGCTTTCCATTCTTTGCTCTTTCTTGGGTTTTTTTGCTTAACTTCCATCCTTCTTTCTTTCTAGACAATTAATACAGAAAGACCTAAATATATATACAAAGATCAAAATAGTGTTGGTTTATAATCAAAGAGCAAGCAAGATAATTAGAACAAGCTATTTATTATTAATCAATTATAAAATTACATTACATCGCTACTAATATATAGACATAATTATGAGGTGGTGTTATATGTGAATACAAAAACTAACAACAGTTATCCTATAATTTTTCAACTAATCTTATCCTAACAAAATGATAAACATAATAATATCTAAATATTATATTTGTGAATATTTCCTAATAAAGATGAACTACTATGAGAATCTTTATTAGTATAATTTCTTACTCCAACATCTAATAATGGAATATGAAGTTACAGAAAGACCCCATCATATATGTATATAGATAATCTATGCACATGAGTATTCACTCACATTATTGAAAACTGCTTTCTTATTTTAGGCAGTAGCAAGTAAACACACTGAAATAGCAAACCCTAACCTAATTGCATCATGAAACATACATCATCATTCCTTAATTATACACATCATATATTCATAAACACATATATGTATGGATATGTATATATACAAATCTATATATATATATATATATATATATATATATATACACTCACACATATATATTCATAGATCCATATCACACACATATATATTCATAGATCCATATGGCCGATCGAATAATCCTTACAAGTACTATAACCTGCTGGGATTTTCGGTCCCTTATTCATATGTTCAAACCCAAACCTATTATATATAAAGATAGACAACTTAATAATTGAGTAGGAGAAATTCATAAGTTAGTCACGGCTCACGATCACTTATCTCCAAACAAATAGCCAAGAGATGAATCTCCGCCAGGAACTGATTTCACCTTTGTAGATGGACGACCCTGAAAGAAATATATTTATAAAAATATGAAAATGAAGTTAAATGAATAAATGAATTGAAGATCTATATTATTTTCATTGGAAGGTGCAAAATATTGATTAATTATAAATATCACTTTTGAACTTTATAATATGTGATAATTAATTACTCACTGTGATGAAGTTTCCTGAATTTTGGCCGTCAGATCTCTGATAGTTTTTAGATGCATTTCGATCCTTGGGAGAAGGAGGCGGAGGGGTAAGGTTTTCTGGCGGCTTGTCGGTGGCGGTATCAATACCATATGGCGGTATGCAAGCTGTTGGGGAAGCCGGAGGGGCAGTATCTTGTTGATTATCAGGACCAAAAAGGTAGCCCAAAGAACTCTGCCCTCCCCCATAGCTTCCTCCTCTATTCATACCCACCTACCTTCAGAATTATTTTTCTTTAGAGAAAAGGGCGAGAAAGTAGCAGGCCTCAAATATGTTACGACTCAAGCATGTGAGCGTCTATATATATATATATACATACATTCATTGGATGCTTTTGGAATGTTCGTACCTTGTTTTCTTTTTATTTATTTTATTTTTATGAACTTTTATTTGAGTTAAGTATTCAATGGTTTAGTCTTCATATATAATGAAACTATAATGCCTACATACATTGCAAGAAAAATGATTAATGTTATGATTTTATATATCGATTTTTTTATTATGAATTACATGAATAATTATAATTGATATTTTCTCCGTCCAAATTTTATTTGTATTAAAAAAAAATTAGTTTGTCTAAATATATTTGTTATCTTTTTATTTTAATACTATTTTTGCCTTATTTTTTTAATACTACCATCATTTAATTTTATAAAAAAAATCATTGACAACTATATAACTGACATTGAAAAAGTAACACTATCAATTTTGACATTAAAAACATAACCACATTCATTTCCCCTCCCTTCTCTCTCTTGTCTATTTTATTATTCCAAAAAAAAGAGTTAGGAGACTAATTAAAATAAAAAGATGATAATAGAATAGTTAATATATATAATTTAGAGATTTTTTTTTAATAGAGGTGTATTTTCAAACTAAGACAAGTAGATTTGGACAGAGATAATAATATTTTAAGGATATATTTAATATAGTAGACCAATTTTATAATTTTATTTAATTTTATATATTAATATTTGTTATAATCATAATTTAATAAAAAAAAACTTTCATAATATATAACGAGACTTATAATGAAAAATAGCGAACTTACACATGGCACAACTGTAAGAGAAAAGTGACATAATATAGGAATTAACATTACACCCTGTTAGGACTTGAACTCACATCCTTTTGACATAACTTGTGAATGCTAAGTCTATGATAAAGTTTTCACTTTTTCTTACCAATAAAAATATTAATTGATTTTCAAGGGGAGGAGAGGTGAGTCAAAACCCCATTGGTTTACACCCCCACTGAGCTACCTTCTTAATCCCACTTAGACATCCGAATTAATGATTAATCAATATTGAACTGTTCAATTAATTTCATTGGTCTATGTGCGTGACCCCCGCGCTAACAAATTGAAAAAAACAATTAAGAATAATAACAAATAACTAATGATTTTTTAAGCAAAGTAAACTTCTATTTTAAAACTCACCCACATGAGACAACAATACTAAATTACATGAGTAACATAATGAGCTTTAAAGTAAATACAATAAGAAATATCCTTTTAGGTAACAAATAATTAACAATATTTGAAAAGATATGTCAACAAAAAAAATATAGGGGGAAAACATCATTTTGCAAGAATTTATTTTGAAAGGTTTAACATTAATACTTCTTTGTTGATAAAAGAAAATTTTGACATTTGTGATTTGTGCTAATTCTCTTAAGCTATGTTTATTTGCAAAAAACATATTTAGGATTAGACTATTTGTATTAATTTAACACTATTTTAGACTATTCTATTCCATAATGAGGGATTATTAATCCCTTAATGTTGAACTATTAGTCCTATAAAACCATTTAATAGTTTAAAATGATGGAGACTATTAATCCCAAATTTATCATGGAATTATATAATCGCTTATATAGCCTAAGGAATGATAAAAAAAAAAAAATAGTCTATAGGATTATTTAAATGACTATTAATCCTCTATCATGAGATAAAACAGTCCAAAATAATGTTAAATTAATACAAATAAATCAATCTCGAATATATTTTTTATAAATAAGCATAGCGTTGGAGGAAAATCTCAGTTAACTTTAAATAGTGGTTGATATCAAAATAAGTGGTATCCAATGCAATATTTTGCTAAATGCTCACAATATTTAGTTGTACATGTTTTAATTCTAACGTGGAAAATGGAATTGAATACAAAAACGCGAGGGCTTGCGACATGCACATGTAAGTATGTAACTATCTACTTATCCTCGCTGTATTACCTTCGGTTATCTTTTATTTTTATTTTTTTGAACTATAAGAGTTTCTTCGGGCTAACTTGCACATCAATCGAGATTAAATCTTTTATCATAGTAATGTTATTTATGATTTCATTCTATAGATACATCCGCCTTTAAAATTTTTACAAATGGTAATATGTATTTTTGTTCCATATTTGATAGCGTTATCTATGATTTCTTTCTATAGATACATCTGCTTCTAAAAAAAAAATCCTGTTTACGAAATTTACAAATGATAAGTTGTATTTATGTTCCATATTTCACTACCCTAAAAATAATAAGTTGTTAATTAGTTTAGTAATGGAAATATAATAATGAAATTGTAATGACAAATTAACATGAAAATATTATGCCATTTTATTCTATTATTAGTAAATAAATAATAAACTCTTTTTATGGAACAAATTAAAAGTAATTGATAAATAACAGTTTTTTTGTGAAAATAGAGAGAGTAATATAGTTAATTATTATTGTCAAAACAATAAAAATCGTTAAAATAATTATAAAAATATTATTAAATATATATTTATTCCAACAAGAACGACGGCCATAATATAATTCTACTTGGTGCTCCAAATTTGCCGGTATTAGGGTTTACTCCAAATTAACTTCTACTGCCCTTTGATATCTAGTTTAGGTCTACAATATTGGGGGTTTGGAGGTGGCTTCGTTTCTGCATTGATATTACGAAAGGAGAAATAGAGAATGATATTGTTAATGTTGCAATATAAAATGTATAATTTGTTCTACAATACAAAATCAATATGAAACATTTTTAGTTTCAAAATTAAAGAATCTATTTAATTTAAACAAATACAATTAAAATTTTTATAAATTATCTAAAAAATATTATTAATTTTAAGATTTATTAATTTTAAAACTTAAATGAATCTTGTCAATTTTGATTTGAATATGTCTCTATTGACTTTGAAGCAATCAACTTTGATATTATATTTTTAGAATGGAGGCAGTATATGTGTGTGTGTACGTGTGTATATATGAAAATGATTTATAACATGTATTTGATATGGATCAAAAATGAGAAAACACTAACTATACCATTGAAAACAAGAAGGGACAACCAAGATTAGAAACTAAAAATCGATGTCTGCTACTAATAATAGCGGTCGTTTAAATTTTTTAAAAACATCCGTTGTTAATGTCAATCGAAAAGTCAAACTCTAAATATTATATCAGAAAACTCAACAAATGACTCTTAACCCTACAAACTACTATTAGTAGCGGACGTTTTAAAATTTTTTAAACGTCTGCTACTAATCAAATTCTAATTCTGGTCGTTTTTTCTTATTTTTAATGGTATAAATGATGGATGTCCTATAAAAATTCACAACAAATACATGTTGTAGATCATGTCTTATATATATATCGTACTAGCTAGTTGTGCTTGAACTTCTTTTACAAATATGATAAGAGTCGAAGTAGTTCTTAAAGTTGGGTCTTTTAAAGATATTATTATTAAAGCAATACGGTTTTGTGATATAAAAGTTTTCAAAACGCACCTTGAAAATCTTCACAGAAGTTCTGCCAGCTAAACTAGCATCCTTGGATGATTAAGACATAATTAATTAAAGAGAGTATATACCAAAATTCAATAAAACGTGAACACACACACACACACACACATGTATGTATTCTAGGCAATAATTTGATAAATCCACTATACATTGACACATAAAATTCATAGCAAATAGATTAATCTATATATCATATGTGAAACTATTGTGAGCTAAAAGAAGTATAAATTAGTGATAGGGAAAAACAACTATATTAGTGATAGTCCATTAATATAACTGATCTGGATTACATAACAATGGAAATCAATATCAGTTTAATTAGTGAATCTATATAAATTAAAATTTTATCCCAAAACTTACTTCAAGCTATGCAATAATATTGACTAGACGAATATGCAACCTAAATAAATAGATTGCGACCTTTAATCAACGTACAGAAATACAAAGGTAGAAAGTGCAAAGATGCTCTTCCATTTTGGGGTCCTACAATCAATACATGGTTAAACTATCATCAATCAGAACAAACTTTTGTGGTATATGTCGAACCCAAGAACGAAAAGAGCGATTAATTGGTGTTAAATCATGAATGATAATGGCCATACTTTACCAAAATCATGAGTGTTTTAGTCGGACCTATAAATTGACTCATATCCCACGTACAAGAATAAAAATATTAAATATTAAATAATTAGAAATAGAAAAGGGAAAGAAAAAAAACAAAGAATATATATATATAGGGAGGGACCTTGTAGGGAAAATGTATCCAATAATTTAATCGCTAATTAACTTTCTGTCTACTACTATTGATTAATAAATCAACATGTTTAATTAAAATGTTGTCTTAGTTTTATTGTCTCTTCAGAGTTCTTTAATTTGTTGTTTAAGACGGATCACATTCAATATATAAGCGTACCATTGCGGTAATTGCATAGTTCAAACCAAAGACACTTATATATCTCCTTCATCTAGCAAAGAGAGTTCTACTTTGTTTGCTGATTTATTTTTTTATTTATTTAAATATTAGGGTTTATTTGTATAAGACACCTTTACACAATCATAATATTTTTTATAATAATGTTTTGATGATACACTATAAAGATTAGAATTTAGATTGTTTATATTAGAAGAATAAAAATAATAATAATAATGTCAGAATAAAAATATATTTAACAAAAAAAATAGGTGTTTAAAACAGAGGAGGTAGTTTTAATCTTTAATCCAGTTGGGCTCTACGCGGCAAATCATAGTTGAAGATAGCTAGATATTTTTTGCGGGTACGATGTCGATGTTATGGAGCAAAATTATGATGATGATGATGCCTACCTACGGCCCTCAAAAGATACCTAAATATTTTTTTACAAAGAATAAGTATAAATATATAATAATTAAATATTATATTATTAAAAAATAAAATATGATATTAAAATTTATATCATATTTTATTTTTTAATAATATAAAAAAATATTGTAAGACCCCGAATTTTATGAAATATAAAATTTAATTTTTTCTTCATATATATTTTCATGAAATAGTAAGTGGTTAAATTGATAAACTTAAAAGTTAAGGATGTTATGTGCAAATTATATTATGTCGGACAATATTCGTTCGATCGTGGAATATTCGTTCTGTCAGGGATTATTCGTACGACGGCACCGTACGAACCAATCATTGGTGGACCCCACAAAGAATAATTGTCGGATATAGAAAATGACATAAATAATTTTTAAATGGTCAATGGTACTATCACTTTTAATTGTTAAAATATCTGGTGGTAAAAGAATAGTAATATACGGTATTACAAGTGACATACGGTATTACACAGTAGCACACGGTATTGCACAGCAGCACACGACATTGCACAGTATTTCGTATTATTAAACTGATAAAGTGGTTATCGTACAATATTTGACTTTATTGTCACATGCACAATAATTCATATTATTAAACTGATAATTGTCACAGTAGCATATGCACAGTAATTCACATTATTAAATCAATAATTGTCATGACACAGTAACGTATTCTTTCTTTTACATACTTTCTGCATTATTGTTATCTCTATTATGGTGTTATTTAAACTGTTGTATTTCATTAATTAATTGACTTGATATCTAACTCAGAGAGTCAACTACACTGTATTTATAACAATTAGTCATAATAATGAATAAGTGTGAATTATTGTTGAATAATTGAATTGATAAAGTTATTTATTTATAATATAAAGTTAGGTGATATAAAATGAATGGTATAGATTAAAGATAATATATAATTTGAAAAAGATGGTGTAGATTAAAAAATGATCTTTAAATGAATGGTTTAGATTAAAAAAATCTTAAAAGATGAAATGAATAGTATAGATTAAAGATAATATAGAATTTGAAATGGATGATGTAGATTAAAAGATGATCTTTAAATGAATGGTTTAGATTAAAGAAATCTTAAAAGATGAAATGAATGGTATAGATTAAACATTATCTTGAAATGAACAGTTTGGATTAAATTAGGAAATCTTGGTTATCATAAGATTTTTTGCTATAAATAGAGGCATTAACTTAAGGAGTTTTCATAAACTTTCTTATTTGTTCTTTCTTTCTCTCTCTAAATACTTCTTGTGTAAGTTCTCTCTAAGTGTGCTTAAGTCATCTTGAGTATTTGTGAAGATCTATAAGTGTACGTGTACTGTTCAAGTTAATCAACCTCATTTAAATCAATATCCAATCACGTGTTAAGGTAAGGGATTATCATTATTTGATTCTCGAAAATAATATCGTTTCTTTCTTACTCATAATATGTGTCATTTATTTCCATGTATTAATTTGTGGGAATAACCTTACGGCGCGAATTACCACCTGTTGGTGAATAACCTTTCGTATTCATTTCTTATTAATATCTGAGAATAACCTTACTGCGCGGATTACCGCCTGTTTGGTGAATAACTCTTCGTATTCAATTTTTATTAAATTGTGGGAATAACCTTACGGCGCGGATTACCGCATGTTGGTGAATAACCTTTCGCATTCATTCCTTATTAATCTCTAAGAATAACCTGACTACGCGGATTACCGCATGTTTGGTGAATTACTCTTTGTATTCATTTCTTATTTGTCTCTTGTGGAAATAATTTGTTTACACGAATTATCACATGACATTTTTATTCCTTATTCGTTTATAATATCATTTTCTTTCATATTCGTAAGTGATATTATTTTCCTTTATACTCATAAGGGATACCATCTTTTTCATCTTCCATTATTCAAACTTATTATGGTAAGGGATATTAATTTCCTTCACTTTTTGTTAATCAAATCTGCTACGGTAAGGGATATTATTTTCTTTCATACACCTACATCAAAACTTATTATGGAACTATTGCTTCTATAATTCCTGAAAATATTATATGTTCCATAATAGTTGCACTCCATCATTTCAATTGAATCATCATATTTACGTGAACTTTTCTATTGAACTGTAACCGTTATTCTGAACTGTGGATCTTGAATATCATTTTTGAATTTCACTCCATATCATGTTGATAATTTGGACATTATTTAAATCTGTACAAAGTAAACTTCTGATACTTATTGTTTATCCTGTTTCTTGTGTTCATCATTTATATCATTCTAATCATCCAAAATCAAGTTGTTGTGAATACAGATGTGATATAATTGTTGAACAGATGATAGGTTAAAGGCGATATAATAGGTTAAAGGCGATACATCTGTTCGGTGTCTTTTATGGCACGTGGTGAATGTTCTCTTTGGCCCGTAGTGCAAAGATGAACTGTTGTTTGGTATGATTATGACCAACGGCTGAATCTGGTATAATCATGACCGTTGGTGTTATATTGAATGTCTTTGGCCCGTAGTGTAAATATGAACTGTTGATCTGGATGATTATGATCAGGAACTGTGAATTGTATTATCTTGACTAATGATATTTCAGATGATAAAAGTTGATGATGTTTTTCTTAAAAAGAGAACCGAGTGGACATTATAGTCTTCATTATTCTTCTAATAGATTGCTCATTCCGCTGCTATTATTGATCTGAACATTGTTCAAGAATTTAACTGCAGTTTTTGATCTAAACCTTGTAGTCTATTGTATTCTATCAAGAACTCAACTATTGAAGGCTAATGCTAATTTATTCGTCATTATCTTAGTCATGATATTCTTTACTGGGCTATTTGAGTTCACCCTTTATTTTGTTCTATTATTTTTCAACAGGAGATGAGAACGTAGCTGGGTCTAGCCGGGGAATAGAGTGAGAATCTGAGAAATAGCTATCGTAGTTTTCACGCGTTGTAAAATAGTGTGATAATAATAGTGAAGACTTAGTTGTGTATTATTATACACTGTATTGTTGAGCGTTGTTCTATCTTGTAATAATTTTGTTGTAATTTTTTGACGACTCAAGTTTAAATTATATGGGGCTAAATTTGGGAGCGTCACAAATATAATATTTAATTATTATATGCGTATTTATCTTTTACAAATAGATATCGTTATGTTTGCGACATCATGCATTATTCGTAAAGCTCAACAGTAGGGCTAACTAAACCTGCGCTGGATTTAATTGGCAATATATCGTTGAATGTTGCTTTTCCACTTGTTTATGTCAAAAAAATAAAAATAAAAATTGAAAATAGTAAGTATTAATCTTGATTTGAATCAATATTTAAGTAGTACAAGTGCATTTTGAGGGATTGCTAATTGTAAATAATGTGGGACACCGTGTCAAGTTGTTTCAAAAATATTTAATAATTTTTTAATATTTAAGCATGCATGCATTGGTATAAGTTATTTTCAAAGTAGTATAGATATACTAGGAAACCAAGAGCTAAAAGTTGTAACTCATGATTGCTTTTTTATTGTTATAAACCAAAACTAAAGAACAAACATGAAACATGGATGTACAAAATTCAACACTTATAATTTTAGGGTGGGATAGCTATCCCAGCATTCTTTTATGCTTTAGACGTGTAAGGCATTTGATTGATCTGCCAACCAAAAAGGACATCAAGCAATTAATGTAGTAGCAGAAGATAGAGAGGCTAGTGGGCAACCACCAACAGACACCTTTGATAATATCGCTCGCACAGATCGATGACAACTTTTTTCTTAAGCTTTTCGGGCAATATAAATAGATTAGGGATAATTCGTACCTGCACGATATAATTAATATAATAATTAAATATTATATTTAATATTTTTAAATTAAAAGTTTTAAAACTATTATGAATTTTTAATTTTATAATAAAATCGAGAGTTTAACTATTAATATAAAAAAAATTATAATTTTTTTTAGATAAATATTAATGTATTATTCATTTTTAACTTAAAATTAGTTATTAGTAGGTTTGAACAATTAATTGATTGGCGAAAACGGACTCAAATTTGTGTAATATAGTGTTTTCGGGTATCCCATACACTTTTTCTTTATTGACAAAACAGAATGAGAAGTTTAGCAGCATTTATTTCCTCCAGTATCATCTATGAACAGTATTTCATATGAAAAAAATGTACTACTACAAGTTATTTGGTGGGATCCAATGAGAGAGAAAAAAAATACGTAAAAATTCAAAAGAAAGACTTTTGCATATATACCTAAAAGTATAAAATGAGTCATCTAAGTTCAAAAAAAAAAGTATTGTCATAACACCAACTAAATCGCATCACCATAACATTTTTTTCTCTATATTTTTTCTTAAAATTGGACAAAAGATTCTCATACCATGAGTCAGAGCCTACTATAATAATTGATTTCGATATAGTCCGTAAAAATACCAAAGAGATAACAAATAATTGCTCGTACCTAAAGACACGACGTAGATTAAAATTTCAAAAATACTCTATTACCTAAAAACTCTTTGTAACATAAAATAACTTACAAATCAATTAGAATGAATCTGAACCGTCCCTGTAATTTCCTACCCAAATCGATTTGCATGTGAAAACATAACGACCGCAATACCCGAAAAACAAAAAAATAGCGTCAATGCTAAAAGGGTGACCCATGTTGTTTACGTGCAATTTTTATATTTATTATAATTATAATTATAATTATTATTAGTATTATTATTATTATTATTATTACAACTATTATTATTATTTCTATTATTATAATAATTATTATTATTGTTATTATTATTATTATTACTATATTATTACTATTACTATTACTATTACTATTACTATTACTATTACTATTACTATTATTATTATTATTATTATTATTATATTGTAGTAGTGAATTTGATTTGGACGAAAAATGTGAGTGAATAGATTTTTGAAAAAAAGATGTTGAATTTGGGGGGGGGGGAAATGAGAGATAGATTAATGACCGTTGGATATTGAAACCCCAAATGATTTTAGACTATTGGATATTAGAATCTAAATTAATTTGAGGCCGTTAAATGTTAAAGATTTGAGCTGCTCTGTTTTATATTATAAATAAATAAATAGAGAATTATCTATAGTCATATTTGTAAAAACAACTAATATATATTTTTTTGTTTAAAATTTAATTTAATGGTTAAATATTTCAATGATCCGCACAATTAAATTACGGATAAAAGTTTATCATATGATTTATTAAAAATATTCTTTTTTTTAAAAATAATCATTGTTCGCATAATTAAATTGTGGACGACGATTATCGTTCGCATAATTAAGGGTAGACGAAATGAAATTTAAATTATCGTCTACAATTTAATTTGTTATCGTCCCATAAACTAGATTGCTGTGGACGATGATTACTCTATCCATTAAATCAATATTTAGATGGTAATAATTTATTATAAGATTATGACTATGTTTATAATTGTGGATATATATATATATATATATATATATATATATATATATATATATATATATATATATATATAGACACACACAAACACAAATAATAAATAGGATTCATGATAAGTAGGATTTTAATCCTATTTATTAGGTATTTTTAGGTTTAATTAGTTGTGAGTTTTTAAGTATTTTTTGTGACGACCCCAAATCCGGGTTCCATAACCTCGAGTTTGGTTCTCACTATTCAACACATTACTAACAATTAAATACATACATTGCATTTAAATATCGCGGAATAATACATATTGGTTCCCTTCAAAAGGTTACAATACCAGGGTCTATCAACCTTAACATAATAACAGTTCCTATCACAAGGAATTACAAAAGGTTTAACAACCGTAAATACATAATTAAAGATCTAATTAGCATGCATAAGCTAATTTAAGCTCTGGCTTTTCCTTTTCCCTTATCTTTCTTTGAGCAATCAGGATTATCTGAAAAATGGTTCATGATATAGCAAGAATGAGCAACTAGTTTGCTCAGCAAGTTTAGAACAATCATAAAGATTTAATATATCATGAATGAATGGGAAATATCATCAATGATTCAACAATAGATATAACGATTGTGAATGAAACAGGATTCAAATTTTAATAAACAGAATATTTGAATCTTAAAATGCTGAGTGGTCACTAAGGACCCTGAACTAACTAGGGTATAATAGAGTTTCCTCTGACCCTTTGAGTTGTTTGGTTTTCAAGGGGATCAGCCTATTCAACCCGCTGTATATGCATTACATTTAGTCACTGGCGCCCAAAGTCGGTTTCCCGACACAAAATCCCCTAATTTAGGGTTGTTCAATTCTCAGACTTAATATAAGAAATCCGCACCCAGCAATGGTTTGGATAAGCTTTTAAAAGTATTCAAGTTATTGAATTTAGAAACGCAATGTCTAGCTGAACTATTAGCTTCAGACATTTTTAATACAGTTCATGAATCAAGAACTAACAAGCTTCAAATGCACTAAGTGCGATTGTATAAACAATATGGATGTGGAATAATTTTAAATAATTAAACCACTTCAAGCTTTAACAATAAATACAAGTATGGAAACTTGTTCAACGATAATAATTGAGTAGGGTTAGAGAACTTGCCTGTTTGCTCAGCTACAATAATTGTCTAGCTTTAACTAACTTGCTTTGAAAGACCTAACATTAATAAAGTCGGTCTAATAATTAGTACGGCGTATTTGCATAACTATACGCTTAATAACGAACTTATTTACCACACATAAGTACTAACACATAATTTACATTAGTCAAAGCAATATTATTAACCTTATAGACACTTAATCATTTTAGGTTAATAATTTAATAAGTTAGAAAATATTTTTCTTAAGTGTTGGACACTTATTAAACCCTTAAACAACTTATTATAATTGTTTAATTAAATTCAATTTATTTTATTAACTCAATCTCTTTTTAATTACTATTTAATATTGATTAAATAGAAATTAATTAATTAACTCTAGTTATTATAAATAATAACTAATTGTACTTACTTATTATTAAATAATAAATAATTATTAACTTAATTTTAACCTTCTTTAATTTAATGTTAATCAACCAATAATTAACTAAGTAATTAACCTTACTTATTATTTAATTAAGAAAATTAAATAATAGTTTACTAATCTTAATCCTCTTTAATTATTATTTAATGTCAATTAAATAATAATTAATTATTTAATTAATTTTAATTATTATTTAAGGTTAAATAATAATCAAATCATTCTTATTTATTATTTAAATTAAATAATAAATTATTACTCTAATAACTTAATTTCCATTAATCGTTATTTAATGTTAATTAAATAATAATTAATTACTTAATTATCTTTATTTATTATTTAATAATATTTAAATAATAAATAATTAATTTATAAATTTTATCTCTCTTTAAATATTATTTAATAGGCATTAAATAATAATTGCTAATTTATCATCTTTATTTATTATTAACATTTAAAATAATAAATAAATAATAAATTTATTTAACCTAACCATGGTTTAGCTAACTAGATTAATATTTAAAATATTTAAATATTAAACTTTATGAAAAATATCCTCCCCAATATTATTTTTGTATTATTATTATTTTTGTTATAATTTTAAATTAATTTTTAAATATTTAAATTAATTAAAATTAACCCGAATGGCATTTTCGTAATTAAGTTGAAAAACCGGACCGATGGCAGTTTCGTAAATAATCAGAAAACTGATCCGAGGGCAAAAACGTAATTTTACCAAGAAAAACACGGAGGGGCATAAACGTAATTTCCCCGGAAAAATTATTACCGCGCATTGCGCGCGTTTTAGTTTTTTTACGGGTCAAAACACTGTCGTTTTGTAACCCCGAACGCTGGCTTCCGCGCGTTACGCGCGGAGTAAAATTTCCTTCTGCCAAAACGACGCCGTTTTGGCTCCGCGTTTTCTCGGTGAACAGTGGTCCGCGCATTGCGCGGAAACCCTTAAAATTTTTCTTCCGACAGAACGTGAACAGTGTTTCCGGCTACCCATTTTAAATAAAAATATACCTTCAATAAATCTTTAACTCTTCAATAAAAATCCAAAAAAATTACCAATCATCTTATATTAATTTATAACATGAAAAATTAATTTTTCATGATTTAATATCAATATTTTTTTATAAAAATTTTTACATCACATAAACTACCATAAATCATAACTTGTTGTGTATAACTCCATTTTAAGTGATTCAAACTTTGTTTTTCTCATGATTTAATGTTCTATAATATTAGAACATCAAACCTAAGTTTTACAAAAATATTTTTGGTAATATATTTCAAAACTTGTTTACACACTACTAAATACATATTTTAGCATATAAAATATACCAAAATACAAACCAAACATATTAAACTCAAGCATGACATAAATATTACCACTACACATTAATAATCATATTAACATGTTTATACTAACATGATGATTTATTTAATTTAAAAACAACACTTTATTTAAAATAACTATTACCTTGATTTAATGGCTATTCTTCTTTTTCTCCCAAAGTATGTTGTGAATCTTGAAGACATAAACTAGCTTAGCACTCCTTCTCCTTCTCTTGCTCTCTCTCAAAATATTTTGCTCTCAAACTCTCTCTAGCTTGGAAAATGGGAGAAGAAAAATGACTAACACAATGCTCCTAAATTGCAAGTATACTTGCAATTTTGATAGATACATAATATATCTAATAATTTTAGCCCATCATGCATCTATTGGATACTTACACAAGCTAACCACATTAGGTGAAAAGAAGCATGGTGCATGTACTACAAAAAGAAAACAAGCAACCCTTTTATTAATTAAATGAAAAATCAAATAATAATAATAATAATAATAATAATAAAACCACACATTCTCTCTCCTCCTTCTTGCACATGGTCGGCTGATAGCTCCTTTTCCTTGTCCCAAAATTATTGACACATTTTCATTTTTAATAATTAATAAGTTAATTTAAGTATTTTTCAAGCGGGCCAATCATTGGGCTTAAATTTAAAATACCAATTGGGCTTCTATTAAATTGTTTGGGCTACTAAATTGTGAAATTTTATTATTCTACACTTGGGCTACTAATTGACCCATGTTGGGCTAATTTAATAATTTATACATTAATTATTCAATCCATGATTAAATAAATAATTAGATTGAATAAATAATTAAATATTCTAACCCATTAGTATTAAATTACTAAATGGACTAATAAATATTATTATTAATATTTCACATTATTTACATTAATTAATAATCATATTAATTAATTTATTATATTTAATTCACTCATTATATTCAATTTAATTGAATATTTAATTAATAGGAAACTTATCAATTATTTTGATGTTAAAACTTTAGGGTTTGTTCACTAATTTAATAACATATTAGTGACCTCCTTTAATTAATTTTAACAATTAATTACATAATTATTTAATCACATAATTAATTAATCACATAAAAAGATTTAAATAATCTCGTAAAAATAACTCGTTGGAAATTCAATTAATAATTTAATTAATAAAGATGTGGAAATTCTAGGACATTACATTTTTAGTGTTTTAGGTCATTTTATATAATTTATGCAATTTTATGTGTTTTTATTATTTTTATTATTTTTATATTATTTTTATCTATTTTTAATTATTTTATTTTGTAGGAAAATAAGATTGGGGGCAAATCTGCAAATTCTGCAAACTTAAGTGGCAAAATGGTAATTTCCGACGGGCGAACGCGCTATGCGCGCGGACAATGAATAAGGCGACAGTCAATACGACGTCGTTTGGCGTAATGGAAAAAGACCGCGCAATGCGCGGAGAGAGAAACGAGAACGCGGAGCTTGTACGACGTCGTTTTGAGTCCGGTGTAGAAAGCCTCCGCGCAATGCGCGGAGGAGCGTGATGACGTCAGCATACGCGGAGCGCGTTGACCCGGTCAATGCTGGCGCTTAAGGGGCTGTTTGGCGTGCGGAATTTCTGGCAGATTGGATTATTTCGGGATTTTGAGCATTAATTTGATTCCAAATTGGATTTCTTTTCCACATTAGCTTAGGATTATTATTGTACTTCTATAAATACATTAGATTAGATTAGTTTTATAATTATTAGCAGATTGTTAGAGATAATTAGGAGCTCTCTCTCTCAGGTTTTTCTTATCTATTATTTTTATTATGTTTGACTAATTTTATTATTCAGTTCTAGGGAATTTCAAACCCGATTATAATTGATGATTTAATTAATTCAGTAATATTATTTATTCTTCCTCATATGAAATTATTTATGATAATCTGTTTTAATTGTTTATTTGATATTGGGTTTGATTGATTTAATTTTGGCCTGTTGAGTTAATCAAATTATTATCAATTACTAGATTTAGGAATTATATTACGTGTAATTGATATTGTTCCTAATCGTTGGTAGTGAATAGTGATAGATGATTGTGGTCAAGCTTTTATTTATTGCTATGGTTATCATGATGTAAGTTAAACAATCCGAGCTTATGAGATTGTTGCTTAGAATAATCTAATTTTCTTGTGATTAATGCCTCCATTATATTAAATTTAGAGAGCTTGTTCTACGTTGTATAATGGTTAGAATCTAATGAAGAGCTTGTTTTGTTAGATTAAAATTATGGAAAATTTCGGATAGCAGAGCTTGTTGTTATCTAGGGTTATAAGTTTCATGGAAGGATAAAAATATATTTTGATTGATTGATCTATTAATTGTAAGGGTGAGATTGAACCGAAGAACTGAAGTTTTTAATTTATTAATTAATTTTATTAATTTACTTTTATTTAGTTAATTAATTATAGTTAGTTCAAAACCCCCAAATCTAGTTTACATTGCATAAAAATAAATTAATCATTCTCTGTGGGTTCGACCCTTGCTTGCTATTATACTGAGTTTGTGATTGAAAGTAAGGATTAATTTTGGAGTGTTAACGACAGCTTCCAAATTTTGGCGCCATTGCCGGGGAATGATTTTAATTTATTTTTGTGTTTTTGTAAATTTTCTTTTAATTTAGTAATTTTTCTTAGATTTTATTTTTATAGTTTTTCATAGTTTAATTGAGTTTTGCAGGTTAAGGATGGAAGACATGCATGATTATGTTAATGAGGTAAATATTTCTTCTCATGAGCAACAAACTGATAGTCTAACTTCTTTTGTTTATCAAATGGCTGTAGGTACTTGTAGGATTTGTGCGACAATAGGACACCCAACTGATATGTGCCCAATGCTTCGAGAGGAGTCCTATGAACAAGTTAATGCAGCTGGTGGTTTCCTTGGGCATTTCAGCTATGAGAATTCACCAGTGAATTGGCATGAAAATTAAAACTTTCCAAATAATCCACAGTACATGCAACCATATCCCCCACAACAACATGACCAATCGTCTAGTTCTGACATATCTTTAGAAGATATGTTTAAAGCTTTCATGACTCAAGCACAACAAT
This sequence comes from Hedera helix, assembly GCA_947179155.2. Classification (NCBI taxonomy): domain Eukaryota; kingdom Viridiplantae; phylum Streptophyta; class Magnoliopsida; order Apiales; family Araliaceae; genus Hedera; species Hedera helix. The sequence continues at coordinate 45,271,465 of OX359273.1, forward strand.
TCCAACAAGAGACAAAAACGTCCATATATAATTTAGAGGATCAACTGAGTCAGCTTGCTACCACAATTGGTCAATTAGATTCTCAAGGGTCATTCCTTCAAACACCGATGCAAGAGGAAGCAGACAACATCAATGCAGAAACGGACAATATTGATGTAGAAAATGATGTTCTTTGTGTAGATAACATGCCTAAGGCGTAGCTTTGTCATTCCCACGTAGCTTCTTCAATGGCGTGATTCCTCCAAAGTACTTTGACAGAATGAATTATCTTATTTCTCAGTTTCTGTTCCTTCCTATCGAGTATCTGAACAGGAACTTCTTCATATGATAAGTCCTTACCAACTTGAATTGGTTCATAGGAGATAACGTGCTTGTAGTCTGGTTTGTATGGCCGCAATACCGACACGTGAAACACATTGTGAATATGTTCCAATTCAGGAGGTAAAACTACCTCGTATGCTACTTCACCCACTCTTCTCAATATTTCGAACGGTCCTATGAACCTTGGACTCAATTTCCCCTTCTTTCCAAACCTGATCTTCCCTTTCCAGGGAGATACCTTAATGAACACAAAACTCCCCACCTCGAAGTCTCGTTTCTGTCGATGTAAATCGGCGTATTTCTTTTGACGGTCTTGAGCTGCTACTAGCCGAGCTCTTATTACCTTGATAATTTTTACCGTCTGTTGAACCAATTCTGGCCCCAACAGTCGGCGTTCTCCTACCTCATCCCAACATAGAGGTGTTCTGCATTTTCTGCCATATAAAGCTTCGTAAGGCGGCATACCTATGCTCGCATGATAACTGTTGTTATATGCAAACTCAACTAGTGGTAGATGGATTTCCCAACTGCCCTTGAAATCCATCACGCAGGCCCTGAGCATATCTTCCAATGTCTGAATTGTTCTCTCACTTTGCCCATCAGTCTGCGGATGATACGCTGTACTCATTCTCAACTGTGTCCCCAATCTCTCCTGAAGACTTCTCCAAAATTTTGACGTGAAGCGCGGATCCCTGTATGACACAATCGATACCGGCACCCCATGTCTTGAAACTATCTCTTTGATGTACAATTTGGACAACTGATCCAAACTGAACCTAATCTTGATCGGCAAAAAGTGCGCTGACTTTGTTAGCCGATCCACAATCACCCAAATTGCGTCATATCCCTTCTGTGTTGTTGGAAGTCCTACCACAAAATCCATTGTGATATGCTCCCATTTCCACTCAGGAATTTCTAACGGCTGTAACAATCCACTTGGTCTCTGATGTTCGGCCTTTACCCTTTGACAAGTTAGGCATCGGCTGACACATTCTGCAACCTCCCTCTTTAAATTCGGCCACTAAAAATGCTGACGTAGATCTTGATACATCTTCGTACTCCCCGGATGTATCGAGTATCTCGTACTGTGGGCCTCTTGCAAAATTTCCTCTCGTAATTCAGGCACTAGCGGTACCCAAACACGATTTTCAAATCTCAGCAATCCCATGCTATCAATTTTAAACTTGACCTCTTCTCCATCGGTCATCCTCTTCCGGATTCTGTCACATTCCTCATCTTTGTCTTGAGCCTCTTTCACCCTATCTAACAAGGTTGGGCTCACCTCGACTTCTAATGACTCGTTTGGACTTCTCACTTCCAACTCCATTCGAGCCATCTCTTGAACCAATTGTTCTTGATCTGTCAATATGAACAATTTCTCCCTGCTCTTTCTACTCAGAGCATCCGCTACTATGTTGGCCTTGCCGGGATGATATAGAATCTCACAATCATAATCTTTGATCAATTCCAACCATCTCCGTTGCCTCATATTCAACTCCTTCTGTGTGAAGATATACTTTAGACTCTTATGGTCTGTGAATATCTCACATTTTTCTCCGTACAGATAATGTCTCCAAATTTTAAGGGCAAACACTACCGCTGCCAGCTCCAAGTCGTGGGTAGGATATCCCTTCTCATAATCTTTTAATTGTCTGGACGCATACGCAACGACTTTGCCGTTTTGCATAAGCACACAGCCAAGCCCCTTGTGCGATGCATCACTGTAGACCGTAAAACCTCCTGTATCGTCTGGTAAGGTCAATACAGGTGCTTCACTAAGTCTTTTCTTTAACTCCTGAAAACTTTCCTCACACTTCTCTGTCCACACGTATTTCACCGTCTTTCTTGTTAAGTTGGTCAACGGTGTTGCTATCTTTGAGAAGTCTTGAATGACCCTCCGATAGTAACCCGCTAACCCTAAGAAACTTTTTACTTCTGTCGGCGTCCTTGGTTGCTCCCAATTCATTACCGATTCAACCTTCGCCGGATCAACCGAAACTCCCTCCTTGTCAATAACATGACCTAAAAATTGAACTCTTTCCAACCAGAATTCACACTTTGAAAACTTAGCGTACAACCGCTCCTTCCGTAAAATCTCCAACACCAATCTTAGGTGTTCAGCATGCTCCTCCTCCGATTTGAAATACACCAGAATATCTTCAATGAACACGACTACAAATTTATCCAAGTATTGCTTGAATATTCTGTTCATCATGTCCATAAATGCGGCTGGCGCATTCGTTAGTCCAAACGACATCACCAGAAACTCATAATGCCCATATCGAGTTCTGAATGCCTTCTTGGGTATATCCTCCTTCCTGACTTTCAACTGATGATAACCAGTCCTTAAGTCAATCTTTGAAAAGTACTTCGCCCCTTTCAATTGATCGAAAAGATCGTCAATTCGGGGTAACGGGTACTTGTTCTTAATTGTCACCTTATTCAGCTCTCTATAATCCATACACAATCTCATCGATCCATCCTTCTTCTTTACAAACAGCACCGGTGCTCCCCATGGAGAAACACTTGGCTGAATGTACTTATTGTCTAACAACTCCTGCAATTGCACCATCAATTCCTTTAGTTCTACCGGAGCCATCCTAGATGGTGCTTTCGATATCGGTGCTGTTCCCGGTACTAAATCAATCACAAATTCTATCTCCCTGTCCGGCGGTAAACCCGGCAGTACATCTGGAAAAACATCCATAAACTCCCTAACTACTGGTATTTGCTCCATCTCGGGACTCACCACTTGTGTATCAACCACATGAGCCAAATACCCTACACAACCTTTCTTCAATAGTTTCTTGGCTTGCATCATCGTCAGACAAGAAGACTGTCTTGACGATTTGCTGCCATAAAATACGACCTTAGACTTATTTGGTGTCTTAAGGTGTATGCACTTCTTCTGACAATCAATTATCGCCCCGTGGTTAAACAACCAATCCATCCCAAGTATTACATCAAATTCCCCCAGACGTATTGGAATTAGATTCACATTTAATTTCTGACCCCTGATTTCAGCACAACAATTTCTATGTATGTACTCTACCGGAATCACTTCTTTATTAGCAACTTCTATGTTCATTGAGTTTTCTAGTTTGTCCCTAGGCAACTCTAATCGTCTAGCGAAATCATCAGACACAAATGAACAGGTAGCACCCGAATCAAACAATACATATGCATTTATATTATTGATCGGAATAATACCTGACACCACGTCTTTTGACCCCACGGCATCTTGCACCGTCATATTGAATGTCCGGGCTGTCGGCTTGTTCTGTGGTACCGGTCCCCCGATAGCCAGTTTACTGTTATTGCCCTTGTAGCCGCTACCCCCGTCATTCTTCTTCTTAGGGCAATCCTTTATCAGGTGGTCAGATGCTCCGCAAGAAAAGCATCTCACTTTCTTTGGGAGGGGACAATTTGGAGAAATATGTTCCACCTGACCACAATTGTAGCACGTGTTCTTGCCTTTCCTGCACTCCCCGAAATGATTCTTTCCACAAATATTGCATGCTGGCTTTTTCTGAACACTTCCTTGTTGATTCCCCGAGCTCTTGTCATTACTGTTGTCCCATTTGCGCTTATTGTTGTTATTGTTATTATTGCCTCCACTGTTGCTGTTCTTGCTTCCCCCTTCATTTTTCTTCTTGTTTCTCTCCTGGTTGTACTTGGTTAATGCGTCGCTTCCTCCTTCAGCAATGATTGACTTCTCTAGCAAAGTTGCGAACGAGTCAATCTGCAGTACTGCTACCTTGTTGAATATCCAAGGTCTCAATCCATTCTCGAACCTCCTGGCCTTGCGTTCCTCCGTGTCTACCTGATGTGGAGCGAACCTGGCCAACTCATTAAATTTTGCCGCGTACTCCGGTACCGACATGTTCTCCTGTTTCAGTTCTAGAAACCTTACCTCCATCCTACTCTTCATACTTTTCGGGAAATAATTCTCGTCGAATATTTCCTTAAATTTCGTCCAGGGCACCACACCATCCCCAGCCCTATTCTGATTGGCTTCCCACCAGAAATTGGCTTCGCCCTTCATCATGTAGGTAGCAAAAACTGTCTTTTGCTCCTCAGCTACTCTTGCGATAACAAACGCCTTCTCTATCTCCTTTATCCAAGACTGGGCCTCTATCGGGTCCGACGTTCCCCTAAACTCTGGCGGTCCCACCGCCTTAAAATCTTTAAAATTCGCCAACTGATTTGGTGGTGGTGGCGGATTTGCTACTACAGGGTGGCGGTTTTGCATTGCCTCAGCTAGCATGTCGACGAAGTTTTGCATAGGGTCTACGTTGTGTCCCCCCGCGTCGTTGTTAACTGACTCTTCTACCCCCTGGTTCCTTGGTGGTTGTCTACGTGGCGGCATTTTCTGTTATAAACAAAAATTTACATTATTATACTGGTTTCATCTTTTTCATTTCATTATTTTGTATCTTAGACAATGTTTAGCTAAAATACAAGTAATTATTTCAACACGCATATAAACATAAATTCAACTGCATTTATACTCATATGCTAAAACAGGAGTGCGTAACACTTTACATCAAAAGCATACTGCTATAAATGCTTCTATCCCAGAGAAGCTACAAAAGATGGGATCTGACATATCCTACAACTTCCTAGAGTTGGGATTTAGTGACATATTAACCCTCTAATAAAACAAAAGTTGGGTTCTACTGCATCTATTTACATACGAAATTAGAAAATAACTACTACTACTACTGACTGCGCATCCCCCTACGGATCGCGTCGTCATACTCCTCATCCCCCATGGCCATCACCACACTCCTGCTGATGGTGTGCATAGACTGGCCCTCCTCAGCTGGGTAGTAGTGCACCCTGCTCTGAAGCCTACCATATGAAGATCGGTAGACGTAGCTAAGTTTATCCGTCCTCACCCGCTTCTCGCGGACCTCCTCCTCTAGCTCAATCATCTGACCATAAGCGGCATCCCGCTGTCTCTCCATCTCTATACGGTCCTCTATCGCCTCCTGCCAGTGTGCACGGATGGCGGCCTTCTCTGCCTGAACCTGCTGAACCTTCAGCTCAGCCTCTGCCAACCTAGTCTCAACCACTGCTAATTTAGCCTGCAGCTCTACATCCTGCTCTACCAGCTGATGAGTTAGCACCGCAAAGTGCTCCACTGAATCCTCGTACTCCTGTACCTGATCCTCCAGTCCTACAATCCTCTCCTTCAGCTCTGCGTTCTCGCCAGAGAACTGATAAGCCGCATCCCTATACTGATCCTCCATGTGCTGGTGGGTCAGATTCTGCTCCTCTAGATGCTGGACCCTTGCCTCCAGCCCCTCGTTCCTATCGGTCAGTCCCTCTATGATGTCAGCGGCAGTGGTGCCCATGCCATCAGCTGACTCCTCCTCCTCAGACTCCTCTGACTCTGCCTCATCCTCACTGTAAGGCCTCATGACTCCGCCCCAGACGGGCTCCACATGATCCCCCTCCTCAGGATCTGACTCTGGCTCCTCTACGGGTGCAGCCACCAGCGGCTGTGCAGTATCCATATGGATATCAATATAGTCCTCCTCAGCAGTGCGACTCGACTGTCCGATCTCTGCCATCCTATATCATAAAACAATAACACACGTTAGTACAGCAATAAAATATATTCATTGATGAAATGAAATGATATTTTATTGTGACGCCCCCAAATCTGGGCCCACACAGCCCAAACTTAAGTCGTCAAAAGACTACAACAAAATTATTACAACAAAGCACAACGTACAACAATACAGTGTATAATAATACACAACTAAGTCTTCACTATTATTGCCACACTATTTTACAAAACGTGAAGACTATGATAACTATTCCTCGGACCCTCACTCCATTCCCCGGCTAGACCCTGTTATGTTTTCATCTCCTGTTGAAAAACAATGGAACAAAAGAAAGGGTGAGCTCAAATAGCCCAGTAAAGAATATCATGACTAAGATAATGACGAATAAATTATCATTAGTCTTCAACAGTTGAGTTCTTGATAGAATACAATAGACTACAAGGTTTATATCAAAAACTGCAGTTAAATTCTTAAACAACGTTCAGATCAATAATAGCAGCGGAATGAGTAATCTATTAGAAGAATAATGCAGACTATAATGTCCACTCGGTTCTCTTTTTAGGAAAAACATCATCAACTTTTATCATCTGAAATATCATTAGTCAAGATAATACAAATTCACAGTTCCTGATCATAATCATGCAGATCAACAGTTCATCTTTGCACTACGGGCCAAAGATATTCAATATAGCACAAACGGTCATGATTATACCAGATTCAGCCTTTGGTCATAATCATACCAATCAACAGTTCATCTTTGCACTACGGGCCAAAGAGAACATTCACCACGTGCCATAAAAGACATCGAACAGATGTATCGCCTTTAACCTATTATATCGCCTTTAACCTATCATCTGTTCAACAAATATATCACATCTGTGCCCCCGGCCACAGATATTCACAACAGCTTGATTTTTGGATGATTAGAATGATATAAATGATGAACAGAAGAAATAGGATAACAATAAGTATCGGAAGTTTACTTTGTACAGATTCAAATAATGTCCAAATTGTCAACATGATGTGGAGTGAAATTTAAAAATGATATTCAAGATCCACAGTTCAGAATAACGGTTACAATTCAATAGAAAGGTTCACGTAAATAGGAAGGTTCAGTTGAAATAATGAAGTTCAACTATTATGGAACATATAATATTTTCAGGAATTATAGAAGCAATAGTTCCATAATAAATTTCGATTTAGGAGTATGAAAGAAAATAATATCCCTTACCGTAGCAGGTTTGATTAACAAAAGGTGAAGGAAATTAATACAAAGGGTTATTCACCAACAGGCGGCAATCCGCTCCGTAAGGTTATTCCCACAATTTAATAGAATTTGAGTACAAAGAGTTATTCACCAAACAGGCGGCAATCCGCTCCGTAAGGTTATTCCCACAATTTAATAGAATTTGAGTACAAAGAGTTATTCACCAAACAGGCGGCAATCCGCTCCGTAAGGTTATTCCCACAATTTAATAGAATTTGAGTACAAAGAGTTATTCACCAAACAGGCGGCAATCCGCTCCGTAAGGTTATTCTCAGAGATTAATAATGAATGAATACGAAAGGTTATTCACCAACAGGCGGCAATCCGCTCCGTAAGGTTATTCCCACAATTTAATACATGGAAATAAAAGGCACGTCTTATGAGTAAGGAAGAAACAATATTATTATCGAGAATCAAATAATGATAAGCCCTTACCATAGTACGTTTGAATAATGGAAGATGAAAAAGATGGTATCCCTTACCGTAACACGTGACTGGATATTGATTTAAATGAGGTTGATTAACTTGAACAGTACACGTATACTTATAGATCTTCACAAATACTCAAGATGACTTAAGCACACTTAGAGAGAACTTTCACAAGAAGTATTTAGAGAGAGAAAGAAAGAACAAGTAAGGAAGTTTATGAAAAATCCTTAAGTTAAGGCTTCTATTTATAGCCAAAAATCTTATCATTCATTTAATCTAAACCATTCATTTAAAGATCATCTTTTAATCTACACCATCCATTTCAAATATTATATTATCTTTAATCTACACCATTCATTTCATATCACCTAATAATCACCTAACTTTATATTATAAACAAATCAATTTAATTATTCAACAATAATTCACACTTTAATCTACACCATTCATTTCATATTACCTAATAATCACCTAACTTTATATTATAAACAAATCAATTCAATTATTCAACAATAATTCACACTTTAATCTACACCATTCATTTCATATCACCTAATAATCACCTAACTTTATATTATAAACAAATAACTTTATCAATTCAATTATTATGACTAATTGTTATAAATACAGTATAGTTAGCTCTTAGATATCAAGTCAATAAATTAATGAAATACAACTGTTTAAATAACATCATAATAGAGATAACAATAATGTAAAATAAAGCATACGTTACTGTGTAATGACAATTATTGATTCAATAATGTGAATTACTGTGCATATGTTACTGTGACAATTATTAGGTTCAATAATTTTAAAAACAGTGCAACAACAATTATTGACTCAATGATATAAAATACAGTGTAATGACAATTATTAAATCAATAATGCAAAATACTGTGTAACAACAATTATTGAATTGATAATATAAAATATTATGCAGTGACAATTATCGATGAAATGATGCGTAACAGTTACGGTGTCAATTATCAGACCAAAAATATGAGACACTATGCAATACCGTGTGTTACTGTAGAGTACCGAGTGCTACAGAAAATACCAATAACTACCGTATGCTACTATTCTTTTATCACCGGTATTTTAACAGTTCCGTTGACTATTTTTATTTAAAAAGGTTATTTCTGTCGTTTTCTATATCCGACAAATATTCCGTTGTGGGGTCCACCAATAATTTGTTATTTCGGCGCCGTCGGACCAAACGAATATTCCCCGACCAAACGAATATTCTCCGACAAAATAAAATTTGCACATAACATCCTTAACTTTTAACTTTATTAATTTAACCACTTACTGTTTTAAAAAAAAAATATATATGAAGAAAAATTAAATTTTGTATTTCATAAAATTCGGGGTCTTACAACCTCCCCTCCTTATGAAATTTCGTCCCCGAAATTGACGTACCTGACATATCGAATAAGGATACTTAGATTTCATCTCAGATTCTAGCTCCCAGGTCATTTCCTCAGTATCTTGGTTCCTCCATAAAACCTTAACTTGAGGTATAACCTTTGAGCGTAGGATCTGCTCCTTCTTATCCAGGATCTTAACAGGTACTTCCTCGTATGTTAAATCCTCTGCTATAACGTCTGGTTCTAACTCAATGACGTGGTTTGGGTCCTTCACATATTTACGTAACATAGATATGTGAAAAACGTTATGGATGCGAGACATACTTGGTGGTAGGGCTAGTCTGTAGGCTACGGTTCCTATTCGATCGAGGATTTCAAATGGGCCAATAAATCGAGGGTTGAGCTTTCCTCTCTTTCCGAATCTCGTAACCCCTTTCCATGGAGAAACACGTAAGAATACATGATCTCCGACGTTGAAACTTTCGTCTCTCCGATGAAGATCAGCATAACTCTTTTGTCGTTCTTGTGCGGTCTGTATTCGTTGTCGGATCATTTGGATCTTTTCGGTCGTCAAGCGTACCAACTCGGGTCCCAACAATTTTGCTTCTCCTACCTCATTCCAACATATTGGAGAGCGACACTTCCTTCCATACAAAGCCTCGAATGGAGCCATGCCTATGCTTGCTTGGTAACTGTTGTTGTAAGAAAATTCCACCAATGGCAAGTACTTATCCCAACTTCCTTTGAAGTCTAATACACAAAGTCTCAAAAGATCTTCGAGGGTCTGGATCGTCCTTTCCGATTGTCCGTCCGTTTGAGGATGGTATGCAGAACTAAAACGTAGTTCAGTGCCCATAGCTTTTTGTAGACTGATCCAAAAGCGTGAAGTGAATCTAGGATCTCGATCAGAAACTATGGAAACTGGCATGCCATGCAATCTCACGATCTCATTTATGTACATACCGGCAAGACGTTCAAGTGAAAAGTTTTCTCGTATAGGCAAGAAATGAGCAGATTTGGTCAATCTATCTACGATCACCCAAATTGCATCTAAGCCTTGAGAAACTTTTGGAAGACCCGTCACGAAGTCCATATTGATGTGTTCCCACTTCCATTCGGGAACTTCAAGTGATTGTAATGGACCTTTAGGAACTTGATGCTCTGCCTTGACACGTTGACAAGTTAGGCACCTTGAGATAAACTCCGCAATCTCTCTTTTCATATTGTTCCACCAAAATGTATGTCGAAGATCTCGATACATCTTGGTACCTCCTGGGTGGATTGCAAACGGCGTGTTGTGTGCCTCCATCATAATTTTATGCTTTAATTCAGGATCGTTAGGAACACAGAGTCAAGAGTTGACTCGAAGTATTCCTTTCTCGTCGATTCTTGCTTCGGGAATGGCACCTTCTTGTACTTTCTTTATCATGTTTATCAGTTCCGGATCGGTAGCTTGAGCAGCTTTAATTTTATCGATTAAAGTTGGTTCTACTCGCACGTGAGCAATCTTCGAGTGGGTCCCTGGTGTCTTTAGCTCTATCTCCATCTTTTGCAAGTCGTACAAAATACACTTTTGTGTTGTCAGCAGTGCACTTGTACTTGCATAGGATTTTCTGCTCAAAGCGTCAGCTACAACGTTCGCCTTTCCCGGGTGATACTGGATTGTGTGGTCATAATCCTTTAACAGCTCAAGCCAACGTCGTTGTCGCATGTTGAGTTCCTTCTGGGTGAAGAAATACTTGAGACTTTTATGATCCGTATAGATATCCACTTTTTCTCCGTACAAGTAGTGTCTCCAGATCTTTAACGCGAAAACGACTGCTGCCAACTCTAGATCATGAGTAGGATAATTTTTCTCATAATCTTTGAGTTGTCGAGAGGCATAGGCTATAACCTTTCCATGTTGCATAAGGACACAGCCTAGACGTTTGCCAGAAGCATCGCTGTAGATAACAAATTCTCCTGATCCTGATGGTATGGTCAGAACAGGAGCTGAAACAAGTCTCCTCTTGAGTTCTTGAAAACTCTTCTCGCATTCCTCGCTCGATATAAGTTTTGTACTAGAATGAATGATACCGATATCTAGTAATTAAACTTTCAACTCTTGGTGTTCTATGGGAGCCATTTGGTGTGGGACTTTAAAAATGGGCTTAGTGCCGGGTTCAAGATCGATACAGAATTCAATTTCACGGTTTGGGGTAAGCCAGAAAGTTCCTCAGAAAAAAACGTCAGGAAACTCATTAACAATGGGAATATCATTCAAGTTTGACGTGTTTTTGTTCAAATCAGTGACATGAGCTAAAAAGGCTTGACATCCGTTTTTCAATAAACGAATGGCTTTATGGCTAGAAATAACAGTTATAGATTTCAATGGTTTAGTTGCTTGAATTTGCATGACAGGTTGATTAGGAATATGAAAACTAATAATCTTATGAAAACAATCAATTTTAGCATGATGGGTAGTCAACCAATCAATTCCTAAAATCACATCAAATTCATGCATCTCTAAAGAAATAAGGTCAACAGGTAATGTGAGGTTGTTGATTTGAACTTAGGCAAGATTTATAGATAGTAAATGTAATAGGTATTTCTCCCAATGAGGTTTCAACTGATAAGACAAGATTTAAGTTTTCAATAGTCAAATTTAAACGTTGAGTACATATAGGTGAGATAAAAGAGTGGATAGAGCCAGTATCTAATATGGCATAGACTTCACGAGAATTTATGAATAGCTTACCGGTTATCACCTCATTCGGTTTCTTGACTGTTATCGTCAAATCGAATCCCGAATACTTCATTCGGATCTTCACGTATTTCAACCATGGGAATACCACTGAATAATTTTCTAGCAAACTGTTTCTCGGGTTCATCAACTTCATCAGTAGTAAGGTACCAATGATTTCCATTAAAATAGTATTTTCGATAGACTGCAGTTTCCACGATAGTGACTAACTTAACCTGAATTCCTCTAAATTGTAACGCCCAAAAGTATAGAAACATCATTTTTAAATAATCTTGAAAATCATAGCTGGAACACCATAAATCCCAAAGACTAATATGAAAAGTCCATATATTCTGATCCTTTGTTATAGAGCATAACCAGGTGATATCACTCTCCCAATTAGTGAGTAAATTAAAGGCAATAATTTCCGCAAGTTCGTTACTTCCTTTAATTGCTTCTAAGAATGGATCTGGAACGACTGTAGCAGAGCTTTCACCTTCATCCTTACTGGATAGAACACGCATAATTTTTGCCTTAGGCAAATGATTCAACTCTGAGTTTGTAAGAAGATTATTCGTCGCCTCTTGTTTTGCAGCTACATTTGTTTCGGTAATTTCATAGTTAACCTCCTGATTTCCAGATGCCATAATTAACTGTGGTCACAAAATAAATGTTAGTTCAAATAAACTGACTCATCTCTTCATGTTCCTACATTCAAATCGACTCATTAGATAATAAAATCTATTTTAGGTAGGACACACTAGTGACTGATTCTATTCGTCTCTCCCCTCCTAGTTCTACCCCAGATCTCCATTAAAGACCATATCCCTAAGCTCTGATGCCAACTGTGACGCCCCCAAATCTGGGCCCACACAGCCCAAACTTAAGTCGTCAAAAGACTACAACAAAATTATTACAACAAAGCACAACGTACAACAATACAGTGTATAATAATACACAACTAAGTCTTCACTATTATTGCCACACTATTTTACAAAACGTGAAGACTATGATAACTATTCCTCGGACCCTCACTCCATTCCCCGGCTAGACCCTGTTATGTTTTCATCTCCTGTTGAAAAACAATGGAACAAAAGAAAGGGTGAGCTCAAATAGCCCAGTAAAGAATATCATGACTAAGATAATGACGAATAAATTATCATTAGTCTTCAACAGTTGAGTTCTTGATAGAATACAATAGACTACAAGGTTTATATCAAAAACTGCAGTTAAATTCTTAAACAACGTTCAGATCAATAATAGCAGCGGAATGAGTAATCTATTAGAAGAATAATGCAGACTATAATGTCCACTCGGTTCTCTTTTTAGGAAAAACATCATCAACTTTTATCATCTGAAATATCATTAGTCAAGATAATACAAATTCACAGTTCCTGATCATAATCATGCAGATCAACAGTTCATCTTTGCACTACGGGCCAAAGATATTCAATATAGCACAAACGGTCATGATTATACCAGATTCAGCCTTTGGTCATAATCATACCAATCAACAGTTCATCTTTGCACTACGGGCCAAAGAGAACATTCACCACGTGCCATAAAAGACATCGAACAGATGTATCGCCTTTAACCTATTATATCGCCTTTAACCTATCATCTGTTCAACAAATATATCACATCTGTGCCCCCGGCCACAGATATTCACAACAGCTTGATTTTTGGATGATTAGAATGATATAAATGATGAACAGAAGAAATAGGATAACAATAAGTATCGGAAGTTTACTTTGTACAGATTCAAATAATGTCCAAATTGTCAACATGATGTGGAGTGAAATTTAAAAATGATATTCAAGATCCACAGTTCAGAATAACGGTTACAATTCAATAGAAAGGTTCACGTAAATAGGAAGGTTCAGTTGAAATAATGAAGTTCAACTATTATGGAACATATAATATTTTCAGGAATTATAGAAGCAATAGTTCCATAATAAATTTCGATTTAGGAGTATGAAAGAAAATAATATCCCTTACCGTAGCAGGTTTGATTAACAAAAGGTGAAGGAAATTAATACAAAGGGTTATTCACCAACAGGCGGCAATCCGCTCCGTAAGGTTATTCCCACAATTTAATAGAATTTGAGTACAAAGAGTTATTCACCAAACAGGCGGCAATCCGCTCCGTAAGGTTATTCCCACAATTTAATAGAATTTGAGTACAAAGAGTTATTCACCAAACAGGCGGCAATCCGCTCCGTAAGGTTATTCCCACAATTTAATAGAATTTGAGTACAAAGAGTTATTCACCAAACAGGCGGCAATCCGCTCCGTAAGGTTATTCTCAGAGATTAATAATGAATGAATACGAAAGGTTATTCACCAACAGGCGGCAATCCGCTCCGTAAGGTTATTCCCACAATTTAATACATGGAAATAAAAGGCACGTCTTATGAGTAAGGAAGAAACAATATTATTATCGAGAATCAAATAATGATAAGCCCTTACCATAGTACGTTTGAATAATGGAAGATGAAAAAGATGGTATCCCTTACCGTAACACGTGACTGGATATTGATTTAAATGAGGTTGATTAACTTGAACAGTACACGTATACTTATAGATCTTCACAAATACTCAAGATGACTTAAGCACACTTAGAGAGAACTTTCACAAGAAGTATTTAGAGAGAGAAAGAAAGAACAAGTAAGGAAGTTTATGAAAAATCCTTAAGTTAAGGCTTCTATTTATAGCCAAAAATCTTATCATTCATTTAATCTAAACCATTCATTTAAAGATCATCTTTTAATCTACACCATCCATTTCAAATATTATATTATCTTTAATCTACACCATTCATTTCATATCACCTAATAATCACCTAACTTTATATTATAAACAAATCAATTTAATTATTCAACAATAATTCACACTTTAATCTACACCATTCATTTCATATTACCTAATAATCACCTAACTTTATATTATAAACAAATCAATTCAATTATTCAACAATAATTCACACTTTAATCTACACCATTCATTTCATATCACCTAATAATCACCTAACTTTATATTATAAACAAATAACTTTATCAATTCAATTATTATGACTAATTGTTATAAATACAGTATAGTTAGCTCTTAGATATCAAGTCAATAAATTAATGAAATACAACTGTTTAAATAACATCATAATAGAGATAACAATAATGTAAAATAAAGCATACGTTACTGTGTAATGACAATTATTGATTCAATAATGTGAATTACTGTGCATATGTTACTGTGACAATTATTAGGTTCAATAATTTTAAAAACAGTGCAACAACAATTATTGACTCAATGATATAAAATACAGTGTAATGACAATTATTAAATCAATAATGCAAAATACTGTGTAACAACAATTATTGAATTGATAATATAAAATATTATGCAGTGACAATTATCGATGAAATGATGCGTAACAGTTACGGTGTCAATTATCAGACCAAAAATATGAGACACTATGCAATACCGTGTGTTACTGTAGAGTACCGAGTGCTACAGAAAATACCAATAACTACCGTATGCTACTATTCTTTTATCACCGGTATTTTAACAGTTCCGTTGACTATTTTTATTTAAAAAGGTTATTTCTGTCGTTTTCTATATCCGACAAATATTCCGTTGTGGGGTCCACCAATAATTTGTTATTTCGGCGCCGTCGGACCAAACGAATATTCCCCGACCAAACGAATATTCTCCGACAAAATAAAATTTGCACATAACATCCTTAACTTTTAACTTTATTAATTTAACCACTTACTGTTTTAAAAAATATCTATATGAAGAAAAATTAAATTTTGTATTTCATAAAATTCGGGGTCTTACATTTATCATGAACATCTCGGCTCGATGGATTTTCTAAATCCATCTCCAAAAATACACAACATGATGAATCTCCCCGATTCATCCCCTAACGCACTCGATATGAGTTTAATACTAAGGTTATAACTTAGGTTTCGCAAATCCTAACGTTTCTAACCTACGGCTCTGATACCAACCTGTGACGACCCCAAATCCGGGTTCCATAACCTCGAGTTTGGTTCTCACTATTCAACACATTACTAACAATTAAATACATACATTGCATTTAAATATCGCGGAATAATACATATTGGTTCCCTTCAAAAGGTTACAATACCAGGGTCTATCAACCTTAACATAATAACAGTTCCTATCACAAGGAATTACAAAAGGTTTAACAACCGTAAATACATAATTAAAGATCTAATTAGCATGCATAAGCTAATTTAAGCTCTGGCTTTTCCTTTTCCCTTATCTTTCTTTGAGCAATCAGGATTATCTGAAAAATGGTTCATGATATAGCAAGAATGAGCAACTAGTTTGCTCAGCAAGTTTAGAACAATCATAAAGATTTAATATATCATGAATGAATGGGAAATATCATCAATGATTCAACAATAGATATAACGATTGTGAATGAAACAGGATTCAAATTTTAATAAACAGAATATTTGAATCTTAAAATGCTGAGTGGTCACTAAGGACCCTGAACTAACTAGGGTATAATAGAGTTTCCTCTGACCCTTTGAGTTGTTTGGTTTTCAAGGGGATCAGCCTATTCAACCCGCTGTATATGCATTACATTTAGTCACTGGCGCCCAAAGTCGGTTTCCCGACACAAAATCCCCTAATTTAGGGTTGTTCAATTCTCAGACTTAATATAAGAAATCCGCACCCAGCAATGGTTTGGATAAGCTTTTAAAAGTATTCAAGTTATTGAATTTAGAAACGTAATGTCTAGCTGAACTATTAGCTTCAGACATTTTAATACAGTTCATGAATCAAGAACTAACAAGCTTCAAATGCACTAAGTGCGATTGTATAAACAATATGGATGTGGAATAATTTTAAATAATTAAACCACTTCAAGCTTTAACAATAAATACAAGTATGGAAACTTGTTCAACGATAATAATTGAGTAGGGTTAGAGAACTTGCCTGTTTGCTCAGCTACAATAATTGTCTAGCTTTAACTAACTTGCTTTGAAAGACCTAACATTAATAAAGTCGGTCTAATAATTAGTACGGCGTATTTGCATAACTATACGCTTAATAACGAACTTATTTACCACACATAAGTACTAACACATAATTTACATTAGTCAAAGCAATATTATTAACCTTATAGACACTTAATCATTTTAGGTTAATAATTTAATAAGTTAGAAAATATTTTTCTTAAGTGTTGGACACTTATTAAACCCTTAAACAACTTATTATAATTGTTTAATTAAATTCAATTTATTTTATTAACTCAATCTCTTTTTAATTACTATTTAATATTGATTAAATAGAAATTAATTAATTAACTCTAGTTATTATAAATAATAACTAATTGTACTTACTTATTATTAAATAATAAATAATTATTAACTTAATTTTAACCTTCTTTAATTTAATGTTAATCAACCAATAATTAACTAAGTAATTAACCTTACTTATTATTTAATTAAGGAAATTAAATAATAGTTTACTAATCTTAATCCTCTTTAATTATTATTTAATGTCAATTAAATAATAACTAATTATTTAATTAATTTTAATTATTATTTAAGGTTAAATAATAATCAAATCATTCTTATTTATTATTTAAATTAAATAATAAATTATTACTCTAATAACTTAATTTCCATTAATCGTTATTTAATGTTAATTAAATAATAATTAATTACTTAATTATCTTTATTTATTATTTAATAATATTTAAATAATAAATAATTAATTTATAAATTTTATCTCTCTTTAAATATTATTTAATAGGCATTAAATAATAATTGCTAATTTATCATCTTTATTTATTATTAACATTTAAAATAATAAATAAATAATAAATTTATTTAACCTAACCATGGTTTAGCTAACTAGATTAATATTTAAAATATTTAAATATTAAACTTTATGAAAAATATCCTCCCCAATATTATTTTTGTATTATTATTATTTTTGTTATAATTTTAAATTAATTTTTAAATATTTAAATTAATTAAAATTAACCCGAATGACATTTTCGTAATTAAGTTGAAAAACCGGACCGATGGCAGTTTCGTAAATAATCAGAAAACTGATCCGAGGGCAAAAACGTAATTTTACCAAGAAAAACACGGAGGGGCATAAACGTAATTTCCCCGGAAAAATTATTACCGCGCATTGCGCGCGTTTTAGTTTTTTTACGGGTCAAAACGCTGTCGTTTTGTAACCCCGAACGCTGGCTTCCGCGCGTTACGCGCGGAGTAAAATTTCCTTCTGCCAAAACGACGCCGTTTTGGCTCCGCGTTTTCTCGGTGAACAGTGGTCCGCGCATTGCGCGGAAACCCTTAAAATTTTTCTTCCGACAGAACGTGAACAGTGTTTCCGGCTACCCATTTTAAATAAAAATATACCTTCAATAAATCTTTAACTCTTCAATAAAAATCCAAAAAAATTACCAATCATCTTATATTAATTTATAACATGAAAAATTAATTTTTCATGATTTAATATCAATATTTTTTTATAAAAATTTTTACATCACATAAACTACCATAAATCATAACTTGTTGTGTATAACTCCATTTTAAGTGATTCAAACTTTGTTTTTCTCATGATTTAATGTTCTATAATATTAGAACATCAAACCTAAGTTTTACAAAAATATTTTTGGTAATATATTTCAAAACTTGTTTACACACTACTAAATACATATTTTAGCATATAAAATATACCAAAATACAAACCAAACATATTAAACTCAAGCATGACATAAATATTACCACTACACATTAATAATCATATTAACATGTTTATACTAACATGATGATTTATTTAATTTAAAAACAACACTTTATTTAAAATAACTATTACCTTGATTTAATGGCTATTCTTCTTTTTCTCCCAAAGTATGTTGTGAATCTTGAAGACATAAACTAGCTTAGCACTCCTTCTCCTTCTCTTGCTCTCTCTCAAAATATTTTGCTCTCAAACTCTCTCTAGCTTGGAAAATGGGAGAAGAAAAATGACTAACACAATGCTCCTAAATTGCAAGTATACTTGCAATTTTGATAGATACATAATATATCTAATAATTTTAGCCCATCATGCATCTATTGGATACTTACACAAGTTAACCACATTAGGTGAAAAGAAGCATGGTGCATGTACTACAAAAAGAAAACAAGCAACCCTTTTATTAATTAAATGAAAAATCAAATAATAATAATAATAATAATAATAATAAAACCACACATTCTCTCTCCTCCTTCTTGCACATGGTCGGCTGATAGCTCCTTTTCCTTGTCCCAAAATTATTGACACATTTTCATTTTTAATAATTAATAAGTTAATTTAAGTATTTTTCAAGCGGGCCAATCATTGGGCTTAAATTTAAAATACCAATTGGGCTTCTATTAAATTGTTTGGGCTACTAAATTGTGAAATTTTATTATTCTACACTTGGGCTACTAATTGACCCATGTTGGGCTAATTTAATAATTTATACATTAATTATTCAATCCATGATTAAATAAATAATTAGATTGAATAAATAATTAAATATTCTAACCCATTAGTATTAAATTACTAAATGGACTAATAAATATTATTATTAATATTTCACATTATTTACATTAATTAATAATCATATTAATTAATTTATTATATTTAATTCACTCATTATATTCAATTTAATTGAATATTTAATTAATAGGAAACTTATCAATTATTTTGATGTTAAAACTTTAGGGTTTGTTCACTAATTTAATAACATATTAGTGACCTCCTTTAATTAATTTTAACAATTAATTACATAATTATTTAATCACATAATTAATTAATCACATAAAAAGATTTAAATAATCTCGTAAAAATAACTCGTTGGAAATTCAATTAATAATTTAATTAATAAAGATGTGGAAATTCTAGGACATTACATTTTTAGTGTTTTAGGTCATTTTATATAATTTATGCAATTTTATGTGTTTTTATTATTTTTAGTATTTTTATATTATTTTTATCTATTTTTAATTATTTTATTTTGTAGGAAAATAAGATTGGGGGCAAATCTGCAAATTCTGCAAACTTAAGTGGCAAAATGGTAATTTCCGACGGGCGAACGCGCTATGCGCGCGGACAATGAATAAGGCGACAGTCAATACGACGTCGTTTGGCGTAATGGAAAAAGACCGCGCAATGCGCGGAGAGAGAAACGAGAACGCGGAGCTTGTACGACGTCGTTTTGAGTCCGGTGTAGAAAGCCTCCGCGCAATGCGCGGAGGAGCGTGATGACGTCAGCATACGCGGAGCGCGTTGACCCGGTCAATGCTGGCACTTAAGGGGCTGTTTGGCGTGCGGAATTTCTGGCAGATTGGATTATTTCGGGATTTTGAGCATTAATTTGATTCCAAATTGGATTTCTTTTCCACATTAGCTTAGGATTATTATTGTACTTCTATAAATACATTAGATTAGATTAGTTTTATAATTATTAGCAGATTGTTAGAGATAATTAGGAGCTCTCTCTCTCAGGTTTTTCTTATCTATTATTTTTATTATGTTTGACTAATTTTATTATTCAGTTCTAGGGAATTTCAAACCCGATTATAATTGATGATTTAATTAATTCAGTAATATTATTTATTCTTCCTCATATGAAATTATTTATGATAATCTGTTTTAATTGTTTATTTGATATTGGGTTTGATTGATTTAATTTTGGCCTGTTGAGTTAATCAAATTATTATCAATTACTAGATTTAGGAATTATATTACGTGTAATTGATATTGTTCCTAATCGTTGGTAGTGAATAGTGATAGATGATTGTCGTCAAGCTTTTATTTATTGCTATGGTTATCATGATGTAAGTTAAACAATCCGAGCTTATGAGATTGTTGCTTAGAATAATCTAATTTTCTTGTGATTAATGCCTCCATTATATTAAATTTAGAGAGCTTGTTCTACGTTGTATAATGGTTAGAATCTAACGAAGAACTTGTTTTGTTAGATTAAAATTATGGGAAATTTCGGATAGCAGAGCTTGTTGTTATCTAGGGTTATAAGTTTCATGGAAGGATAAAAATATATTTTGATTGATTGATCTATTAATTGTAAGGGTGAGATTGAACCGAAGAACTGAAGTTTTTAATTTATTAATTAATTTTATTAATTTACTTTTATTTAGTTAATTAATTATAGTTAGTTCAAAACCCCCAAATCTAGTTTACATTGCATAAAAATAAATTAATCATTCTCTGTGGGTTCGACCCTTGCTTGCTATTATACTGAGTTTGTGATTGAAAGTAAGGATTAATTTTTGAGTGTTAACGACAGCTTCCAAATTTTGGCGCCGTTGCCGGGGAATGATTTTAATTTATTTTTGTGTTTTTGTAAATTTTCTTTTAATTTAGTAATTTTTCTTAGATTTTATTTTTATAGTTTTTCATAGTTTAATTGAGTTTTGCAGGTTAAGGATGGAAGACATGCATGATTATGTTAATGAGGTAAATATTTCTTCTCATGAGCAACAAACTGATAGTCTAACTTCTTTTGTTTATCAAATGGTTGTAGGTACTTGTAGGATTTGTGCGACAATAGGACACCCAACTGATATGTGCCCAATGCTTCGAGAGGAGTCCTATGAACAAGTTAATGCAGCTGGTGGTTTCCTTGGGCATTTCAGCTATGAGAATTCACCAGTGAATTGACATGAAAATTAAAACTTTCCAAATAATCCACAGTACATGCAACCATATCCCCCACAACAACATGACCAATCGTCTAGTTCTGACATATCTTTAGAAGATATGTTTAAAGCTTTCATGACTCAAGCACAACAATTCCAACAAGAGACAAAAACGTCCATATATAATTTAGAGGATCAACTGAGTCAGCTTGCTACCACAATTGGTCAATTAGATTCTCAAGGGTCATTCCTTCAAACACCGATGCAAGAGGAAGCAGACAACATCAATGCAGAAACGGACAATATTGATGTAGAAAATGATGTTCTTTGTGTAGATAACATGCCTAAGGTGGAGAGAATTTTTGGGGAAATAAATAAAGAGAATTCAGAGGATGCAAGGACAAACAAATTGAAGTTAGAGGAAAAAGAAGAAGAAATTGAGTTGAAACAACATTTGAAGGACGCTAAAGCTGCATTTAATTTTTTTGCCAATGATTTTAGATAGTCATGTAATTATTTCCATTCCATTACATGCTACTCACGAAAATTTTCTATCTTTTGTTTTGCAGGATCTCATTCCAACTATAAAGACTCTCACCGATCATCTTAAGTACCTATTTGTTGAAGAGGGAGTAAAACGTTCATGTCACGTGCAAACGAGATTGAATCTACCTATGAAGGATACCGCGATGGATGGGGTGCTCAAAATTCATGAAGTTGGAGTGACGTAGTGGTTTGGTCTGTTGTCGAGCCAATGACAATAAACAAAGGCGCTGCTTGGAAGGCAACCCAAGAAATCAGATTTGCATTTCTTTTCCCTTTTTCTTTTTATAGTTATTTGTGCCTATTTCTTTGCATTATAGTTTACATTGGGGACAATGTAAATTTTAAGTGTGGGGGAAGGGATTTAGGATATTTATTTTATTTTTAGGAAATTTTAAAAATTTGTATTTATTTTATTTTTAGGGAATTTTAAAATTTTGTTTTATTTTAAAAAAAAAAAATTTGTTTTATTTTTAGGGAATTTTTAAAAAAAAAAAATTTAAATTTTGGAATTTTGTGGGTAAATTCACTGCAAACCCTCACGAGACAAAACTCGTCCACTTGGGGTAACCTTGGGGTTTAAAGGCTTGTTGCACATGCTAAGTGTAATCGTGTTTCCTACGAAAATGGGTAGTTAGTTAATTTTATTTTATTTTTTATTTAGGGTGAGTCACTTGAGCAATGAGTTAATTGGATTTCAATTTTTAGTCAATGATAAAATTTTGATTTTAATTTAATAACTCTTGGAAAAATGATAAATTTTTGCTTAGTTTGAATTTTTGACTTTTTATTGATTATTACTTTGTTTGAGATCTTTAAAATTTTTATGCACTTATATCCATTTGTTTGAGCTAGTTTTAATGAAGAGAAAGTTTAAATGGTTAAATACTTATGAAAGATATTTTTGAACTCTATATCTTATTTGATCATTATTTAAAGTGAAATATAAGACAAAATATAATTTGGAGGAGATGATTTAGGTAATTTTTCTAGGATTGTTAAATTGAAAATAAAAATCTTGTGGTGGGTTGAGATGGAGTGTAAAACGCACTCACTCATAAACACATGAAAAAGCGATATGGAGCGTAAAACGCACTCGTTGGTGAGATGGAGCATAAAATGCACTCACCGTGAAAAAAAAAATGAAGAAAGAAAAAAAATGGGAAGGAGCATAAAATGCACTCATTAAAAGAAAAAAATTGAAAATATATATATATTTGAAAAAATTGATATTGATAATCCTAGTATGTTTCATTGATTAAAAACCTTTTGATCTTCTGATGTATATTTGTCTGTATTAGCTTAAAGTGATGAGAAAAATAAGTATTTTGAGTTTTGTTGTATGTCTTTTATAAGGTAATTAATAACCTAAACTTATCCGAATTTTGATTAGTTTAATACATTTGGATTCACACACACACAAAAGATCTTGAGTAGAGTAAGATTAATAAATATGTTAAAGTTATAGATTTTGCATAATTTTGAAATTTTCTTTGAGTGATCATTTTAAAAAAAAAATCTTTGAGGCTGTTGTTGAAATTTATATTGATCTGTTGCTCAAGTAAGTTGTTTGGTTATTAGTTTTAATTTTATAGTTTTTATTCTTGTTTTGCTTGAGGACAAGCAAAGATTTAAGTGTGGGGGTATTTGATAAGTAGGATTTTAATCCTATTTATTAGGTATTTTTAGGCTTAATTAGTTGTGAGTTTTTAAGTATTTTTAGTGTTTTAGGTCATTTTATATAATTTATGCAATTTTATGTGTTTTTATTATTTTTATTATTTTTATATTATTTTTATCTATTTTTAATTATTTTATTTTGTAGGAAAATAAGATTGGGGGCAAATCTGCAAATTCTGCAAACTTAAGTGGCAAAATGGTAATTTCCGACGGGCGAACGCGCTATGCGCGCGGACAATGAATAGGGCGACAGTCAATACGACGTCGTTTGGCGTAATGGAAAAAGACCGCGCAATGCGCGAAGAGAGAAACGAGAACGCGGAGCTTGTACGACGTCGTTTTGAGTCCGGTGTAGAAAGCCTCCGCGCAATGCGCGGAGGAGCGTGATGACGTCAGCATACGCGGAGCGCGTTGACCCGGTCAATGCTGACGCTTAAGGGGCTGTTTGGCGCGCGGAATTTCTGGCAGATTGGATTATTTCGGGATTTTGAGCATTAATTTGATTCCAAATTGGATTTCTTTTCCACATTAGCTTAGGATTATTATTGTACTTCTATAAATACATTAGATTAGATTAGTTTTATAATTATTAGCAGATTGTTAGAGATAATTAGGAGCTCTCTCTCTCAGGTTTTTCTTATCTATTATTTTTATTATGTTTGACTAATTTTATTATTCAGTTCTAGGGAATTTCAAACCCGATTATAATTGATGATTTAATTAATTCAGTAATATTATTTATTCTTCCTCATATGAAATTATTTATGATAATCTGTTTTAATTGTTTATTTGATATTGGGTTTGATTGATTTAATTTTGGCCTGTTGAGTTAATCAAATTATTATCAATTACTAGATTTAGGAATTATATTACGTGTAATTGATATTGTTCCTAATCGTTGGTAGTGAATAGTGATAGATGATTGTGGTCAAGCTTTTATTTATTGCTATGGTTATCATGATGTAAGTTAAACAATCCGAGCTTATGAGATTGTTGCTTAGAATAATCTAATTTCCTTGTGATTAATGCCTCCATTATATTAAATTTAGAGAGCTTGTTCTACGTTGTATAATGGTTAGAATCTAATGAAGAGCTTGTTTTGTTAGATTAAAATTATGGGAAATTTCGGATAGCAGAGCTTGTTGTTATCTAGGGTTATAAGTTTCATGGAAGGATAAAAATATATTTTGATTGATTGATCTATTAATTGTAAGGGTGAGATTGAACCGAAGAACTGAAGTTTTTAATTTATTAATTAATTTTATTAATTTACTTTTATTTAGTTAATTAATTATAGTTAGTTCAAAACCCCCAAATCTAGTTTACATTGCATAAAAATAAATTAATCATTCTCTGTGGGTTCGACCCTTGCTTGCTATTATACTGAGTTTGTGATTGAAAGTAAGAATTAATTTTGGAGTGTTAACGACAGCTTCCAATTCAAATTTTATCTATTAAACTCATTGTAAAATAAAATTTGCTCAATTATGATCTTGCTAAGTAATGGTTGGAGCTCATTTATCAACTCCTATATACAATTATAGTTCTTTCTTCGGCCTGGATTAGAGGACTTTGGTTCTATGAATTGTTATTGATTTGATACCAATATCGGAAGTCATTTCAATATTTAAAGGATATATTCATAACTAAAAATTTATTATTGGTATATATTTCGTATATATTATGACATTCATTTTAAAATTAGATATACAATTTAACTTTTGAGTTCAAATAATGACATATTAAATTTTAAAATTAGTATGACTCATAAAAGTTTAGAATAAAATAAAATTTATGATTAATAGTTTTTGTTATATATTATACAATTGTAATAATTATATCAATTAAAATTAAATAAATTAACATTAATTTAAAATTTAATATATTATTATTTGACTTCAAAAATTAAATTATATCTTTAATTTAGTATATATTTACTCCTAATATATGTGAAAGGCCAAACGGTTGAACATATGCATGTATACATACATACACACTTCCACGCACATTTCCCTAAACATGCATCCTGCTCCAATCTTCATATATTATTGAAGGAGGAAAGAAAGAGCATGCTTATTTTTAAGAAATTTCATTTAATTGATAAATATTCTTTTAACTTGTTATTTTTAAAATTTTAATGAAAATCAAACATAAGAATTGAACAAAACTCTCACTTACATGTCACGAATCCCGTCAACTGTTAATAAAAATAGGAGTATATGGAATTAAATCAATAACAATTGTTAAATACTCCTATTAGTTGGGAGTTTCTTGATACAAATTGAGCTTGATTGCAGCACAAATTTACTCTACCAATTGGAACAATTCACAAAGCCCAAGGTCTGTGGAGGCCCGGAATGACATAAGACATATGAAGTTCTTGTTAGTTAAGTTATTATGGGTTAAAAACTATATGGAGATTAGAACGGGACCAAAAGGGGTTTTGCGCCGAGATACGCACCGAGAGATATTTGCATAGCTGGACTGAGGAATTATGAATATGGTTTAAAATGGTAGCCCTGTATCCCTGTGGGAGGATAACTAAGAGTGGGCCAAGCCAGCCTACTTCAGTTTCTTTTAGTTGGGCCTTTAAAAGCCACAGGACTGGACCTGGACCAAAATTTTCAAGCCCATCCCTAGAAATATCAAATAAATTATTTTCATCTCGGTGTTCCATTACAAAACCATTGAAATTGTTTAAGTAATAAGCTAAGATGGGCCCGCATGGCCGTGCCAGAGCCTCGTCCATGATTTTGAAGGAGGAGAGTCAAACTTACCTACAGATGTCTAAGTTTGACTATAATTACGACCGACAATTTAGTTTGTAGCCTTCGCCAAAAACAGATGTGACTGCATTATTAAATAAGAGTATTGTTATGTATAATGATCTAGTCAATAATTTAATTAATGATCTTTATTAAAAATAATAAGACTTATTATATAAGTGGTGGATCCCATTATTTTTAACAAGGGTAATTGACTAGATCATTAAAAAACATCATTACACATAGTATTTCTCGTTAAACAACTAGGGACGTGTGCAAATTATATAGGAATAATAAAATAATATATAAAATAATAATATATTTAAAATTATCAAAACAAATATATATATATATATATATATATATATATATATGACTCAGAATGACCAAATTCTATGGGTGAGAAGGTATATTGTCATCTTATGTTTGTCTTTTACAATTTTAAAAGAGAATTGATACGTTTGTAAGTAAATATGTTAATTTTATAAGTTTTTGAAATTGAATTTTATTTATTATTTATATGAGTAAAATATTATTAAACTAATAATTTTATTAATAAAAATATTAATTTCATTGCAAAAAAATTGTAATGGAGGTGATGGCACATATGTTTTTTTTTCCTTCTACTTCTCAAATTTTGTTAGGTCTTTACACCATTTGACCACAAAACTTTATTTTACGCCGTTTTATAATAAATAACATGTATACTTTTAAGTTTTAATTAAATTGAAAGATAGATAATAAATTGATTACGTTTTACAATCTGCTGGAGTAGTAGTTATTCATTTAGGACTCCTGTTTATTAGCCGTACCAGTTAAATATCAACCTGGTTTTCCGATCTAAACCCATTTCATGGATACGTATCCCCAAGAAATCCAACCAATCTGAACGTAGATCTCCTAACCTCCTAGTATTATTATACATACACAATAATTGTATGTATATGTATCTGGAAGCTAAATACAAGGTATATAGTCTTTATTGCGAGCTCTATTCCAGGGGAGTGTGTGTGGGCTACCTGGCAGCAATGCATGCTCTCCTTTACCCATTCTCTCTCCTCTGAGACGTCACTTCCCTTTCCTCAATATCGTCTTCAATTTCTTGGATTTATCTAAATCTGCATTTGATTATTTTTACTTGCGTCTTGTTCATTTACTGTAAAATCTTAAACCCTCAATCCGATCTCACCCAAATCTGTTAAAAATTCAATCTTTTTTTCAAAAAGACAACCTAAAACCCTTTCGAAAGAATCAATTTATTTCCTTTAAATCTCGAAGCTTTAATTTCACCATGAAAGTTACCCAAAAAAATACAGAGAAACTCATTTGGGATCAAATGAGAAACCCATCAGGCACCCCCATTTCTGCTACTAGTACACAAACCCGAGCTTTACCAAAGCTGATGGTTTGGCTAATCTTGTTTGTTTCCGCCACTTACGTTATTTACACTCTCAAGCTCGCTAATTCTCGCTCTTGCGATGATGATATATTCCCCACAATCAATCATAGAAGCCTTTCTCTCTACCCATCAAATTCCAACTTCACAATTTTATCAAATTCTTCGATTTACAATCAAGCCCTAGGAGCTAAAAATCGAAAAACCCACCGGAAAACTGAGCTCAACGACATCGTTTTCGGCATTGCGGCCTCTGCCAAGCTCTGGGAAAAGCGAAAAAATTACATTAAGTTGTGGTGGAAGCCTGAAAAAATGCGGGGAATTGTTTGGCTAGATAATCCTGTTAAAACTCACAAAGACGAGGGCCTGCCGCCGGTGAAAATCTCCGGCAATACGTCTCGGTTTGCTTATAAGAACCGGCAGGGGCACCGGTCTGCTATTCGGATATCACGGATAGTATCAGAGACTTTCCGGCTGGGGATGGAGAATGTGAGGTGGTTTGTGATGGGAGATGATGATACAGTTTTTGTGACAGAGAATTTAGTGAGAATTTTAAACAAGTATGATCACAATCAGTATTACTATATTGGGAGCTTATCTGAGAGTCATTTACAAAATATATTTTTCTCATATGGGATGGCTTATGGAGGTGGGGGTTTTGCTATTAGTTACCCGTTAGCAAAGGCTCTTGAGAAGATGCAAGACAAGTGTATTCAGAGGTATCCTGGTTTGTATGGCTCTGATGATAGAATGCAGGCTTGTATGGCTGAACTCGGTGTCCCACTCACTAAAGAAGTTGGTTTTCACCAGGTCTGCATCTCTTTCGCTTGTTTTGATTTTTCTTACCTTTTTTGTTTTGGATTCTTTTTTAGGAAGAAATTTCATATGATTATTAATTTAGGGGTTTACTGACAATGCATATGGAAGTATTGTTATATTGGTGATTTTTATTTGTGAATCAGAATGCCATAAAATTTTGGTGCATTTAAATGTGGTGTACTGTCCATTTGTCCTATGAAGTTCTATTGAATTGGTGGTACTATGTGATGTGGATATATTCTTGTTGGAACATTAGTAGTAATGGAGCAACTTCTTTGCTCATGACTGGTGCTCATGGGTTTTTTCCCTGTGTAATGTTTTATGAAGATAATGATATTCAATTTATTTACTTTTCACTTTGACAATACTAATAGGGCTTGAACCTTTCAGTGTCTGTCGGTTGATTACCCCCAAATTGATACTGTTCTAAAGGCACGAAATCGTGGTAGGTATTATTGAGTTGGGACAGTTGGGGTCCTCGGATAATCATCATATGATATTTTGGATCAATATTGCCAAATGTATGTTGCTGTATACAGCATCAATCATGTAGAATGAGTAGTTCTAGTTAAAAAGTGGTAGTGCAATGTGGTAATTGTTTTTAGTTGAAAATTTGGTAAATATTTAATCATAGTCATGAAAAGTTGTTATTTGTTGTTGTTACTAAACTCTAACAGTAAATCTCTTATTGTGGATGGCCATCCAGTATGATGTTTATGGAAACTTATTTGGACTTCTTGCGGCCCATCCGGTGACACCATTGGTGTCCTTGCACCACCTTGATGTGGTGGAGCCAATATTCCCCAATGTGAGCCGGGTGGAAGCCCTACAGCGGCTTACAATTCCAATGAAGCTTGATTCGGCAGGTCTCATACAACAATCCATTTGTTATGAAAAAATAAAGAGTTGGACCATTTCGGTGTCCTGGGGATTTGCCATTCAAATTTTCCGTGGAGTTTTATCTCCTCGTGAGATAGAAATGCCATCAAGGACGTTCTTGAATTGGTATAAAAAAGCAGATTACACTGCATATGCTTTCAACACCCGTCCAGTTGCTCGAAACCCCTGTCAGAGACCCTTTGTGTTTTACTTGTCAAGGGCAAGATTAGATTCTATCACCAATCAAACAGTGTCTGTATATGATCGGCATCGTGTTCCTCATCCCGCTTGCAAATGGAATATGACATCTCCTTCAGAAATTGATAGAGTATTCGTTTATAAGAGACCTGATCCACAACTATGGGATAGAGTAAGCACCAATTCACTTCTAATACTACTTCGATTCTCAACTATTGCCATCAACGTATACTATAATTACTCATAACAGAATCCAATATCTGTTGTTAAAGATAAATGCGATTTTATAGTGTGACCATGACATGCTTATTTGCAACCATGGTTGCTTCCTGGGCTTCTTTTAAAATGTAAGAAATGTTTTTTTTTTTTTTTGGATTTGTCAATTTGTACCCTTGTCAGAGTGATTTGCGCAGGCTCAATCCTCAGGCTTTTATAGTAGCATTTTGAAAAAGATGTCTTTAGCTCTTTTCTTGTGTATATCAAATACTTGTAATGTGCGTCTTTTTCTCATTGTTTTTGTTTTGATTATCTTTTGGCAGTCCCCAAGGAGAAACTGTTGTCGGATATTGGAGTCGAAGAGAAAAAACATGGTTTTGGATGTGGGTGTCTGCAGGGAAGGTGAGATCAATGAAATATAAGGATAAACCACTGAACGAGGTCTTTTTTCTAGAATTGTATTTCACACTTATTTCTTTTCATTCTTAGCAATATTCCTTAATTTATTAATTTTCACACCATTTCTGGCCATTGACAACAACCATTTGGGAAAGAAATGATGAATGTAAAAAGTCGTAGGGCGTAATTATAACACATGTATAATGTTATGGTTTCAGTGTAGTTTCCTGAACTATGGAATTTCTTTTAATCTGATTTGGATTTATTATTTATACATATGAGGTGTGATAATAAAAATCTATTGTTGACACAAGGGTCATGCATAATGATCCAACTCTTGTTGCGAGGAAACAAGAATATGCTTAGTAAAAATATACGAGACTTATATTTTATTTGTTACAATTGAGCATATCACATGATGTTTTGAAGGTTATAAAGAAGTGTCATTCATGCATTATGATTAAAGTGGGCTGTTGGTCATGGTGTAGTAGCACTATGGATTATAACTTTTAGTTGCTGCTCATAATACAAGCTATCCTATACAAGCTGTAGTTTATATATGATGTGCTGATGGTATAATATATTTGCGTATTGTTGTATAGGTAGAGGGTTAAGTTCTCTCTCTCTCCCACACTCTTTGGATCTTTAAATTAGATGGTGACGGAAGAGAAAATATATTAGTAGTTTTTTGGTTTTTCAACGGTGTAAGGTAATGCGGTCCTTGGTTAGTCAAATGTCGAAGCTAATGGTGTTTGTCAAACCACACTTTTGGGGTGTTGTTATGAACTGGTAAACTGTCCTTTTCTTCTTGAACGGTCTCCTTGTGTTCACAATGCATCAATGTTATGATATTTATAATGTATTAATGTCAATGCTAGGGCTTCGTTTAAATTAAAAATTTAGAACGAAAGCGAGTTGGTACAAAAAAGCAAGGTGTTTATCAACATTAAGGTCCCATATAGGTAGGTATAAAGCATGTATAATTAGGGACTGTATCACTCTCCTTTTGTTTTATGTTTCCCATTAGTGAAGAAAAGTGTTATTATATTGCAATAATTACAGGGCAGTGGGAGAGAATGGTTTCATGAGAGGTTGAAATGTTGATGCAGTAATAATTTTCATGGCAATTTTTTTTACCGTGTAGTAGTATTTAGAAGAACTCTTGGTCATTTGGATGTCAATAAAGGCACCTGGGCAAGTGGGGATGGTGCTCACTGCTCTGAGTCTGAGCCCTGCACTGCACGTTATAAATGGTTCCTATTAGGTCTGTCCCTGTTTACGAAACTAGATCATTCTTTTCGATGGAAATTCAAATTATAGAGAACTGTAATTTTTAGGAGGATGTAACAACATTTATAATTTTGGATATTGGGCTTGGAATGTTTGCACTTATTTATACACAGATTAATACTTTTAAATATTTTTTTATTCTTAAATTAATTTTAAGATGATAGTTTCATGAATTATTTTTTTTATTGCTGAGATTAATTACGAGGGATTATACCCCATGAGGTTTTAAGATGTTCTTAGGAGTTAAAATATAATCCATAGATTGTCATGAACTAATCAATTAATCTAAGGATAAATATTAGAGGATACGGGACGTTAGGAATCCCTCGTTTGCGCGAGATATTTCTTATAATAATAATTGTTTAAAAAAATTATAAAATATTTTTTTGTACATAATATTTAAGAGAGTTTACTTAATTATACAAAATAATTATTTTTATATAATAATTCATATAATTATATACGTTGTCCCTCACTTTTCTTTTTATCTACTAAATGTTATTTGAGCAAAAATAACTATTATAATAAATATTCCCTCCATTTCATAATAATAGGCTTTTTAGAGAAAAAAAAATTTGTTTTAATTTATTTGTCGTTTATAATTTTTTAAGAGAATAAATTATTTACTTTTTTATATTACCCCTAACTTATCTCATTGCTCCAAAAAATTACTCTTATATTAGTAATTTTTAACACCCCATAAAGGGGTCGTAATGAAACTTTAGACAAATTTTAATTATTAAATGATAATATCAAATGACTTCTTTAATTTATGTGCATGAAGTTAAATCAATTATTATTATGGAATAGAGAAAGTATTAGCATAAAAAAAATGTTTAATGATATTGAATTTAATTAAGACGCTGATTTTTGAAAATGATGAAGTAGTATTTTCGGAAAGTGAAAATTCATTATTTTACTAAAAAAAATATCCAAGAGTGACATATCACCATCCTACTTGAAGCAGCTGTTCAATTGCAAATTATTTTGCATCTGAGTGAGTCTGGTCAGGTCTGCTCTTGTTGGAATCTTATTGCTGGGCTCCATTCATTTAACCACCGCACGTAGTTACATCAAACCCTAGAAGGTATTAGCACTCCCACGTTCATTTTTAATTGAAGTTTTTTTTATATAAAAAAAAAAAAAGAAGCACAAAGATTGTAAAATTTAAATAATATTTTATTTAATTAATTAAAATAATTATAAAATTTTAATATTATTTTTCTAAAATTTATTAAAAAATATGAAAAAAAATAAATTACTCGTATTTAATGTAGAGATAAAATAAAAAATTAAGTCATTTATATTTGTTTAAAATTTACAAATAACCAATAAAAAAAGAAGAAATTTTATTTTTTAAAAGAACAAATAAAAAAAACGAAAAGAGTACAAAAATTGTATTCACGATTACCGATGAGATCCGGTCCGAGTCAATAATGGGCTCCAATGAAGTGTTGAATTGGCGGATGTATTACGTATACCAGCTGTGATAACGAGTCTCCTTTAAAACTTGCATGTGATATTTGGTGAGGTTTGTCGAGGCTTGGGCTTTTAGAATTTATATTAGGAGACGTTACATTTGGTTTCATTTTTAAGTGTTATATTATTATTTTTAAAAACTAATTACCCCTTCTATTTTTTTTATTTCTTGTTTTGGATAATAAAATTTATTTATTTTACTTGTCGTTTATAAATTTTACGAAAGTATAACTAAATTTCTATATTATCTCTATATTAAATATTAATTTGTTTTATTTCATCTTTTTTAATAAATTTTAAAAAGATAATATTAAAATTTTATATTCATTTTGACTATAAAGTATTAATTATATTTTTTAATATTTATATTTTTTCTTTAAACATTAAATAAAAAAAATTAACAAAAAATCCTCTGACGCGCATTCCAGTAAGTAATGAGAGTGGATGACTTTCGACAAGTGGCTGTACATATTTAGGTGCAGTAAATGATACTCCTACCGTCTTACGTTGAGATGTAAGGTAAAAGAGAAGTCATTAATGGAAAATTTTAAATTAATTTTAAAAAATTTATCTGTTAATTTTATCGCAAAAAAATATAGAAGAATATAATCTTTTTTTTTTTTTATATTTTATAAATAAGATAAGACTATATTTATTTATCTTTTATAAAGATAAAATTTATAGATAATTTTTTTAAATAAATACAAAAACACCTATCATTAATAGGACTGTAATGAACGATCATCTTCTTACGTGGCATCCAAATTGAAAGCAGTTGACAGATGGATACATATATATATATATATATATATATATATATATATATATATATATATTTTTTTTTTTTTTTTGCTAAGTTCAGCTGAAATCTTAACATTCCTGCCTTTAGCAGGAATGGATCCCCCGACCTCTTGGACTCAAGAGCCTTTGAGTAGTTGTTTTATCAACTGTCTCTGCCCGTGGTGATATAATTATATCACCACGGCCAGAGACAGTTACTTCCTTTTTCCCGAAAATTAAAAGTCACTTTCTTAAAATGTCTAATGTTTCAAATATACAAATATCACCCTTGTATATTTAATGTATTTATCCCAATTTAGGGGTAAGGTTTAAGTGGAAAAGAAAATAATTAATTGTTCCATTGTTCTGCTACTGTCTTCCAATGTTCATAAGTTGCTGTCAAATACATTTGAACTCTCGACTTTTATATCAAGAACATTCATCTCTCGACCTCTATAACGAAAAAAGTGAGTCGCAAGTAGCCATCAATTCTCAATCAATAATGTTGAGATATAAACTTCTCCTAGAAAGTAGAAACTGTTTTTCTATGGGTAGACTCTCATCCGGGATAAATGTAGTAGTATATCATCCCAGTGGCGAAGCCAGAGAATTTTAGCGAGGGGGTTCGGATTATGCATGTAATTTTTTTTTCGACGACCTCTTAGTCGGTACTAGAACGGCGGAGTCTCTTTTCGGAGTTCGGACCGTAAATGCGGTAAATCTAGCCTGCGAGTTCTCATGTTCTGAAAATATTGGATAATCACTTCATTATCAATGCGCCTAAAAACATCTCTCTCGACATAGCACACCAAACAGTCGGTGAGAAAGTCATTTCCCATCTTGTTGCGCAAATCTGTCTTGACAATATTCATCGCATAAAATACTCGTTTCACACTAACAGTCGCAACAGGCAAAACTAAAGCCAACTTGATAAGAAGATATACCAAATAAAAAGTAGTGTGATATCCCACCTCAACCATATTAGTTGCAAGTTCTCCGACATCTTCTAGTTTAGAAAATCTTGCATTTCCTTTCATTTCAAAAATTCACATCTTTAATTGTTCTTTAAGCTCCATTCGATCATCCATTGAAAAGTCTTGTGGATATAGCTCTGCAAAACGAACCAACTTTGGAAGACTAAAATTGGAGAACGAATTCTTAGGATCAAGTACGTACAAATAATTTTCCTGCTGGGGTGAGACAATTTTTTCGTGTTTGTTCATGTCATGAATTTATATATTGATTAAATCTTAGTTTTGAGTAATTTATGCCGAATTACAATTGAAAAATATATTAATATATAAGAATAGATAAAATTATAAGAGGATTTTATTTATTAGATATCTCTCCAAATGATTTATCATTAATATTAATCCCTATAATTGACGATAAAAAAGTTGACTTACATAAATATCACAATATAAATCATTTTCTTTTAAAGATATTGACTATAACATAGTCTACTACCCAGAAATAATAAAAATTTACAAAAAAAAGGGTATATTTAGTGTGTGATATTTGTGTCTAGTTAATTGCACGCAAGAACATGTATAACACCAGTCTTACATGTGCAGTATTTTAATTGAAGTTGTGAATAACTCATATTTTTTGTTTCGATTTTATTTACAGTTTAAAATCAACAATTCAACAGAATATTTGATTGACATAAAGGGGGTTGACACCTATATATCCATCTTTAATTCTTTATGTATTTGACACAACAATTTATAAAAATTCTTGTTTAAACTTCTTTATGCATTTACAAATGAACAAAAATCTTATAAAACACATAATATATATAATTTATGCCGTTATGCACCCAACACCAAGATAAAATACATAAAATATATATACTCCCTTCCGATGACGGGAGGTCCGTGGACCCCCTAGGACCCCCCTCCCCTCCGCCACTGTATCATCCAATGAGTCAGGGGGCGAAGCAACATGCGTAGTGGGGTTAATTGACCTCTGAAAAAAATAATTATTTTATAATATAAGATAAATTTTAAAATTTTTAAGTATTATATATAAATTAACTCCATTCAAATTTTATAATTTTTTTATTCTACGAAATTGAATTAAAATTTTATAACTTTGTCAATTAAATTTTAACCACATGACTCGTATCTCCTCAAAATATGTATCTTTTTCTATAATGCTTTTAAACTAAATAATAATCTTATTTATACTATTTTTCAAATTAATTAATAAATTAATTATTTATGAACAGTTGTGATTTGAAAAGTCTATTATGAGTCAATATAATTTACATATACCATATATTATTAGTTATTATATTGTCATTGTAATATAATATATATTTTATAGATACATGTGTGTGTGATCCAAAAGTACAAAAATATTAAAATAAAATTGGCTCGGGAACACTGCTTCTAACCCCGCCAAAGTATTTAAAAGTTTAATAATAATTTTAATCTCACTAAAATATATTTTTGACTTCGCCCCTGTAATGAGTTACTCTTGGGTACAAGTCCAAAAGCAACTCTTGTTTGTTTTGTTTACCTGCTAGACTAATGTCTCAGAATCTAACTGCTACTTCAAATAAGAACAATTAAAGATATAGGAATTTTGTTATTGTACTAAAAAAATCAGACAAAGCACCAGGTCACCTTGTTATAATAGGCATCACTTTCACCACTCTTCTGTTCCAGTTCTGCTGGCACTACTGCCACCTTGCTCTTTGGATGACTATATATCTCTAAAATGCTTTCCCTAATATCAGCTTCCAAACTCTTGATAAAGTTGACAAACTGAGAGTCAAATATTGATGAAAGTATAGGATTTTCCTCATTCCTCTGATCAGTTGATTCATCATCGTCAACATCTTCTATCTTTGCTATACTAGCCGCACTGGATCTTGTCAGTGGTTTACGGGGTTTGGCTGGCTTTGCAGATGAAAAAAGAAAACTTTTATGCATATCATCGAATTTTAGTAAGTACGATGCAAGTCCAATTTTCTGGCTAATGGCATCAACAATGCTAAATGCATCCTTTCAAGCATCGCTAGTTTTATTGTATATAATAACACATTCTCCCAAAAGCAATGCTGCCATCCCCCGTTATGCACACTGTTGTGTTAGGATTGGATACTAACTCAAGGAGATATGTTAGGTGAGGACGTGAATCTAGAAAGCACTGCACAGCACTTGGATAATCAAAGAGCCATGTGACCAGTAGTTTCAGAATGATCGGTTGGACATGTAAATTCCCTGATGTACTTGATTTCTGATCATTACCTTTCATGGAAGACGCAACAGCCAAGTATTTCATTGTACGGTGCAATAAGGGCTCCGGTGGTCCAAATGACAACAACGGGGCTTCGAGTTCAATTCGTAAAACCTGAATGAAATTCTAGGTTATGGTAAAACTGTAAAAGAAGGGAGGAAGGAAACAATGTGCAGCCTCAGTCCAGATTAACCTTAATGCTGAAATTATATGCAATTTTCTCAAACAATGGACCAGATCCTAATTTTACTAGAAGCAAGAAAAATATAGGTGAGAATATGAGATCACATACTAAGCATACCTTTTCTTTGCATTGGATATTATCCTTTAGGACATAAGAAAGAGCACTGGAAGCTCTGCAACAAGTCTGCAATTCAAAAATTAGCTGGATGGTTTTCCATAACAAGTTCAAGCAAAAGCAACAAACGAGCTAATGTGATGTGTGGTGCCTACAAAACTTATAAGCCTATGAATATAGTAAAGAGAAGTTCCAATAACACGAGTGAGCCAAACAATTAAAAAATGGCCAACCAAACCAAGCATTGCATACTAAACCAATCAATGCTACCCCAAAGTTTTCCAATATTCTCCTTACAAATGCACCAAGGTATTATAAAATGGTTTGAACAAATTCACATTACTCAAGGCTGCTAATGAAAACAAAAAGAACAGTGAACAGAACACTCAACATGTAATGACCCATCATCTGCATTTCCATTTCCTAGCAAAATTAATATGCAAAATATGAAGAATACCACATTACCTCAAGATCACCATCATTTTCGCTCATGGTAAGGCCACTTAATAGCATGCTGCCAGAGAGAAGATAATCAGAAGTCGCAGCAAGTTCAGCCACCAAAAAAAAGGTAAAAATCCACATTTTGAATTGCAGATATTGACACAACATAAAAGCTCAAAATTTCCTCGAAAGAATGCTGCATTAAAATGCAAACAAATCAAACCAACCTTCCAAATGACATGTTCACATCTTCCTCAAGTGGAGCATGAATCATTGAAATATTGTAAATATACCTTCAAGAAATGTTGTAAATATACATTCAAGAAATTATCAGAGACGCAACAAAAGAATACATATTTTAATGATGGCGGAACACACTCAGCCACTACACTTGGGGTGTGCACCAGATAAATAACCGGTGGAAGCACACAGGGCACAACAAAACTATACTTAAGAAGAAAGAGAAATTAAACCAGCATTCATATGTAGAACATGTTCAAAACCTGAACAAAGAGGGCAACTCACTGGAAGATTAAATTCATCAATACAAACCTCAAAAAAGCACTTAAAAATATAGTCGGCAGCTAAAAATTCTTGCGCGCTAGAAGTTCGTAAGATGATTCGGAGGACAGAGTTTAGAGCAGGTTCCTCATATGACTGCTCTCCGAGGACTTTGCTTGCAATGGCATCAAGATTCTTCAAATGTCCTGCCATCAGATCACCAATGCATCGAAAGGCCTGGCACACTTACAAGCAAATTATCAATGTTAAAGTGTAAGGACTTCTTTATTTACTTATTAATTAGTTCCTCTTACCGACAGAATCTTTTGAGAAGGGTGTCATGATGTTTCTTTATTCATTGTATACAGAATATGCTGCGCGTAATTAACAGTCCTTTTGATTTCAGTCAATTGCAGCCTTAAAATCTTATTTCCTCTGGATTTTGCAAGTTTGAATCTTTAAAATTAATGGCCTAAAATTTCAAAACCTGTACAATAAGCCCCTTGAGAGGACA
Organism: Hedera helix; assembly: GCA_947179155.2. Taxonomy (NCBI): domain Eukaryota; kingdom Viridiplantae; phylum Streptophyta; class Magnoliopsida; order Apiales; family Araliaceae; genus Hedera; species Hedera helix. Next base: position 45,310,277 of record OX359273.1, read on the forward strand.
ACATAGATGAGTTTTATTTCTAATTTTCAAAATTTTGTCTATTCAGTTCATAGGGTCAAAAGAATGTACTCTTAAAAAATAATACAAATCTTAGTAGCTTCTTTTGTTATCCTTTCTGAACTAAAGTAACTAAATGGCTATGTGGATAATTGCCCACCTTAACTTCGGAAATAAAAGCAAATTATAAGGTCTTATATTTAAGAAAGAATAGGATGAGAACACAATTATATATAACATTGACCCCCTTCGATTGTGTTTGTCAGACTGGAAAAAAGAACAGAAAGGAAAGAATTGAAATCCTATTATACTCCATTTCTTTACTTTTCATATCTTTTTTTTGCTCTATGCTTTCCGATTTATTTATACTTAAGAGTAGGGTTTCCAACACACTCTTAATCTGATAATAAAAAAACAGTAAATATTATATTTTGATTTCTGTAGCCGTTAATCCAGGCTCTGTCCTGGGGAGTCGGGGTAAGCAAAAATTAGTCTTCTAAATAAACTTTGCATGTCGCAAGGTTTTATAATTGATTTAATATTTCTCTTTTTTACAGCTCATGAAATTTCTGTTGATAATGTTGTTCCTTTTAAAAAGAACAATTTTTTTGGGGGATCTAAACAGCCGGAATGTTAGTAGTTTTGAGCAACCTTGCGCCCATGTTTGAGATTAATCCTTTTCTTTTTATATATATGGATATATATAAGTTGTACCCTTTGCTTCCATCGAGTTGCTTACACCCTTTTAACTAGGAATTGAGATTTGAGACACATGAGAATGCACACATTTTTTAAAGCAGGCACCATATTACATTAACTTGATGAAAGCTAGTCATCTTACCGCACAACGCACAGCAACTTCCAACATTAAAAGATGATCCAAAACTTTTCTCTACAACCAATAAAATAATTTAAGTGAGAGATTATTCAAGATAAGATTTTTCAGGTGTACCTTACCACAGATAAAATTTGATAAACCTGAACTAAGACGGTTTTACTTGTCAGTTTATTAGCATCTTTTCCAGGCTCAGTTTCTGGACTTCCCATCATTAGCAAACTAATGCTTTCTAGCACACCAAGTAGATTTATCATCTACTGGTTCAAAGGATAAAAATAATAATCAGGAAGACTTGTGCAAATATATGAAACTATATTCAACTTTCCTTACACAAGCAAGAACATGTAGAGAGTAGTTTATATATCAGGTGAATAAAATCAATAAACAAAACGAATAAACAAATAAGAAACACTTCAATTTTAACCTTCTGTTGGGTAAAGCTGTATGTATTCCCTCTGAGCTTCAATATATATATCAAAGTGTCAAAACTTATAGTCTCCCTCAGCAATACCTGTTAAACATATCTGAACGGTGGGTAATAGTGGCAAAGCACTGGTGTGGCACTACTGATACTCACTTGTGTTTCATGGCCTCTCTCTCTTTCATGTGTATATTTATATATAGATATATTATAGAAAAGACCAATATAAGCTGCCTCCCTTGCAGTCAAAACTCTCCTCTAATACTAATAGCAGAAAGCTTCAAACTTAAAGTTAAAATGTTCTAATTATGATCAAATGGATAAATATACCTATATTTAAAATATAAAAGCACTATGTATAATCCTCAAAAGGTTGTTTTAAGCATGATGTTCCAGAGATAAATTCAATATTATATAAACCTAATGCTTTGTACACCCTTTATAAACACCAATTATATTGTACAATTAATTATGACAAGGAACAGAAGAATTAGAAATTGTATACAACTAAATATGAAGGGCACCAATGCACCATTCTACATAGGCATATAAAAAGGAATCAAAGTAACAGACCTTATTAGATGTATTGTTGCGGAGAAGATTGTTCAACAATTCAAGGCAGTCCTGGATAGTGACAAATATAAATTAGCAAAACTGGAAACTTAATTATTCCTCGGACATTTAACTCTAGCATAGATTAATAAATATTGACCACAAGCAGAACTAAATGAGAGGGGAAAGTTCTTTTGATAAGAACTTTTTGCTCTGATTAGTTCTGCTAATTTTTCAGGATCACAAAATGAACACGCAAGATGATTGATACAAGCTGCAATCATCATGCATATATAAAACTAGGAACCAGACAATACATCCAGAAGTACTTTAGGATAAAGCTAAACTTAACTACTGTATACGCTTCTTGCAGGTCATAAATTGCAGAAATATCCAACTTAACACTACATAGTACATATGTGCAGCTATGTCCAGAATCTTTCAACAACTAGTCTTCATCTTAAGGCTGCATCCAATGCATAACAGAAGAAGCAATAAGCAATTGCAGAACATGTATCATTTAAATGTTATATGAAAATAACTTATATTATCATCTATACATGCATGGACGGTAACTATGACGTGCAGGAAGCCACAAGTAAACCAAACACGGCAACACCACACAGGGACTGAAATATATATATATATATATATATATATATATATATATATATATATATATATATATATGCATTTGCTTGTAAATTTATTAAACTCGTGTATATTGTATGCATTAGCTTTTCAGTCCATAAATGTATGTTTTCTTTTAAATTAGTATGCTGATAAGTGTACTGTACTTGTATTTCAAAAACCATAAAGAGAACTACAACTTTAAACTGAACCACTACTGCCATTGTATTTACATGCATTCCGTAAATAATAATTAATATCCACACAGCTGTAGAACATGAAAATAACATTTGCATGAACAGCTGGCCAATAATCCAATTATTAATTGGGATAAGTATCCACATCACAACCAAAAAAAATCACAACCTTTTTCATAAAGGAGTATCGCAGAGTTGTAATAGTGGCAAAAAGGTCTCACTAGTTGAAATTCGAAAAAGAAAATAAATAAAATTGAATATCAAAGTCATATCTAGTGCTTGGACCTAAATATAAGCTGCAATCAGTAAACTACCTGCACAACAACACATCCTTCTGAACCTCCTTCCTCGTTAATAATACTGAATATCTTCTCAAAAGCGCCTTCAAGACCACAATTTTTTTAAATTTCCTAAGATTACAGTAGAAGTAGTATTAGGCTGAAATTTAAAACCAAGTTTGATAAAAGTTCTACAACATAAATGTAAATGACCATGAGAGACAAGTAGCTTACCTCAGCTTCCCGGGTCAAGTACATGAGAAGTAACAAAGCCTCATTTCAAATAACCTAGAAGGCAACACACATTTTCATCAGCATTTAACATGGAACAGCAAAGAAGAAAAAAATGTAAATTCAGTCACCAGGTTCATACCTCACGATCCATAAGTATATCCATAAGCCGAGTTATCCCGCGAGGAATGGTAAGAATAGTTTCCTGAAACCTGAAAAGGGATGTCAGCTATCTTTTCTCCCCACAATGCTAGAGAATTAAAAAAATTACATGCAATGGGGAGAAAGTGGAAATGTAAAAAATTACCTATTTCGAGAGTTCGTGAGAAGGGCAGTCAAAAGTTGAAGTGTATAATATCGTACATAGAAATCCTCCTCTGACTGCCAAGGTATATTATCGGCAATTTTTCAACCATACTCACAATCCAAGCAAATCCCATAATTAATTAACTGCGCTTAAAATAAAGATATAGTGCCCTCACCAGCAAACTTAAGAGAAGGGAAATGCTTTCTGCTTCGCTAGATAGCAAATCAGTATTCATGAGAGATGGTTGAACCTCATTTGGCGACCCTTTTGCATGGGGAATTAGAGTTAATGCACTCACGAGAGTTTCAAGAGCTCCACAAACCTTCATCCATCAATTGAAAGAACATAGACATATTAGTACGAAGTGCTTTGAGCATGGCAACAATAATTAACAAAACATCAAATAACATATTAGCATGAGTTTCAAGGAAAAGTGCTGAATTGCTGGTACATAAGATGGTGGAATGAAGAACCAGAACTAGTTCTCCATCTAACACCAGGAAAATCATCTCATGACAGATTGAAGTGTAATATAAATTTCTCAAAGAAGTACGTTGCAGGCCTGTGCCCTGTAGTATTTTCTGCAAACTCATGCTTGATCCACAACCAACATCTTTGTAACAAGACCACAGTGGGCAAAAACAATAATCGAAAGGCAGCAGAGTGACGAGTCGGACAAAACAAGATAAAAATTAAATGCCGAATGGTCCAGCACTACTCAGTCCAAAGTTAATATAAATATGTTATAAATTTCCTGTTTCCTAGTAGCTCCTTCCTCACTCAATATTATTTGTGAGACCAAACCCTTGAATTCCAGTATATGGATTGTTGAAATTTAAGTGTCACCATTGAAACCTTAGCTGAAAACATGCCATCACTTTTGACTTCTCAAATAGAAGTATAAACCAGAAACAAAATATAAATGTATACATATAAGATGATGCCAGAAGCTTTTATACCATTTCAACATTGTCGTGCTCTTCCTTCAAGACACTCAAAAGTACAGGAAAGCCTGTGATAGAAGTGAGTAACTTAATAATGAACCGCAAGCATGAGGTAAACTACAATCTTTTCTAACAAAAAGTGCTCACCCATGGCCCCAATTGCTAGTTGGGCAGCACGACTTTCTGCTACTACAGATTGCAGCTCAGCTATTGCATTTCGTCTATCCTCTGCCAGGATGCCATTACTTATACGGACAAGCAAGCGTTCAACATAGCTGCTAATATGAATCGTAAATTAAATGATTCAAACCAGTAAAATTGAAATCAAGTAAGCAAACTATAACTTAGAAATAAAAAAAGTAGACAGGATGATGCCACAATAGACAAGTAGTCTAATTTGATAAAAACCATGTGCATGGAAATACTATACAGCATGGCAAGTTTCCACCTTGATATATACAAATGGTTAAAACTGAGGCAAAGGGCTTCCTAAGAAAGGAAAATATAACAAACTATTTCACATGACAATATATTCTATATGGGTAAATTTAGTATATTATTGTTCCTTTTAGAGTCAGTTGTCAATCAGTCCTCTTCTCTTTATATGTTTCATTTAAAGAGAATAAAAGAGCATTCACTTTCATATTGCTAAGGGCTTACACACTGAATTATACCAGATATCAAAATTTTCAACTCAACTCAAATCCCCTTTATCCCAAACAAGTTGGGGGTAGGCAGAAAACACTGAGAGAAAATAAATTACCTGTCTTCATTAGACCCAGAATTCTCATTTCCAAACATACGTCCAACAACTCCCTGCAAAGATCACCAAAACATTGAAGTTCAATTATTGAAAATGTGTGTTTATATGAAGTTCTATACATAGTTAATACGGCTAAATACTACCACTATACTTGTAGAATAGCACCTTGTAACCAGAAATCAAATCCATCTCTCTATCTGTAAATGGCTCCACTTGACTTCGTATGAACTGGAGCTATGAAAATAAAAGTTCTACAACATATTGAGAAGAAGAACCTATTAAAACGTCAATCCCTTGATCATAGATTAGTTGTTTCCGCTTTGATCTTTGACAAACAAATAAACTACCAGTGCCATAAGTTAATACATTTAAGCTGAAATTTGTCCCTCATAGTTTTGAACCTCTATATTGAACTTTGGCCTCTTAATGACATCTTCTAGCAAAATCATGATAATCTTCGATTAATAATTGAGTAGTTCAGAATAATTGAATAGTTCAGAATGTATGTTCAATATTGTGTACAGTGTGCGTATGAAGTACAAGCAGACGCGAAGGAAACGCACATAAACGAATAAAATTGTTGATTCTTAATCAATCAGGGTATATGTATAAGTGTGATTTATATTGAAGAGAGAGATCTCGATGAGCAAATTTGGGTAAATTTAAGACGTCAGTCTTACCTAGATAGAAGGTTTCACTGTAATGTTTCCGTATATGTTTAGAGATGAATATCGGTCGTCGGAGCTCCGGTGGGAGAGATCGGGAGTGAATTAACTCCGTTACAACTCGGCGACAACTGAAGAAGGAATTGACAGGTTTTTTGTTTCGGTCATCGACAGCAATAGATTGACCTGCTAATTTACCTAATGATTTTGGAACCAAAAACTTTTGTCTTTGTGACGGAGGGAGAAAATAAAGAGAATTTAAGTTAAATAGTAGCCGGGCTTATATTTTGTCGGTAAAAATTATACTTAATATAATTATTAATTTTAAATATTTTATTTAATATTTTTAAATTTAAAATTATTAATTTAAAAATTATAAAATAACTTAATATAAAAAATTATTTAATACCGTAATCGTCATCTAGGCATTGCAGTTCAAACCATTTTGGTGAAATATATACATTTATATCTCCAAGTTTAATTTTCTACCAAAACTGTTTCTCCTTTTTATGGGCACATAGATCATGCGCGATACATTGAATTATCAAAAAAATTAAAAGAAAGCTTGAAAATTGCAACCAATGTGCATGCATGGTTTACAGGCACAAAGACATATTTTTATGACATTATGTCAAGAGCACATAATCAATTATTTGTAGGGACGACTCAAGATAATTTGGGGTATAAAGTGATACTTTTAAATGAACTTTTTTATGTTTAGTACGTCTTCCATTAACTTTTATGGTCAAATTAACTATTTTTTAAATTAATATATCTTATTATTATTTAATATATATGTAAAAAGCCTATAAACATTATAAACTATATACAATTTAATACTAATCTCAATGTTTACTTTTTTAAAAATCTAAATATATATGTTTAATTGTTATTTTTAAAAATAATCAATTTGACTACAAAAGTCAATTTAAGACTTTTATCTTAGGACAGAGAGAGTATTAATATTTATTTTTATTTAAATGAGACTTTTTTTTATATTGTTAATTTTTTTAGATATTTAATATTTGAATTGGGTTATGGACCCTAAAGGATTAATTGAACTTATATTTTTATAAGATTTTTTTTATATGAATTATTTATAATGTTTAAAATTTTAGAACCTTCCTTTTAAATAGAGCCTAAAACCCACACTTTTTTTGTTAAGCTGTAGGACTGGCCCTAATTACTCGAGACAACTACATTATAAGGAGTACTGTATCGTTTATATGCATGAAGCATACTCTATCATACATATATATAGAGCTGGCTTTTATCGGATATTTTTCGAATTCTATTTAAACATGAAATAAAATTGAAGTATTCGAGAATTCGAGTTGAGAGAAAAATTATTAAGATACTTCTCGAATTTTATTAAAAAAATAATTTCTAATATAGAAAAGAAAAACTCCTATTTTAAATAAAAGTATTATTTTACAAAGCAATTTATTTGTAGGTAGTAGGAGTTTTATTTCGAATGTGTTCTATTTTAAATACCCTATAAATATAGTATTATGTTGAGTTATTGAAATGTAGTACAACCAAATATCATGTAGCATTTTAAGAATTAAGAGATGATGTGAGTGGATTTTGTACTTGTATGAGAGGAGGGGGTTTTGCAACTTTTATATTCCGTACAAAAAATATTATATCGTGGGTGGGAGAGTTCTACAATTTTTATTCCGTTTATGGATTCTCAAGTTTTAAGGCGTAAAATTTGATAAGATTATTGTAAGCCCATTATTTTGATGTGGTGGACATTCAGAGTTTGGTCTGTGATTTTTTTTTTAAAGAATTTTTCACGTTAAATCTTATATTTCTCTTTATTTTATTGTTTGGTTTGCATTGAGTACTTATATAATTCCCAAAAAATGATATTAAAACTAGGTTGATTTGATCCAAGGTAGAGAGGAGTTACTCGCATTGGTGTGACAAATAAAGGAAGTAAAGAATGAAGGACTTGAATTGGAGCTACATCATGATGAAGATGAATTAGAGATTTTGTAGTTATGAATGATCACTGTTGTAGTCGCTAGAAGATGAAGATGATGAAGATGTTGTTAAAGAATAAGATGATGAGGTGACTATGATGCAGATGATAAGGCAAATGCAGATGATACGAATGTTACAGATGACGCGAATAGTGCGGATGTTGCAAATGATGCGAATAGTGCGGATGTTGCAAATAATGCGGATATTGTGGATGATGACTACTACGACAACGGTAATAATGATGAAGTTGAAATATTTGCGGATTCGAGTCGAGAAAAAAATTGTTAAGATATTAGTCGAATTCTATTCAAACATGAAATTGAAGTACTCGAGGATTCGAGTCAAGAGAGAAATTATTGGGATACTTCTCGAATTCTACTGAGAAAATGATTGCTAATTTGAAAAGGAAGAACTCTTATTTTTAATAGGAGTATTATTTTGGAAAACAATCTATTTATAGTAAAAGTTTTATTTTGAAAGTGTCATATTTTGAATAGGAATAGAAAAATTGTGGGTTATTCAATAAATAAAGTAGTATGTTGAGTTGTTGAAGTGTAACACAACCTAACATTATATAGCATCATAAGAGTTGAGAAATGGTATAAGTGGGTTTTGTGGTTGTGCGAGAAACAGGGTTTTTAAAAATTTTATATTTTGTGCAAAAAAATTATATCATGAGAGAGAGTTTTGCAACTTTTATTCTGTGAAAAAAGTTGTGCCGTGGATCTTCAAGTTTTAGGGTATAAAATTTGAGATTATTATTGTAAACTCATTATTTTGATATAGTAGATATTCGGGATTTGGCCGGTGAATTTTTCCTTTAAAGATTTTTCACGTTAAATCTTATGTTATTTTATCTCTTTATTTTATTGTTTAGCTTGTGTTGACTTAATTCCCAACACTTGTCAATCAGAAGCCTTCTAGACATGTAATTTTGCATATTTGCATGCATATTTCAATCTTCCACAGTCACACCTTCACGGCCTTGACACACACACACACATGCATATATATACCTCCCTTTTTTTGTTTAATCTTAAAAAGGAATTAAATAAAGGCGCCTTTCGACTTGCTAGCTGCATGAGATTTGTATCTTAAAATAATTAACTGGAGTATCTCATGTATAGGGGTTGAATCAAAAGCAAGGAATTTATCAATATCTTTTCTGGAATGAAATTATATCAAGTTTTTGGAAGCAGGATGATATAGGGACCACAGTCAATGAAATGATAATAATGTACATATACATATATTGTAATCTGTCAATGAATAGTCATGATTTCCAAAATTGAAATCCCAACAGATTTTGGTGCTTGACTTGATTGGTGTCATCACTCCATAACGTAACAAAACAACCTTGATGTGCCTCCACAATTAAAGGTTGGAACTTTAATTTGGTTTCTTAACTAGAGCCATAAATGTCTTTTTATATGGTTTGAAAGAGAGTAACAGGGAGAGAGGGCATTCGCCTTCTTAGTTCTTGTAAATAGATTAATGCATTTTTTAAATAAAAAAAACGTAGAGAATCTACCCAAAGTATCATCAATATATGGAAAAGTGCAAGTAAGTTACATCCAAGCATTACATTCATTCATATCATTAAAAAAATATGTATAACACGAATTTCAATATAAAACACACTTTTTAATTGTGTAGATAAATATAGTGTTTGGATGTTGTAAGTGTAGACTTATTCTATTCGGATTCGGTTTCATGGTAAGTTCACTTTTAGACCAATAAGGTGTCGACACGCATGCTGAGGAGTGTTCTCTCTATCTGTGTATCAATATTTTATTGATCTAGAAGTGAATTTACCATGAAATTCACTTCATAATAACCGGATCCATTCTATTCTTTGAATCAATATATGAGAATTCCTATAGGTATAATCCAGCTAGCCTAGCAATAGTAAAAATATAGTCTTACAAGTTAATTCCAAGCGAACAAATTACACATGATTCAAAATTACTACTTTCCATAATAATATGTCTAACCAAAGTGTATATATATTACTAAATATATGTAATTAAGTAATATATATTTATAGTACTACTAATCTCATGAGATAATATACTTAAACCGATCTAACCATCTTGATCCTGCATATCGTTCTTAGCCAAGAATATTACTGCGTAACAACCTAAATTTTCTGATAGAGCCATCATTAAGTAATTAATTAATTATCTAGCGAGGTCATGGAGCAACTGTGCACCCATCAAGTTCCTATAAGGTAAATTCTGTCCTTCACCATCCAGAAGTGAATATTGAACTTGTTGGCACTCTTCAATGTGGTCTCTCGGGTAGAAAAGAGGAGTCTGAGAAGTCGGCGAATACGTTAAACTCACCCCTCCCTCACCATGCTGTTGCAAACCCAGTGTCAAAGACACACCTCCTCCACTCCCACCAGCACCACCAGTATTGAAATTCTGATCATTAGCACAAGAAACCGTGCCAGCCGAGTGATGATTGTACGTAGAAAAATCCAATTCCACCGCCCCAAACGAGTCCGTAATTCTACCAAAACTATGCTGATGTTGGTGCTGCAAGTGATTTTGAAGTTGCTTATTATTATTTTTGTAATTTTTCTCGGGGTTATTGATGATGGAAGAGAGACATTCTGAATCTATACGAACCAGCTGGTCCTGTGTCGGTTTCTGATCTTCGTTTAGCCTTTGGGGATTCGGATTAATCACTAGCCGGCCACCGTTTTCATCATCAAGAGTTGTAACTCCGTCGGAGGAGACAATGTTGTCGTGTTCTTTGGTTTCTTCTAAGTACATCTCTTCCACCATTGGTTTCCATAGTCTCACCCTTGCGTTTATGAACCAATTAGATACCTAAACAAGAAATATGTGTACACAACAAAAGTTATTTAAACAATTGATGTATTAAACAATATCATAACATATAAATCCAAAGTAATAGAACATATAATACCAAGTATTTATGTAGATATTTTGGAAGATCTTGGATCATTTGAATACAAGACATACACATCCCCCATCGAGAGTATAAATATATTCAAGATGAAAAACAAAATATGATTGTGATATTTTCAACGCTAAATATAAGTCTATGTAAATATATAACTTTAGATACACAGAGCAAAAGTCTACATTGCATATATATTGTATCGAATTCTACTTTTGTAATTTGAACATTATTAATGATATGTTATGATCCTAATTTTGTTCCTATAGACCAACAATATATGTCAAAATTTAATTCTAAGCAAGTATATATATATATATATATATATATATATATAGAGAGAGAGAGAGAGAGAGAGAGAGAGAGAGAGGGGTTTATATCAGTATAGAGAGAGGGAGAGAGGGAGAGAGGGAGAGAGAGAAATGTGGACGTGCCTGGCTTCTTGAGAGACCAGTTTGTCGGGCTAAAATGTGTTTATCTACATCGCTTGGGTACCTGCAATACCACTTCCATGAAACAAATTAAAGCACATACGAGACTAGAGTACAAATTGTGTGGATCAGAGACAGATGGTCCCAGGTTATTTGTAACAAAGAATCAAATCCACAGAAATATGTCTAACAGAAAAAGCACAAGCTAACAAAATCCGAAGAAGAAAATATATGTATATATGATTGATTAAAAAAAAAATATGACAAAATCAATATAGGAATCTGAAAGGTGGTGGATAGAACCTACCAAAAAATATTTTTGGGCTGACTTGCAAACAAATGACTTAAACTTCAGACCAATGGGCACTTGGTTCGTTGGTATAACTGACATCTATTAATATAGAGGTCGAGAGTGTGATTCTGCCTATGAAAACAGGTCCGGAAGACAAGAGTAGCGCGGTTGGAAGGTAACAGTAGCGCGTGATGAAAATTGAAGACAGTAAGTTATCCCGTCCCCCACTTAAAACTCCCTTGTGATGAAAATTGAAGACGGTAAATTATTCCCTTCCCCAGAATCCTTCCTAAGTTAGGATAAATTATTGTAATAAATTAGGACACTCAAAAAAAAATAAATGTAACAACTTCAGTAAAAACTGCAAGTGAGGTTTTCCTATTTGTTTCATGACGAAAACTTTAATATGTACTTGGAAAAATAAAAATCTAGTTTGTAATATATACTCAAATAAAGAGAAGCATTGTAGAAATTCACAAGAGTATAAAGATTTTACGGGTGTAGAAAATGCTCGAAGAGCCAAGCGCGAAGAATGGAGACAGATCTCTCAGGTAGGCCACGTTGGGGTCTCCATGGATGAGTTTCCATCATGTTCATCTGCTGGAATGCCTTCTGCTGTCTTAAAGTTTGATCAAGGACCCTAAGCCTCGGCGTCTCGCCTTGTGTGCTGCCTGGTGCTGCTGCCGTGTCCTTCTCTCCCATGGCCTTCTTTGTGGCCTTAATCTGACCTACAATCCCCTCTCTTAGGCACCTAAAATGCCTTGACATAGCCTTTGAAGCTAAGGCTGAATATACTGTTGCTGCCCCATTACCAGCTACTGCTTCAAAAGAGGACACAACCGCTTTCATTTGATTACAATAGTGCTTGTATCTTCTATCCACCTATAGTTTAAATATATACCCGTAAAAACAAAGAACACAAGATATGGTACAAGTTTCTGAATAATAGCATATATAGGATATATATAATTAGTTGGAGTAATAAAATGTCCCATACTGTTACTCCTAGTATGTAAAGAAGGCAGAAAACTATCAAAGAAGAATATTAGATGCTTCTAAAATTAAATGAATAGGCCAAATTGTCGCCATGTGGGCATTCATGGGAAGGCCCTCTTAGTTTCTCAGTCAGTTCAACATTTCAAGCCCCCCTCCCACTCCAATTCTTTCATATCAAGAACATTACAATCCTCTTGAATGTTCCTTATTTTATTTTGTTATGGTTCTTTACATTGAGAACTACAGATTTTCGAAACGAAAAGAAAAGAAAAGAATAATACTCTTTTCGTGTCAAATTAAATGATCATTATTGACTTTTAAAAGTCAATTTGAGATAATTTCAAACTCAAAACTGAGATAATTCATTATGTATTATGAAAAAATAAAATTTATAATGAGTAATACTTTTAAAATAGTTTATAATATTCATTATTGTATTAATTAAAATTTAAAACTTTATATCACTTTTGAATTTAAAAATCTCTTAAGTTCACTTTAAAAAGTCAACAATGATCAAATAATAGGAACGGAGAGAGTACCTATTTTCATAGAATATTAAAGCATGTGTATCAGTGTATGTATGTATGAATATACGTATGTATACCTCTTCTAGCATTTGAAGCAGCTTCGTTTTTCTTTTCGGCAATTCAAGAAACTCATGGGAATATAAAGAATGTTTCTTTGAAGAAGAACAAGTCCCAATATTCTGATCATCATCCTGTTCCCACTGATTGGATTTATGGTGCTTTGATTCTTGATGATGATGATCTTGACTTTGTTTGTTGTTTGTTCCAAGGTTACAGAACTCATTCAGAAGTTCCTGGGCTGGACCCAAGTACTTTGAGCCTCTGATCTGAAACTGGCCTGGACCTGCTTGATGCTGAAACTGTAGAATATTATTTCCTGCAGCATCTTTTCCCAAAAACCCATCTTGTTGCATCATTTGTTGTTGATGGAGTTGAATATTGTTCATGGGTTTGGATCCAAAAAACCTCATATGATCTTGGGCTTCTTGTTGTTGATGTCTCAGTTCAAAAGACTGTAATCCAATAGTGGAAGGATTATTTGAACTGAGAGAGAGTGAGAGGCCTTGACTAGGCCTTTCATTTGCACCACAAGGAAATACATGACATGACCTCAAATTTGATGGATCGTTATCATCTACAATCAATCTATTATTATTCTCATCATCATGCCAAGTTGTCGTCGAGTCAGCCCGTGCCACCTGCATCACGTTACTCTCACTGCTTGTGAAATTATGATCAGACTTGGTATTGTACTGATCATGATCATGTTCATGTTGCTGCAGCTGCTGATAAAAGTCATGACTGGTTGTTGGCTCGTTGATGGCCACGGTGACCGCCTTGGAGGAAGACGGTGGACCGCCACCATCCGGGTGGTGGTTGCCGCCAGTAGTCTTGCCAGAAAATAAGAAATCCTTCCACAAAAGGGAGTTGGCGTCCAGATTCTTATTTGGAGGAAACCCTATCATCTCCATGCTTGTAGTCAAGTTATAGAGCTCTATGGGATTACTGGACTGATGATCATGAAAGCTTTGCAACTGATCAGAATAACAAGAATAACCACGTGTAGATGATGAAACCATGTTGTTTGATTGATCAGCAGCCATACATCAAACACAAAGAGAAATATATCTCCTTTTGTGTGTTCTTGACATCACTCAACTAACTAGGTTGTTCTTATATTGATGGGTCATTACTTCGATATATGCTTTTCTGATCTGCAACCACAAATTAATCCATCAAGTTTCACTCCACTAAAAACCACACAGACAAAAGATAACAAAAAAGCCCACCATAAATTTAAACAAGTGGAATGAGAACATAAAGCAAATTAAATCAATCAATCAACAACAAGAACAACCAAAAGAAAGAAGTTCACACATAAGCCAATTTAGTACCCTTTTTGCTCAAAAGAAACTCAAAAGACTTTCTTTGCTTACTGTTTACACAAACTAGTATACATTCTTTTCTATGTAGCAATATAGAAAGAGAGAGATCTTACTGGTTTGAGAGAGAGAGAGAGAGTGTGTGTGTGTGTGTGTGTGTGTGTGTGTGTGTGTGTGTGTGTGTGTTTATGTTGATATTGGGAGGAAAAATGAGAGATTAAAGATGATAAAGAAAGAGAGGAAATGGAGATCTCTTGATGTTTTATGTTTTCTTTTTTCTTAGACTTGTTCTTTTAATAACCCAACATATTTATGGCGTGACATGAAAACCAACCAACCTAGGTAGGGAGGAATCCTACAGGATGATCAGAAGGTATGATCTGCCCCTCACAATTACTTACTACAGCAGGATCAAATATAGGGGGTCATAATACTTCCAAGTTCCAACCCCATGATCATTATCAATAGTTAGCATATATATATAATATGTATATTCCCTTATTTTAATCTCTCTTTCTTAGCCCAAGTGGGTAAATGCACCAAAGATATAAATACATCCAAAAGAGACTCTTACAAATTAATCAAATCTCCCTCAATTATTTCATACCCCTTAATAAAATATGACTAAAATTCTAGCTCTAAATTTAAAACACCAATCCCAAAATTAATATTAAATTAGGAATAAATTATTAATTACTCCTATTCAAAACAATAGAATAATATGAATCAGGCCCGCCATGTATATTGTAACCATGTACAGAAACATATATGCATGGTATCAAGAAGTTATTCAATGTTCTTAAGGTATTGTCACATAATTTTTCAGATCAATTATCACTTCAGCATATGCCGTGGGTTCTACTGCACATACTGAAATGACAGTATGTGAATGACATAGAACACCACATAACAATATTTCAAGGACACTGAATAATTTTTTCATAATATCCTCTTTATTTGCCAGGTATACATGCTACAAGCCGCCACATCATGAGACGATCGGCACTTTATTAGAAGTTTTTTCATGCACTCAAAATCAATACACATATATAAAGAACAATTAAAAAAGATGCAGGAAGGCAGGCCCACATGTATGCAGAAGAAATCTTTGGGATGGATGGAGCTGAGGTATAACTGAGAGGTAAGTAAGAGTTGTATCCAGGCTTTTTTCAGAGGGCCGATCTGTTCCGGTAGCCGGTGGGGCTGATGTCAAACTTTGTATTAATGGATATTTGTACGTACTTCTACTGGTCTTGTACTGCAGAAGTAACACAGAGAACAGAAGAGAGAGAAGAGAAGAGAAGAGGAGGAAGAAAATACTCCTAAGAATAAGATGCCAATGATGTTGTCCAAATTGTTCCCCAAATTAGTCTGTATGGACCATGAGATGTGGTGGTCCTATATTTCCAACTAATTCTAATTAAACCCACTCCCCACTCCTCGCCTACCCTCCCCAGCTCCTCCCTATTATTTTTTTTATAATATATTTTTATATTAATTTTTTAGGGCATAGAGGATCTCAACAATTCTTTAGAAATGAAAATTTAGTATTTTGTAAATTTTATTTTATGTCACAACATTTGATTTGGAAAAATGAAATTGGTGCAAAAATATAATAGAAAAGATAATAAAATAGTGAGTAGAATAATTCATTATATTCTTAACTGAAATAAATTATTTTATCTCTTTTATCAAAGAATAAAATTTATTAATTTAAAAGGAATAAAAATAATTCTATTCTAATGAATCAATTAAATATAATTTTTTTTATTATATGAAAATAAATAATTTTATTTTTATTTTAATTCTTATAATCTAAATATAACATATAGCAGCTCGTGTATAAAATAAAAATAACATACATACATTGAAATTGAAAATATATAAGGTGTCATTAAAATAAGGATAATATATACACCGATGATATATGAAATTTTAACTTAACAAAAATTAAGTTGAATCGAAGCTGACGATTGTATAAAAAAATTGGTGATTTTTTTTTGAAGGACTGTCGAGTTGTTTATATTTAATTTAGTTTTTATAATAATTAATTAATTAATCAGTTAAAACATTTCCCACCATCCCATCTTTCTTTTCCCCTCTCTGAAAATATAGACACATGGGCCCGCATATTCCCTGTTTTACATTGCATTGCATGTCTAAAGTATGCAAGTCCCAAACACCACCCAATCAAGTAAAGTAAGTAGTACTGAACAATCACTCTAAGCTTGTCAATTCCACGCGCTTAGCACGTGAGTGAGTTAGCCCATAGTTTCATTAATTTTTGTCTTGTGGTCCTATAACAAGCTTTCTCCGCCGCTTGCCACCTGTCTTCTCCGCCCTCCCAAATACAAATACGAGCAGCTGACGTCAACACATTTACATTTGGCTTCCTGCGATTGGTGTTTTTATCGGAGGTGAAACTTAGGGCTGCACATAAAATCGATAAAATCGATCTGACCGAATCAAACTATTACTATTTTAAATCGAAAAACATAAAATTGAAAAATCAAATATTATAAAACTAAAAAATCAATATTAGTTCGGCCGATTTAGTTTGGCTTCTCAAAAAATCGAAACTAACCAAAATCGACCGAATAATTTAAAATTATAATATAATTTATATATTTTTCTAATAAATATTTATTTTATATAATTATATATTTATTATATGCCTTTATTGTAACGAATTTGTAAAATTTCTATCCTAGTGAGTGAATTAGGTGATTTTTGTTTTTCAGATTTAAAGAACTTCTATTATAATTAGTAGTTATTGAGTTAGTAATTTATTAATTATTATGAAAAATTGACAATATAATAAATATCAAATTATCAATTACGGAACCGAATAACTAAATAAACCGACCGATTTAACCGAAACCGAATAAACCGATAACCGATTACGATGTAAAAAATTGGACGGTTTTGGTTTTTACTTTTTTATAACTGACTTAAATGGTTTGGTTATTTTTTTTCCCCAAAAAATCGAACAAATCGACCATGTGCACCTCTAGTGGAACTAGTCATGCACAACAGATAGTTCAGCCTGAATTTATTAGGTCTTGACCGTTAATCGGGCCATGTCGAGTCTTAGATTTTCGGCCTGTAAGTCAGGTCAGATCGGACTTGACGCTTGAAAAATGAATCTATTGAGGCCTGCAAATTAGGCCGGTCCATTCAATTTTTTTATAACAATTTTAAATATTATAAAAATATCAATTAAAATTTTAAACTTAATTGATGTATTAATTAAAAGTAATATATTACAAGTTACAAGTTACAAATTATAATAATGAATAAAAATATTGTATAATTTTAAAGATATTGTATTGTTTTATACTATCATTAATAAAAAAATATCTTTTTATTATTATTATTATTTTACAAATGATTTTTTAATTTTTACGCTAAGTATTTATTAAAATGAAAGGTCTACAAAAAGTGTAGGTTGCTAACTAGGTAAGAAAAATATTTATATATTACACTACCTAATGTGTTTTCACGAATTTTTTTATTCGTATATAAAGAAACATGCATGAATGAAAGTATTAAAAGACACTAATTTTATTTAGTTTATTGAATGAGTTATTATAAAGAGAACGTTTTAGTCTGCAGTGGAAGAATTGAAATAATAAAAAAAGAAAATTAGAAGGCCGGACTGGATTTGTAGTGAACTAGGCCAAGTTTCAGGCCAGATCAGGCTTATTAACAGGTCGAATCTGAGTTAAAAAAGTATGACATATTCATGACCTTCATGTCGAACTGAGTCTGACTAAGCCAAATTTTGACCGGATCAAATTCAAATCGAATTAAAATTAAGTCACACGCTGTAAACCATTTTTGCACCACTAAATAGAACCATGCGCACCGGGGTGCTATTACCACTACTAAACTTCGCTGTACGTGGTTGATCCTATAAATTACAGGAATAATAAGGTCTGTCTCATACGTAACTCTGATGTGAATTATATAAATGGGTCTATGTATGTGCAGAGAATTAATGCCGGTGTGTACACCCCCTTTCCCTTACTCCTATATGTTTGAAGGATAAATTTTTTAAAAATTGTCATTGATGTAACTTTTTTGTTATAAATAAGCTTCGGAAATTTTATATATTATAATAAAAATATATACACTTTTAACGTAAGTCGACACAATAACATAGTTTAATGATAAATAATATAAATGTATGATAGCAACTCGTGATAAAAGTCAAAATATTTTAATCGAAATATAAAGAAAAAGAACATAGTCTCATAAGCACTCTTCTCGTTTATGCAATACTCCAAGTATAACTTTTCTTCTATAAAAACTTTATAGCTAAAAGTTGAATTAAGAATAAATTTCAAAATTTTCATCCTAATTTTTTCCATGTCTGAATGTAGCTATATAATATAATAATAGTAGTATCACACTACTGAAAAAGCTCTTTGTACTGCCACTTTAATTAAAAACCTGCTTTTGTAGGTTCAGGTCAGGGACACCCTAAAAATCCGAGGGAGGCGGGGGGGAAATAGGGGGGAGAGTACTTTATATATAGAACTATATATATATATATTTATATATTAATATATTTATAGCATATATATAGAGTGGTCCTGGTCCATTGTCTGTGATGGACCATTCTAGTGGAGCTGTAGGCTACCATGATCAGAGACTCAAGTCTGTAACCTTTGGTGTATCAGCTTTTCTTTTAATTTCTGATGGTGATAAACACTAGTAGCTCGGGAACCTATTTCAATATATATATATATATATATCTTCTGGTCAATTAAAATAATTATAATCAAGTAAGCTTAATTGAGGAAATTATTGCAATATCAAGCATATAATTAAATATATTAGTATATTAATCAAAATCTAGTGCTTTGCTTTGCTAATTAGTTACTAATCTATTAGGCCATGCGAGGCACACGTGTTATTTGGTTGTGATTGTATAATTTTTCAATAATCTAATAATTTTTATGTATAGTTAGTTATTGAAATTTTATAATCATATATTTAATAAATAATAGTACAACAATTTGTAGAATTCAAAATAATCTATAAAAAAAAAATAGTAATTGTTCAAATGCATAATAATCGTAATTTTTTATTTTGTATTGAGTATAAGTTTATTATATTTTTTAAAAGTACATAATGATGTCTTACCAATAATGATGTCTTATCAATATATTTATGAAACTCAAAAAATGAATAGGCATGTGATATCTTACGTATGTTTCCTCGTTTTTTAAGTTTTATTCTTTTATTTATATAATTGAAGATATATTATTAAGTAAATTTAAAAAGCGAAGAGGCATTGAATATCTTACTAATGCTAAAATTTTCGCACCTATCATCTATTAATAATTAAAAAAATTTAAACATTAATCCAACTAATATTCACTACAAGAAAATCGGCTAAGACCGACGAAATTATTTTCTGACGGAATAAATTCCGTCGAACATAAGATAAATTTGACGAAATATTCCGTCGAAGATAGTTCCGTAGAAAGTATCTTATGTTCGGCGGAATTCCTTCGGGAATATGAAAAGGCACATAACGAGAAAAATTCTCGCTTGCGCCAAAGTTATAATTTCGACGAAATGATATAGTTAAGATCGAATTTCTTTCCGAAATATAATTAATTTTGACAGAATTCTGTCGAAAATAAAAAAATTATAACGCCTGAATCAGTTCGCCTATCAGTTTCATTTTTTTTTCCTTAACCCTCATCTCTCTATTCTCTCATTCGATCAGCCCCTCGTCTCGCTCTACTCTCTCTCATCATCATCGCTAGATATATATATATATATATATATATATATATATATATACTCTGTTATATATATACTTATCTATATATGTATATATATTTTTTTTATACTGTTAATCTGGATTGTTACTTACTGTTTATATATATTATATATTATTTATATATATTAATCTGAATTGGGTAAACTAGATTAATTGTTAGACTATATATGCATATTTTGATGGTATAAATTTTCTGTTGGGACTGGATTTATGTTTTGGGACTTCTTTAATATTTATGTGATGGGCATGAAATTTTAATGCAATTCCTGTGATCTTCATATATCATGCAGGTTTAGTATATTTGCTATTTTTGACGTAATTTTTGATGAAATTTCTGTCAAAAACTTTCAAATGTGGTACATGTGGGTCTCACTTTATTTTCGAAAAACTTTCTGACAGACTTATTTCCGAACAGATTAACGAAAAGTTCCGTTGAAATTAGCCTTTTTCTTGTAGTGATTTAATATTACCGAATCAACTCGCTTAGATAATATTATAAATTATTACCGAGTTAGGTCGATTAATTCTTTAATTAATTAAAAAGTTATCAAGTCCTGCTTTTAAATACAAGTATCGAAAATTCTTTGGTGGTATTTATTTTCAAGAACTGTTTTCGTCTTCCTAAAAAGTAAATAAATTTAATAGACCTTTGGTGTAGTTGTCTTCTCTAAGCTTTCCCAAGTGAGCTTTTTGGGAAATTAAAACAGTATATATGTTCCACGTTTTACATGCTAAATATAATTGAGGTGGTTAGTTTTTCCATTTTCAGTTGGTTAATGTCAAATTCTGTTAACTAATAGAAAAAGATGGTGTCATGATCACTTCCTAATATCATTCTCACGAAATCAGGATCATTTTCATGGTTACCAATTTGATCACGAAAAGAACATGCCAAATTGATGTCGGCAATATTGAATCGTCATTTTTCCTAAATAAGTTCGGTTGGCATGAGATTATTTTATAATAAAATAAAAATATTATCACCGTTGTATTGAATATTCTCTCTTCTTTTCTCGAATGAGTTAATATCAATTTGTTTGAAAGATTCGCAATGACTCATTACGCTTAGACTCTCCATTCAACTAAATAAAATTCATATATGAAGTTCCCTAATACCCTATACACAATTTTTTTATTATTATTATTATTATTATTATTATTATTATTACTTGGAAATTATAGCTAGGGATATTGATTTCTTGCTATCATTTTTGGGTGGAGCTATAGTTGCAATAAAAATACATTCATGTACGAGTGGTGCTAAATGTCTTAATGAAATTATGTATATAGTACTCCCCATTTTTTTATTTTTTTTTTTTGCTAAATTAAATTTTATATAAAAACGAACAAAATACAGAGGAAATGGGAACCCCAAAAGAAAAGCCTAAACATCAGAGGACAAATCCCAAAGATGTCACAGCTAACCAATTACACATCTAAACGACAGAAATCAACTTTGGTTTTCAGCTTTTGGAATCTCCTATAACTATGCAATTTACATTTAATCACATTCAAAGTGTCACGGATAATAACCCTAATTGGAATAGGAGAATTTTTATGAAATCTGGCATTTCGCGCTTTCCATATAGAGTGGATAACAGCAGCAAAACCAAGGCAAAGAACAATATGGGGTAACTGCTGATTTGCTCTAGAAACGACATAGTCAGAGATCTGCTGCCAGCTTCGATTAAGACCTTTCCATCCACAATATCGCATCACAGAAACAAGAATCTTGAATGAATATGGACAATTGAAATATAGATGATCAAAAGTTTCCATCCCAACATTGCACAACACACAATAAGGGTCAATAGCAACACCAAACTTAATCAGAATATCCTTTGTTCTAATACCATGATTAAAAACAAGCCACAGGTGGAAAGAAAACCTGGGGGGCAGAACTTTATGCCAAACGACCCTACTCCAATTAACACTTTGAACGTGACACCTAATGGAACGCCAGATGGTGGCAGCAGTAACATCATTTGCTCTAACATGATCCCAGAAAATCATATCCGAATTCTCAGAATTACAAGTTATAGAATGATCAAACATGCTTCTAAAATCAATAACAGCTGGGTGATTAGAAGATGGGAGAATCCAGGAAGAATTAAGGATAATACTACTCACCTTTGCATTTGGTCCCAGCCCCGAGTGATTTATAAGATCAGATTGCACAGAATTTGCCAGAGGACGGGAGTTATACCACGGATCAAACCATAAATTAGTCAGCTCTCCATTGCCTATCTGGTACTTGATGAACTTTAGAGCAATAGGTCTCAGTTTCAGAACATTTCTCCAAGTCCAAGAACAGTCGTTTGGTATCTTTACGCTCCAAAAGGATTTATATTTGAGTTTAACATTTTTAATCCAAGCAGCCCATAAGGAGGTGGAGAAAGGATTAATTAATTTCCAGAGATGCATAAGCATAAGTGCCTGATTCCATTCTTCAAGATTTTTGATATCCAGCCCCCCTTCAGAACAAGGCCGAGCAATTTTCTTCCAAGCCACCTTTGCTCCAGATTTCTGTAAAGATGAACCCTTCCAAAGAAATCTGCTCATGATGCTCTTAATCTCCTTCATAACAGCAACAGGGAGAGTGAAATGTGAAGACCAGAAGTTCTGAATAGCAAAAATCACCGACTTGATTAGCTGCAATTGACCTGCATAGGAGAGCCATTTTGTAGTCCAGGAGGAAATTCTGTTCAGAATTTTTTCCAACAGAGGTTGACAATCAGCTTTATTTAACTTTGTAGTAATCAGGGGAACTCCAAGAAATTTAGCTGGAAAAACACCTAATTGGAATCCCAGACTAGAGCATATAGCATTAGTAAGGTCCTCTGCAGTGTTAGATAGAAAACAAGTGCTCTTTGCTTGATTAACATGAAGCAAAGACATAGCAGAGAATTGATCAAGACAGGATTTGAGAATATTTACAGAAGTAATATCCCCATTACAAAAAAGAATAATATCATCGGCAAAGCACATATGAGTAAGATTAATCTGCTTTGTGCACCAGTGGAATTTAAAAGCAGAACAAGAAGTTTCTTTGGCAAGAATAATAGATAGAATCTCCATAGTAAGCACAAAAAGATAAGGGGAAAGTGGATCACCTTGCCGCAAACCTTTGGCACCTTTGTATTCGCAGGAAATGGAACTGGGATTTCAACTACGATTTTCATCCTAATGGCAGAATTTGGATTGGTTGGGACCCCAATTTTTGGAATGTCAGTATTCTCTCTAAGTCTTCTCAATATATTCACTGCTTGGTTAACGCTTTGGATCTCAAAGCCGAGTTTTTTGTCACCATTGTTTATGGGTTTAATACCTCAGCTGAAAGGAAGCCTCTATGGAAAGACTTAAGGTCTATTGCTGCAAATATTGATAAGGCGTGGTGCATTCTGGGTGATTTTAATGAAATTATATCCGTCTCTGAAGTTGATGGTGGTGATAATTCTTGGGATTGTGGTATGACAGATTTTAAAGGATGTCTGGAAGATATATTTGTTACTGATCTTAGATTTACTGGGCCTTTTCATACTTGGTGGAATTCCAGTCTTACCAGTCCCATCTACAAAAAATTGGATAGGGCTTTGGTTAATTGCTACTGGTTGAGGGACTTTTCTGAATCTCAGGCTCTGTTTGCCCCTAGAGATCTCTCGGATCATTGCCCTATTGTTATCAATACTGGTTTGAAGTACTCCCCATTTACTGAGCCTCAATACTGTCAGAGAGTACTCGAATGTAGTTTGATGGAGTGATTTTTCTAGCATTTTGGTCGCGGTCAAATTTAACAGAGACTCACACTAGAGTTAAATAACTGCTGCCTCAATCTTGTCCAATATTAATATAGTACGATTTTATCTAGATTTTTTTTTAAATTTATTTATAGGTAAAATGTAATATCATCACTTGAATCTAATTTTGCCGTATCCTTGTAGAAAATTCTAGCCAATAAAACTATGTACAACGGCTCAATGGAAACTGATCTTTGATTCCGTGTCTCTATTATTCCCAGCTAAAGTTTCTAGAAATTGTTTTTACACCAACAGTCGACCAATACATTGAAGATGAAAGTAAGTTAATGTTTGTCCCAATATATAGTATGAATTAATTTGTTAATATATTAGTTCTTGCCATTTTTTTTCTCTCTTCTGAAAAGTCAGGACAATGGCATATTGGCATGTGTGCTTCATAATACAACAAACATAGACGGCTCAAGTCGGGATATTTTATTCTAATTAATGCTCAATTTGATGGACACCCTATATATTGTATATTATACTTATATGGGTGGACTTGTAATATTTACTAGCCTCTTCCTTTTGAAGCATCAAAATCATGGCCCATTTTTTTTGTTCATGATGGACTGTCGAGATCAATTTGATTGATGTTTTGATATCGAAACAAATCCCAGATGTTAATCATCAAATCAATGGTATATTGCATGCATACAAATATAGAGAACAAATAAATGACAAAAAAATGATGATTCCGTATATATATATATATATATTAATTGGCATCATTATTTTTGTAGCTAGATTAATTCTGCAAAAGAATAATTATAAGTCAATATATTGTCTAACAGATGATGTGAGGTTCATGCAAAACGAGAAAGTGAAATAACATGAGGAAACTGAAGAGGACTGAAGTTCACCAGTCATGTAAAATAGTTGGCGGACTAAGATTAGTTCCCAACTTCAAGGAAAAGCAAGGAGCTAGCTTTTAGCCTTCTTTACACTTTGACCAACCATCACATAAACGTTTAGGAAACAAATAGATATTGGATAAAATGTACATAAGCAGAAAAGAGGCCAAGGAAAATGTCACACACACACACACATATATTACTGTTAACTTTTAAACAGTTATTATGTAGTCTCTTTCAACCATAATCTCTACATTAAAAGTTTGCTCATACGCACCGTTCCATTCACCATAAAAACAATATATATAGCATTGGCAATGAGCTAGACCGCGTAGAATTTCATATACTAAGTAAGCATAAATAGGGGCGGAATTACTTTGTCAGCTGGAGTGTCATAGCATTCCTGAGTTTTGAATAATAAAGATCTTATGTTATATATATACATACATGTTTTATATATTTGGGTTTTAACATCTCCTATAAAAATAAAAAAGAATTTAGACTTTAGACTTTACTTAAGTAAAAAATGTCTTAAACTTGAGATTTTATTTGTTAACTATTTCTGAACTCGTGTTTACTCTTCTAGTTTCTACTAACCGCACCGACTGATCATTTTCAGTTATGAATATCATTAAAATTAGGTTTCAATCTAAGATGGAGGATGATTTTCTTACCGACTCTTTGATTTTATATATTGAAAGAAAAATTACTACGAAATTTAGTATACAATCAATCGTAGACGACTTTTGAGATTTTAAAAAACGTTGGGTTTTATTTTAATATATAATTTTGACACTCCCCAAAATAAAATTATGACTCCGTCCTTGAGCATAAATTGCGTATATTAAGCTAGCAGCTTGATCATAATCAAATAATGAGAACACTTGTTAGTTTGTCAAACCCTCATGTAGAAAGACCTAAAAGTATTTTTTATTGGAGGCAGTTTTAGTGTTTTGAATAATCAAATAGTATTAGCAAACATTTGACGCCTTTTTAGACTTTTAGTCTCAATTATAGCTCCGAACACGTTTACTGTGCGAAGTCAAAACTGTATTGTGAATGCTTTTTTAATTAATTATTGACATAATTAATTAAATACAGAGGGAGTACCATCATTGACTTGGAGACCTCTCTAATTAATTAAGCTTGTTGAGTTAACATATTTAGAATTAATATGTTGAAGGCTTGGCCTAAATTTTTTCTCAATTTCATAGTTTTTTAATCATACCGCTATGACAAAGCTTGGATAATTTTATTTATCAATCGTTTTTTTTTAAAAAGTCACATATATAGTGATTAAGATACAAAATGATATAATTTCTTCAAGTTAATAATAAATGAATTAAATAATAATTGTGCGATAAGTACTTTTACTTGCCACATAATTATTATGCGATACTCCTTCTTATACATCTAATGGTTAAAAAATTTAATTGTTATATGAGTCAAACGCTGCATAACAGTTTTTAAAACTCGTAATAACTGTTATGTGATAGTCTTTACTCTTATCTTACTTATTTGATTATAAAATGGGCAACCCAAATTGGGTTGGATGGATGGGGGCTTTGGATGTGTGGATCACTCCCCCCCCCCCCAACACACACACACACACACACACACACACACACACACATACATACATATATATATATATATATATATATATATATATATATATATCTCATGGCTTTTTGCACAACACTTATCAATCATAAACATCTAATCATAATTTTTTTGAATATATGATAATTATTTCATACAGCTCTTTTAAAAATTTTCTAGTTGTATTCTTATTATCATAATTATGTATTTACCATTATCTCTTATTTTTATATAATTTTTAATTTAGTTAGTGTGCTGCAAAATTCATATTATTATCAATTATATTAAGCAATTTTTTATATTAAATTATATAAGTATAAATGTTTGAATTTAAATATAGTTTACTATTACATAAGTAGATGAATATATGAATTTATAAACAAATGAATCATCAAATACTATTTTTTATATTATAAAAATTAATGAATTATTATTATTATTATTATTAAATTTTTATTAGTTAAATAACATATTTTAAAAAGAAAAGATTATTTTATATAAGAATTAATGTACACAATATTAATCAATCATTACTATAGTTAATATTTAATATAATATAATACTAAACATATAAATAATACAATAATTTTATAATAAAACATATGTTTCATACGAGATCATGAGTTAATTATTAATAGTATTTACAAATCTAGTAGCTCTAATATGATGGTTATCAATTAACAAAAAATAAAAATAATGATAAATTAAGAATTTTATCTCGTATTATAGTCTAAAATCAAAATGTCTCTATATTTAAAACAAAAAAAAAATGTCTCTTATTTTAGAGAATGGAAAGAACATTATGATACTCCTAATAATTAACATGTCATGTATTTTTTTCAATGTTCTTTAATTAATTAAGTTGCATGGATTCGCCGCCAATTGCATGGATTCAATTTTTTTTCTAAATTAGTGATTTTTAATAATTCAAGCGCTTATGGTCTTTCATCAATTAGTGAAATAATAGCCCCCAGTAAATGTGCTGCCTTTTCATCTCTCTCTCTCTCTATATATATATATATATATATATATTTGCACAATCATGAAGCGACAATTTCTTCTTCTTCTTCCCTTTTTTCTTTACAAGCAATTTTTTATTTATTGAACTTGATCACAACCCACTAGAATAACTAAGCCAGCTATTCTGAGGGCAATTCATCCACCAAAAACAATTTCTAAGATGTAATACTACTAGTTATGTTTGGTCGAATTATCCAATATACACACACACACACACACTGTGTGTGTATGGGAAACATTCATAACATATATTTGTTATAGGGTAAGATAGGACAAATATTATCTATACCATTCATTATAGGGATCAACGATTAAGATTAAATACTTAAAATCCATCGTCTACTACTATTAATAGCAGACTATTAAACCGTCCGCTATTAATATTAACGGATGATGACCATCATCGTCCACAACGAACGTTACTATTAATAGCGGATGTCAATTTTTTTTTTTTAATCTCACCGATACATAATAAAAATCAGCGCATTGCAAATATTAAAAGTGAACTAGAAATAAAACTTATAAAAATCTCTCGTTCTTTTTCCATTTTTCGTAAAGGAACATTGAATATTTGGTTATGAAATGCTTACTTCAGGGTTGCAGGTATGGATAAAAATCTGTAAAAACTAGTCTAAATTAGACTAAGTGACCAACTAATTGGCCAATGACTTAAATGTTGGCAGAATTTTCCAAGCTACGACTGTAGAGATTGTATTATTAATTTGACAAATCCGTAGAAAGATTTTATTTTATTTTATTCTATTCGCTTTATAATTTGGATGAAGAAGGGAAATTTCCAAGTGAAGAGAGAGTATAGGCAAAACCTGACTTTTAGATAGCCCAACACCTAGGTAACCAAAATATATGCGTGTCCAATATTCAACTGATTCTTCTTCGAAAAAGAATTAAAAAAAATGAAAAATGGAAGGTTCAAATTTAATTACTATTATCGCAGTTTTAAAATTAATTAATGATATATATATATATATATATATATATATATTATTAATTTTAAACTATAAAATTATATGCAATTTTTAACATGATATTACTTATATAAGTATTATCATGCTAAGATTATTATATTTATGCTAATGTTAGGATATGTTGAAAAAAAAATATTTCTTTAATAAAAGTTAACGTTTTAAAATCGTATCTCTAATTTTAGGATAGAGAAAGAATTTTCCTGGTTGCCATGTTTTTCCGTTATTAACTCTTTTTGTCAATCTTGCTTTTACCTTTTATAAGAAATGCTTTACTTTAATTAAAATTAATGCATTAAAAATAGTTTAGACTGGTAATTTTAATGTTTGAAACTATGCACAGTGTTTCTATATGGCAAAGCAATACAGGAGGCCACAATTTTGTAACGTTTATGGGATCCTTATCTATACGAAGCGTCCGCACGAGCCCTTCTTCGTCAAAGCACTTGATTTCACCAAGATTTATTTTCCCAATTTTAGTCTTTAACTTTAAATTTTTGTATATTTCTCTCATAATTTTCAATAATATTTTCATTCTCTCTCTTAAATTAAAATTTTTAATTTTAAAAAATAATAATATAATATAAATTACAATTTTTTCTAAACCCCATAGACCCTAGTTTTTATAAATCTTGAAGACTCATATATATATATATATATAGTATATAGTCTAAATATATAATAACATATTTTTTTTATATGATGCTTCTTCTCCTCAACACGTAACTGACGTGACTACAGTCAATACATAACAAAAAAATTAAAAGAAGTTTTTTGTCTATTTATTGTTTTTCTGTATATTTTGCCTGTTAATTATGTGTTTCTTTCTTCAATTTTCTCTAGTCTCTTTTCTCTTCCACATTAGTACATTACTAAACTGATCAAGTCTTCCAAAAAGTATAAAAATAAAATTAGATGATCAAATTTACGCGAATGAAAATAAAAAAAGAATATTTGTGTTGACAATCCCAAGAAATTTCTTAGAAACTGTCGTATATAATTGGATGATTATGAATAACTTTTTATACATAAGAGACAAAAGTTAATCTTTCTTAGAGATTTTAATCAAACATTATCTTAATTATTTAATAAATGGGATTCTTGTCGTATGATCTTGGTTCTTTTTCCATTTTAAATTAATAATATCATAAGCTAATTAATAATGCAGTTAAGTGCAGTAGTAATAGTATATAATAATAAATTTCAAACAGCTAAAATATTGATAGATAGTGTTTTAAAAAAATCATCATCCATCCACTACAAATGGACTCTTTTATCTGTCTAATTCATGGAAAATTGATGCTTCAGCTCCATTCCATTAGTTAAGTGTTTGAGGGGCATCAAAAAAAGGAACAATCGTATCAGTGCTAGATTCACTTTGTACTGGATAAGCTTCAATTATTTATCCAAATATTTGCATATTTTTTGTGGTATATATATAACTATAGATCCTATTATATATATATATGAAGCAATAATATTCTTAGACCAAGTCATACTTCGAAGAATCATTTTAAATAACATATGATCGATCATTAATTAATCTTGTTGCGACCATTATTTAGATGTCATATAATTGTGGAGCAACGGTTATTTGGAGAGTGGAATAATCATATTCTTAATCATGTTTGGTCCATTTATTTTGCTTTTTTTATATCATCGTGATCTTATATTTTGAAATCGAAAAAATATTTTATTATTCTAAATGGTTTTTCATGGCCTTGATCAATCTATTTCATCCAACAAATTAAATACATGCAGAATTTAAGCCTCAAACTCATGCATGCAAGTAGCATAAGTTTTATATATCTCATCAAGCAGCAATACTAATTTGTAACTTGAATATATAAATTCGGCTGTTTCCCCTTAATTACCAAGCAAAGATAAAGGGGTATGTGAGGTAGAAAGTGCGGCATAGAACAATTTAATTAGCATGACCAAGTCTATATATTTATTAGTATATTGTTACATACATTTATTATAATATGTATTGAGATTGACTCATATTTTTATAGACCCTGCAAATGATCATTATGACATGATAGTCAAGGGTCTCCGTCTCCCTCCCGGGAAGGCAAGCATAATATTTCTTTGGATTTAGAGTTTTATTAGTGAATCCTTCTATGCGGACAGGAAATTGGGACCGAAAAAATTTGATCGGACAATTTTATTTTATTTCTTTTAACTCTCAAAATTTTTATAATATTGATTTTGATTCAAATATTTACAGAATTCAGTGATTTATGTATAATTTATATGCATCTAAATTACACATAAATCACTGAATTTTGTAAATATTTGAGTTAAAATAAATATTATAAAAAATTTGAGAGTCAAAAATAAATAAAAATTGGACTAGTCCAATTTTCCGATTCCAAATTCCTGTCTGCTTAGACTTACTGTTTATTAGTAATACGGTTTTTAGTTTGACTAATGTATTGAAACTCGTGTTATAAGAGATATAATTTTTAGTTATTATAAAAGTTTTGTTTAGTGTGTGAAATTGTGAATCATATAGAGTATGTGAGACTATTAAATGAGTAAATTAAGTAACATTAGTCAAATTAGTGAATTTAAGTAAATTTGTATATTTTTTATTTTTTTCGTTATTTAATTTATGTGAGATTACTTTTAATATCTGATCTAAAATCTAGTAATGTGGTATATTAATTATTAATATACATATATACTTTGACATTATATGCCATTCCTCTAATTAATCGACAAAATACCTGTCGGTGGTATCTTAGGGTAATGTGTAAATATTATCTAGACTCGAGACAAAGCATGCGTCAGGACAGTTGTGCCAAATACCCTTTGTATCATCATATGACTATCTAAATCAACTCCAAGGCCCAACAGATTTTCATAATATATATTTTTTGTTTTAAATTATAAAATTAATATTAATTTTTTAAAAATTAATTTTAAATATTTTTAAACTCAAATTTAATATGAATCTATATACTTTATATTAATATAATTATAAATTATTTAAAATATACTATAAGTTATAAGATTTATTTTTAAAAAAATTTAAATAAATCATATTAATTTTAAATTTAAAAATAAAACTAACTGTTAAAAAATTAATATTAATATTATAATTCGGAACCGATAAAATATTAAGAAAAACATGATTGTCCTTAAAGTTTTCTTTTCTATTGATCTCATTTGCCCCTAGGGCAAGGACGAATATGAAGGTGGAGGCTTGATCACGCTATACTTTTACCAAAACATACGCGTGAGATAAGTATTATGCTAATTTTGTTTGCTCTCTTGTTCAGTTCTTTTGTGTGCATTAATTACTTTTTTAATCAGAATAATCTACCGACCTTAATTACCTTAGAGTGCTGTGAGCACTGAATAATAATCTGGCATCAAAATGTTCTTGCAGAATTTTGAATGGAAAAGTATTGAGCGACCGGTCCATTTTTTATTTTTATTTTTTCTCTTTTGATTCTTAAAATATTTATAATATTTATTCTGATTTTATTTTGATATTTTTTTAATAAAATTTAATAATTTAAATATATATAAATAATAGTATAATAAAATCTGTGAATGAAAGACAAAGTGTATCACTTTAGTGGTCCTGTCCAATTCATAGTTTGATTGGACTGTATTAAACGAAATTGGTAGGCCATACTGCCCCAGCTCAAATTTATGGGTCATAATTGAGTAGACTCATATGTCCGTTTCATATAAAGCTACTGTCCATTTCAATATTTATTTCTGTCAAATATTCCTAGCAAATAACTGAACTCGGATGCCTGTGGTCTTTAAAAAAGGGTTTTTTTTATAGTAATATATAATAATTTATAAAATATATAAGATTAGTATATTTATAAAATAATTATAAAAAGAGTGAAATGTAATATTTATATTAAATTATTTTAGTTTTATAAATTTCTTAAATCAAGGAGAAATAAATTAAATTTCACAAATCTCTTAAATTAAGGAGAAGTAAATTAAATTATTTCAATTCAATTCGATTTCTTCATCTCTCTCTCCTACTTTGACTCTACTAGCATACCAACGTTATTAAGTATAATTAAAGTTATCTCCTCTAAAATTCCATCGAGTTCGTCTTCACGTTCATGGTGGCATTAATGATCGGCGCTGTCATAACCCTGACCAATCTCTCCTACAACACCACCGAGATTTAATGAGAAGTCATAGTTAATCATCACCCTGATGAAAAAAAGAAGATCACGATTATTACATAACTTAAGTTATAATAAGTGCTAATAAATAAAAAAATATAGGTACATACCGAAGATAAGTAAATTCAGGAATTGGTTACCTCCATACTAGTGTTTGGTTACCACCATACTAGTGTTTGGTTATCTAGAGTTAGGAGTGTTCAACGGTACCGGTTTTTTTCGGTTTTTTACCGAACCGATCGGTACCGGTTCGGGCGGTACCGATTTTTTTCGATTTCGGTTTTTTCGGTTTCAGTTTTTTTATACTTCTCGGTACCGGTACCGGTACGGACAATTTTGCATTTCGGTAAATACCGGTATACCGAAAGAACCGAAATAAATAATATAATATTAAATTTTTATTAATTATTATAATAATTCTAATAATTATATATATTATTATATATAAAATAATATATTTAATTATATATATTATTATAATATATAAATAAATTAATATATAATTATTATTTATAAATTATAATTATATATATTACGAATCGGTAAAAACCAAAAACCGAACCGAAAAAACCGAACCGAATTTGTACCGAACCGGTACCGAAACCGGTAATTCGGTACCGGTACCGGTTCTTGGTTTTTCGGTAATTCGAGTTCGGTTTCGGTTCGGTTTTTTCAGTTCCGGTTCGGTAAAAAACCGATGGACACCCCTATCTAGAGTTACTGTACGAAAAAACTAGTTACTACACATTCAGGAATTGGTTATCTCCATACTAGTTTTTGGTTACCTAGATTTACTGCACGAAAAAACTAATTACTACACATTCAAGAATTAGTTACCACTATACAGGTGTTTAGTTACCTCCATACTAGTGTTTGGTTACCTAAATTTATTGCAGCAAAAATTTGTCATAATAGTGTTTGGTTACCTCCATACTAGTGTTTCGTTACCTAGATTAAATACAGCAAAAAATCGACATACTATTATTTGATTACCTCCATACTAGTGTTTGGTTTCATGGAGAAATCGAGAAATCCAACCATGAACATGAAGACTCCATTGACGCCACCATGAGTGTGAATACTCCATTGACGCCACTCTTGACGCCACCATGAATGCGAAGACTCCATTGGCGCCACCATGAGCTTATCAGCAGTGGTGTAGAAGGGATTGACGGTGGTTATGACGCCATAGATCATTGACACTACCATGAATGTGAAGACGAAATCGAGATAGCGACGGAGAAAATGAAGGAGAGAGAAAGAGGCATATGAAGTTTTGGAGAAGATGAAAAAAAATGGCGAAGGAAGAGAAAATAGAGGAAAGAGAAAGCGACGGAGAAAGTTTGGAGAAGATGAGAGAAAAGAAATATCAAAGTATTTTGTGGTATAAATATTGTTAAGTAATTTGAATTTTAAAATTTAAAATTTGGAACCAATTACCCATTAAATCACCTAACTAAATTAAAGGAAGAACAATACACTAATTTGGAAATTAAATATTAAAAATACATTAATTTTGTCAATATTTTATGTATACACTTTTGTTGTAATATTTTTAAAAAATGTACTAGTAAATGTAATTTTTTCAATAAAAAATTAAGGAGATTAGTGTTTATTTTGGGCTTTAGGCCCACAACAGATTTGTTTTAATTTTAAAAAGCCAACATCTTTCGCATTTGTTATTCTTCAAAATATAGGCCCAACATGAACAAGTTTGCCACTTCTGTTATAATATAAAAGGGTTGTTTGATAAAATTAAATAAAACAGTTATGAATGTTTAAGAAATCTAAATGAGCTAAATAAATCAGAATTCTAAATACTTCATGAAAAAGTTGTGTGATAATTGATATGCCTGAAACATTTGAATGAATGTATTTTATAATTTTAACCCTTAAATATATTTTGAACCAATTTGTTTGATAATTTAAAACATATGCAACGCAAATATATATTAATTATAATAAAAAAATCTTTTAATTATAGAATCAAATCAATAAACTTATCAACAAAATATAATTATTTTTTTATAAAAGGACTTAAAACTCCATTGAAATCTAGAAAAAAAAATTAATGTGAATTATTTGATTTTAATTAATATAATTATTATAATTTAAACATAACACTTTAAAAGAGTGATTTCATTAATTAGCACAAAAAAAGTGTGATTGCATTTAACTTAAATGTTATATAATTTTCACAAAAAAAAAATAAAGATAAAAACAGATCTCTACATTCTACGTCACTAACCACCATCTATCCCATTACAATGCCCACCATCTTCTTTTCCCTCTACAAAAACACTACAAGAAAAAGGCTCAATTTCGACGGAAATTTCCGTCGAAAATATACATATTCCGTCAAAATTATAATATTACCAACGAAAATTTCGGTCGATGATTCCGACGAAAATAACCGCGTTGGGATTAATTCCGTCGAACATTCGGTCGAAAATAAATAATCCCCGACGTCTTTTTTCCGTCGAATTTTTCGTCGAAATTCACATATGTCCGACAGAATATATTCCGTCGAAATTTTAATATATATCTTCAACGGAATTTCTGTCAGAGAAGTACTCCATCCGTCGAATATAATTACTTAATTTCGACGGAAATTTCGTCGTAATAATTTTATTCCGTCGGTAATAGTCCTTCCGATAATTAGGAAATTAAACATTTAATGCAATAATTCCGACGGAAGTTCCGTCGTAAATACCTAATTCCGTCGAAAATACAAGTTTTTTTTTTAAAAGGTTTTTTTTGCTTTTTTCAATACCAAGTTTTAAAACCACATTTTTTGTACCTGCTTTATCCCAACAGCACAACAGTAATCCATTCAATATGTTCACAAACTTGATATAAATATAAACGGCGACACATTATAAAATAAATTAGCATATTTTACAAAACTAAACAAAATTACGATGAATTACAATCAATTAAGCTAAATTAAAGTAAGTGCAACTAAATTATAATCTACGAAGAATCATCGCCCGGAGATCGACGGTTCTGCTGTGCTGTGTGAAAATCATCGTTATCACCCCTCCCCCGGCTCGCGATAGTCATCGTCAGCATGCTCGAAATTTTCATTCTATTAATACAATTACAAATATCAGTCATTAGTCCGTATTTGAGACAAAAATTCATAGTTAAATAATTATTGCAGAACATACATAATATACAATTTAAATTGAATAAAATACCTGTGCAGTTGGGCGTTGAGTCAGCATCGAGCCAAAAGCCTCCAACAACAGGGTAGTCACCATCCGAATCACCTTGTCTCGTATCGCGGCGAACTGCTCCGGAGATATGCCCGTACTCTCGACACTGGCCTCTACTACAACGTCCTGAGCAAGCTGGTGAAGACGAGCACTGGTAGGTAGGCTCTGACTACGGAATATCGGATCCGTACGAAACGTCTTCGACACCGCCGCCATAACCCGCTGGAACAACACGTCGTCCAAGCCAACGCCCGTATGAGATTGTCCAACATGTCCTTTCGAACGCTGGCTAGAACCTGCAACATTAAATATAACAAAACAAAAAATGAAATATCAATATAAATTTTGAATTAACGAACAACATACTACAATAAATATCTCCGGTCAATGTATATGTCGGCACCCTCGGCAGCCCCAACACTCGATATCTGCTCGTAGTGCTACTAGAGGGATCTTGAGACGCGGCCCAAAGAGTCATCTCTTCATCCCTAGATAAGCTAACGTCGGACGGAGGGATGGCAGAATCTCCCCTAGCAGCCTGCAACTCAGCTACACGCTCGTCCCGAAGGCTCTGAAATCGATCTTGCAATTTATTATGTATATGGTAGTTTATTTACTCATTTAATTAAGTACATGATACTAATTATTACATAACTTTATAAAAATTCTTACCCGTATAACTGCAGCTGCCTGTGACATACTACATTTCTTTGGCGTGTGGGCTCTATCCCAGAACTCGATCATGGTGGGAGGTCGTCCCAACTCACCGCCCATGACCTAACAAATAAAATTTTAATTTATCATTTATTTAGTACATATTTTTATGAGAATATTAAAGTAAACTAAATATATACATACCGATTTTACTTCTTCAAATGACCGTGAACCCGTAGTATGTACTACTCGGAGCTGGCTACGATTTTTCTTCATTTGTTCTGATTTTTTTTTGAAGTCATCAGCATCCCAATGAGTACACATGACCTCCCATGCTGTATCTGAGACAATAGGGGGCTGATGGTCTCGAATAGTAGTCTCGGGAAGGTCTACAACTGCCCGGGCAGCCCTATGTCTCATCTCGTACAACCAACCAACGTAGTTCTTCGCGACATGTGCAATAATAACACCGTCGCCTGTCGCCTGAGAGATGTCTTCCTCATAACTAAAATAAATCTAAGAAAACGAACTAACTTATCTGAAAAAATAAATTGATTGTGTAAGTAGTATGTATGTATACAGTTTAAATTATTTAAAATAACTTATGTGAAATTCACGTAACACGGTATCCATGAAGAAGGCATCATGCTGCGCGTATTGCGTAAATCGCATGTAGCCAATGGAGAGGTGTGTCAGACATATGGCGTGTAAATTGGCTTTAGCCACAGGATCTATAATACTACAAAACAAAACAAAGAACGCAAAGTTATGTTTATTGTTTTACAAAATAAATTAATTCAATTTAACATAACGTTATTTTACACATACTGCGCAGAGCCGACATCTACGCGGACAATATGCGCAACAGCTGGAGGGCGACCAAATAACCCGAGGTTCGTCCCTCGAGGACGTCGTCGAGCAGTATCTGTAAGTAAATTTAATAATTAAAGTTAATAAATCAATTCCCAAAACATAACCTACAAATAGTAAGCAAAACAAATTAATATTTAAGAAAATCTACTACCTGACGATGATGACCCGCCCTGAGTTCCGTCAGAGGATCCTGCACGACCACCACTGCGACGACCGCTACCACTATGCCTAGCCATAATTTTACTACTGAAATACAAAAATAAAATGCAATTAATATGCAGTTAATTAATTTAATTAAATAAAATATACTTCTTTAAGTTTATATGTAATACATCGTCAAACCCATCAGAATCATTTTCATAGTCATCATCGGATTCTGACATGACTTCTTCATTATCAGTTTCGTCGTCAACCACGTCTTCCTCGACTTCATCATTATCGGGTACGTCAATGACATCTACCAACAAATCGTCGTTATGTAGGACTACCTGACTGGATTTGCTAATATCATCCTGCAATGGCTCATTTGTCCCAGACATATTAGTATCATCAAATGGACGAGTCTTTGTTGTGACAACTGTATACCAGGGACTTTTACAATTTACTACATTAGATGCGTAATAAACTTGAGTCGCTTGACTGACTAATACGAATACGTCAGCAGAATGTAACTTTGACTTTATATTTACTGTGACGATTCTGTTACGATCAACTTTAACACCCTTCTCAGTATCAAACCAGCGACATTTAAATGTAACTACCTTTTTACCCATGGGATAATTGAGCGTAATTACTTCCTCTAAACGTCCATAATAATTGGACTCCGAATCTTGGTAACAACTGCCCAACACGACAATACCAGAATTGACTGAAGTCGGTTCATTTATGTCATCGACATTAAATCTATACCCATTGACGATACAGCCGGGAAATGAACTAATCAATTTGTAAGGTCCTTCGATGACATCTTTAAAACGCACATAATTGTTGTCTTCTGCAACCCTTATCTTAAACCACTGTTGAAAATTTGTAGTTGTGAATGATTCCAACTGTACTGCATTTAAGCTCGGGTTTAAAGCACATGTTTCGTCTTCAAATGCACTGAAACAGTTATAACACGATTTAATTTTAGGCTAGGCTATTAAAAATTAAAATTTTATAAATACTATGTATTTACGTTATGTATGACGATACTTCGGGCACATTTAGAAGCACATATGTAGACACAATTTTCAAATCTTTTTCTCTTAAGTACGTCATCGTCTCATGGCCAAATGGTTTAGCCGGATAAGAAAATACAGCTAACTCATCAACACATGATTGGACTCCGACGACCTCATTTCGACTTAAACGATTGTGTTTCGTTGTGACAACATCTTCAAAATACAATGAGCTGAAGTTGACAAGCTCTTCCTCCGTGTACCGTTCAGCAATAGAACCCTCTACACGAGCTTTATTCTTTACTTTCTGCTTTAAACGACGCATGTACCAAAAATATATTAATTAAGTTCACAAACATTACGAATATGAGTTATGAATATCATCAAAAAAGAAATGTAGACGATAATACCTCTCAAATGGATACATCCATCGATATTGCACAGGTCCTCCATACTTAAGTTCATATGGTAGATGAATAGACAAATGCTCCATCGAGTCAAAAAACCCCGGAGGAAATATCATTTCTAACTTGCACATTGTCAGGACTATATTTTTCTCCATTTGCTCCACGTCAGTATTGTAAGACCCCGAATTTTATGAAATACAAAATTTAATTTTTCTTCATATATATTTTTTTTGAAACAGTAAGTGGTTAAATTAACAAAATTGAAAGTTAAGGATGTTATGTGCAAATTTTATTTTGTCGGACAATATTCGCTTTGTCGGGGAATATTCGTTTGGTCGGGGAATATTCGTGCCGTACGACGGCGCCGAAATAATAAATTATTGGTGGACCCCACAACGGAATATTTGTCGGATATAGAAAACGACAGAAGTAACCTTTTTAAATAAAAATAGTCAACGGAACTGTTAAAATACCGGTGATAAAAGAATAGTAGCATACGGTAGTTTATGGTATTTTCTGTAGCACACGGTACTCTACAGTAACACACGGTATTGCATAGTGTCTCATATTATTGGTCTGATAATTGACACCGTAACTGTTACGCATCATTTCATCGATAATTGTCACTGCATAATATTTTATATTATCAATTCAATAATTGTTGTTACACAGTATTTTGCATTATTGATTTAATAATTGTCATTACACTGTATTTTATATCATTGAGTCAATAATTGTTGTTGCACTGTTTTTAAAATTATTGAACCTAATAATTGTCACAGTAACATATGCACAGTAATTCACATTATTGAATCAATAATTGTCATTACACAGTAACGTATGCTTTATTTTACATTATTGTTATC
Organism: Hedera helix; assembly: GCA_947179155.2. Taxonomy (NCBI): domain Eukaryota; kingdom Viridiplantae; phylum Streptophyta; class Magnoliopsida; order Apiales; family Araliaceae; genus Hedera; species Hedera helix. The sequence continues at coordinate 45,350,048 of OX359273.1, forward strand.
TCTATTATGATGTTATTTAAACAGTTGTATTTCATTAATTTATTGACTTGATATCTAAGAGCTAACTATACTGTATTTATAACAATTAGTCATAATAATTGAATTGATAAAGTTATTTGTTTATAATATAAAGTTAGGTGATTATTAGGTGATATGAAATGAATGGTGTAGATTAAAGATAATATAATATTTGAAATGGATGGTGTAGATTAAAAGGTGATCTTTAAATGAATGGTTTAGATTAAATGAATGATAAGATTTTTGGCTATAAATAGAAGACTTAACTTAAGGATTTTTCATAAACTTCCTTACTTGTTCTTTCTTTCTCTCTCTAAATACTTCTTGTGAAAGTTCTCTCTAAGTGTGCTTAAGTCATCTTGAGTATTTGTGAAGATCTATAAGTATACGTGTACTGTTCAAGTTAATCAACCTCATTTAAATCAATATCCAGTCACGTGTTACGGTAAGGGATACCATCTTTTTCATCTTCCATTATTCAAACGTACTATGGTAAGGGATTATCATTATTTGATTCTCGATAATAATATTGTTTCTTCCTTACTCATAAGACGTGCCTTTTATTTCCATGTATTAAATTGTGGGAATAACCTTACGGAGCGGATTGCCGCCTGTTGGTGAATAACCTTTCGTATTCATTCATTATTAATCTCTGAGAATAACCTTACGGAGCGGATTGCCGCCTGTTTGGTGAATAACTCTTTGTACTCAAATTCTATTAAATTGTGGGAATAACCTTACGGAGCGGATTGCCGCCTGTTGGTGAATAACCTTTCGTATTCATTCATTATTAATCTCTGAGAATAACCTTACGGAGCGGATTGCCGCCTGTTTGGTGAATAACTCTTTGTACTCAAATTCTATTAAATTGTGGGAATAACCTTACGGAGCGGATTGCCGCCTGTTTGGTGAATAACTCTTTGTACTCAAATTCTATTAAATTGTGGGAATAACCTTACGGAGCGGATTGCCGCCTGTTGGTGAATAACCCTTTGTATTAATTTCCTTCACCTTTTGTTAATCAAACCTGCTACGGTAAGGGATATTATTTTCTTTCATACTCCTAAATCGAAATTTATTATGGAACTATTGCTTCTATAATTCCTGAAAATATTATATGTTCCATAATAGTTGAACTTCATTATTTCAACTGAACCTTCCTATTTACGTGAACCTTTCTATTGAATTGTAACCGTTATTCTGAACTGTGGATCTTGAATTTCACTCCACATCATGTTGACAATTTGGACATTATTTGAATCTGTACAAAGTAAACTTCCGATACTTATTGTTATCCTATTTCTTCTGTTCATTATTTATATCATTCTAATCATCCAAAAATCAAGCTGTTGTGAATATCTGTGGCCGGGGGCACAGATGTGATATATTTGTTGAACAGATGATAGGTTAAAGGCGATATAATAGGTTAAAGGCGATACATCTGTTCGGTGTCTTTTATGGCACGTGGTGAATGTTCTCTTTGGCCCGTAGTGCAAAGATGAACTGTTGTTTGGTATGATTATGACCAAAGGCTGAATCTGGTATAATCATGACCGTTGGTGTTATATTGAATGTCTTTGGCCCGTAGTGCAAAGATGAACTGTTGATCTGCATGATTATGATCAGGAACTGTGAATTTGTATTATCTTGACTAATGATATTTCAGATGATAAAAGTTGATGATGTTTTTCCTAAAAAGAGAACCGAGTGGACATTATAGTCTGCATTATTCTTCTAATAGATTACTCATTCCGCTGCTATTATTGATCTGAACGTTGTTTAAGAATTTAACTGCAGTTTTTGATATAAACCTTGTAGTCTATTGTATTCTATCAAGAACTCAGCTGTTGAAGACTAATGATAATTTATTCGTCATTATCTTAGTCATGATATTCTTTACTGGGCTATTTGAGCTCACCCTTTCTTTTGTTCCATTGTTTTTCAACAGGAGATGAAAACATAACAGGGTCTAGCCGGGGAATGGAGTGAGGGTCCGAGGAATAGTTATCATAGTCTTCACGTTTTGTAAAATAGTGTGGCAATAATAGTGAAGACTTAGTTGTGTATTATTATACACTGTATTGTTGTACGTTGTGCTTTGTTGTAATAATTTTGTTGTAGTCTTTTGACGACTCAAGTTTGGGCTGTGTGGGCCCAGATTTGGGGGCGTCACAGTTGGCATCAGAGCTTAGGGATATGATCTTTAATGGAGATCTGGGGTTAGAACTAGGAGGGGAGAGACGAATAGAATCAGTCACTAGTGTGTCCTACCTAAAATAGATTTTATTATCTAATGAGTCGATTTGAATGTAGGAACATGAAGTGATGAGTCAGTTTATTTGAACTAACATTTATTTTGTGACCACAGTTTAGTATGGCATCTGGAAATCAAGAGGTTAACTATGGAATGCCTGAAGCAAATGTAGCCGAGAATCAAGAGGCCCCAAACAATCCTCCTGCCAACTCAGGAAATAATGTTCCTGATAACATGATGAACGATGGATTCTTTAGGAATTTCATGCAGTTCATACAGAATCAAGGAAGAGGAAATCCAGTCAATAATAACGGTAGAAACGCTGGCAATTTGAGGATGGTCACTGTTAAGCAATTTAAAGAATTAGGACCACCTGAATTCCATGGGAAGCCTGACCCACTCAAAGCGGAGGCATGGCTAAAGCAGACGACAAAAATACTTGATGTCTTACAATGCGCTGATGATCAGAAGGTGCCATTTGCCACTTTTATGTTACGAGGTGAGGCGGACCATTGGTGGGAAGCTGTAAAACGTATCCAACCTTCAGCACTCGAAATGTCTTGGACAGAATTCGAAGAACTGTTTAACGAGAAGTATTTCCCAGAAAGCATCCGCCATATGAAAGAGGTGGAATTCATTAAGCTGGAGCAGGGAAACATGACAGTTTTCCAATATGAAGCCAAGTTTGCCGAGTTATCTCGCTTTGCCACCCATCTTGTGGATGACGAAGCACGAATGAGTCGGATGTTCCTAAGAGGTTTGAGATTCAAAATTCGTCAACAACTTAGCTCTCATAAATTTAGTTTGTATTCAGATGTTGTAGATAGGGCTCAAAGGGTGGAGCAAACAGATGAAACATTGCAGCCAAGAGTTAATGATCAGCATAGAGAAAGGAGTGACAACAACCACAGGAACGAGAACCATCGAGGAGGTAACCAACACTTCGGTGGTAATTCCATACCAAATAACAGAAGAGGAGAATCTAGTGGGAACAATTTCAAAAGAAAGAGATTCCATAATAATTATGGAAGGGCACCAGCACCAGTACCAACACCAGCACCGACCCCAGTTTCAAGGGGAGAAGATCGACCACCAGTGAGATGCTATAGGTGTGGTCAGGAAGGTCACATCAGCCCAAACTGTACACTGCAGTCCAAAAAGTGCTACAGTTGTGGGAAAGAGGGTCATCTTGCGCGGTTCTGTCCTGCCACAAAATCAATTCCAGCTGCAATGATGATACCAAAAGCTAGCGCGGATAAGGGAAAATCTGTAGTTCAAGGGAGAGCTTTTGTTGTGACATCCCAAATGGCGCGAAACTCGAACGAGGTGATAACCGCTTTCATGGACATGATGAACCGGATATTCAAGGAACATTTGGATCATTTTGTGGTTGTCTTTATTGATGACATCCTCATATACTCCAAGAGTCGCGAGGATCATGAACAACACCTGAGATTGATACTACAAAAGCTCCGTGAAAACAAATTATATGCCAAGTTGAAGAAATGTGAGTTCTGGCTTGAGGAGGTCGCGTTTCTTGGGCATGTGATTTCTAGTCAAGGAATATCAGTCGATCCTGCGAAGATTGAAACGGTACTAAATTGGGAACAACCCAAAACAGTAACCGAAGTCCGAAGTTTTTTGGGTCTAGCTGGTTATTATCGGAGATTCGTAGAAGGATTTTCTCGAATCGCCACTCCATTAACGCAGCTTACTCGGAAAAGCACAAAATTCATATGGAGCGAGGAATGCGAGAAAAGTTTCCAAGAACTCAAGAAGAGACTGGTTTCAGCTCCTGTTCTGACCATACCATCAGGATCAGGAGAATTTGTTATCTACAGCGATGCTTCTGGCAAAGGTCTAGGCTGTGTCCTTATGCAACATGGAAAGGTTATAGCCTACGCCTCTCGACAACTCAAAGATTATGAGAAAAATTATCCTACTCATGATCTAGAGTTGGCAGCAGTCGTTTTCGCGTTGAAGATCTGGAGACACTACTTGTACGGAGAAAAAGTGGATATCTATACGGATCATAAAAGTCTCAAGTATTTCTTCACCCAGAAGGAACTCAACATGCGACAACGACGTTGGCTTGAGCTGTTAAAGGATTATGACCACACAATCCAGTATCACCCGGGAAAGGCGAACGTTGTAGCTGACGCTTTGAGCAGAAAATCTTATGCAAGTACAAGTGCACTGCTGACAACACAAAAGTGTATTTTGTACGACTTGCAAAAGATGGAGATAGAGCTAAAGACACCAGGGACCCACTCGAAGATTGCTCACGTGCGAGTAGAACCAACTTTAATCGATTAAATTAAAGCTGCTCAAGCTACCGATCCGGAACTGATAAACATGATAAAGAAAGTACAAGAAGGTGCCATTCCCGAAGCAAGAATCGACGAGAAAGGAATACTTCGAGTCAACTCTCGACTCTGTGTTCCTAACGATCCTGAATTAAAGCATAAAATCATGATGGAGGCACACAACACGCCGTTTGCAATCCACCCAGGAAGTACCAAGATGTATCGAGATCTTCGACATACATTTTGGTGGAACAATATGAAAAGAGAGATTGCAGAGTTTATCTCAAGGTGCCTAACTTATCAACGTGTCAAGGCAGAGCATCAAGTTCCTAAAGGTCCATTACAATCACTTGAAGTTCCCGAATGGAAGTGGGAACACATCAATATGGACTTCGTGACGGGTCTTCCAAAAGTTTCTCAAGGCTTAGATGCAATTTGGGTGATCGTAGATAGATTGACCAAATCTGCTCATTTCTTGCCTATACGAGAAAACTTTTCACTTGAACGTCTTGCCGGTATGTACATAAATGAGATCGTGAGATTGCATGGCATGCCAGTTTCCATAGTTTCTGATCGAGATCCTAGATTCACTTCACGCTTTTGGATCAGTCTACAAAAAGCTATGGGCACTGAACTACGTTTTAGTTCTGCATACCATCCTCAAACGGACGGACAATCGGAAAGGACGATCCAGACCCTCGAAGATCTTTTGAGACTTTGTGTATTAGACTTCAAAGGAAGTTGGGATAAGTACTTGCCATTGGTGGAATTTTCTTACAACAACAGTTACCAAGCAAGCATAGGCATGGCTCCATTCGAGGCTTTGTATGGAAGGAAGTGTCGCTCTCCAATATGTTGGAATGAGGTAGGAGAAGCAAAATTGTTGGGACCCGAGTTGGTACGCTTGACGACCGAAAAGATCCAAATGATCCGACAACGAATACAGACCGCACAAGAACGACAAAAGAGTTATGCTGATCTTCATCGGAGAGACGAAAGTTTCAACGTCGGAGATCATGTATTCTTACGTGTTTCTCCATGGAAATGGGTTACGAGATTCGGAAAGAGAGGAAAGCTCAACCCTCGATTTATTGGCCCATTTGAAATCCTCGATCGAATAGGAACCGTAGCCTACAGACTAGCCCTACCACCAAGTATGTCTCGCATCCATAACGTTTTTCACATATCTATGTTACGTAAATATGTGAAGGACCCAAACCACGTCATTGAGTTAGAACCAGACGTTATAGCAGAGGATTTAACATACGAGGAGGTACCTGTTAAGATCCTGGATAAGAAGGAGCAGATCCTACGCTCAAAGGTTATACCTCAAGTTAAGGTTTTATGGAGGAACCAAGATACTAAGGAAATGACCTGGGAGCTAGAATCTGAGATGAAATCTAAGTATCCTTACCTCTTCGATATGTCAGGTACGTCAATTTCGGGGACGAAATTTCATAAGGAGGGGAGGTTGTAAGACCCCGAATTTTATGAAATACAAAATTTAATTTTTCTTCATATATATTTTTTTTGAAACAGTAAGTGGTTAAATTAACAAAATTGAAAGTTAAGGATGTTATGTGCAAATTTTATTTTGTCAGACAATATTCGCTTTGTCGGGGAATATTCGTTTGGTCGGGGAATATTCGTGCCGTACGACGGCGCCGAAATAATAAATTATTGGTGGACCCCACAACGGAATATTTGTCGGATATAGAAAACGACAGAAGTAACCTTTTTAAATAAAAATAGTCAACGGAACTGTTAAAATACCGGTGATAAAAGAATAGTAGCATACGGTAGTTTATGGTATTTTCTGTAGCACACGGTACTCTACAGTAACACACGGTATTGCATAGTGTCTCATATTATTGGTCTGATAATTGACACCGTAACTGTTACGCATCATTTCATCGATAATTGTCACTGCATAATATTTTATATTATCAATTCAATAATTGTTGTTACACAGTATTTTGCATTATTGATTTAATAATTGTCATTACACTGTATTTTATATCATTGAGTCAATAATTGTTGTTGCACTGTTTTTAAAATTATTGAACCTAATAATTGTCACAGTAACATATGCACAGTAATTCACATTATTGAATCAATAATTGTCATTACACAGTAACGTATGCTTTATTTTACATTATTGTTATCTCTATTATGATGTTATTTAAACAGTTGTATTTCATTAATTTATTGACTTGATATCTAAGAGCTAACTATACTGTATTTATAACAATTAGTCATAATAATTGAATTGATAAAGTTATTTGTTTATAATATAAAGTTAGGTGATTATTAGGTGATATGAAATGAATGGTGTAGATTAAAGTGTGAATTATTGTTGAATAATTGAATTGATTTGTTTATAATATAAAGTTAGGTGATTATTATGTGATATGAAATGAATGGTGTAGATTAAAGTGTGAATTATTGTTGAATAATTGAATTGATTTGTTTATAATATAAAGTTAGGTGATTATTAGGTGATATGAAATGAATGGTGTAGATTAAAGTGTGAATTATTGTTGAATAATTAAATTGATTTGTTTATAATATAAAGTTAGGTGATTATTAGGTGATATGAAATGAATGGTGTAGATTAAAGATAATATAATATTTGAAATTGATGGTGTAGATTAAAAGGTGATCTTTAAATGAATGGTTTAGATTAAATGAATGATAAGATTTTTGGCTATAAATAGAAGCCTTAACTTAAGGATTTTTCATAAACTTCCTTACTTGTTCTTTCTTTCTCTCTCTAAATACTTCTTGTGAAAGTTCCTTCACCTGTTGGTGAATAACCCTTTGTATTAATTTCCTTCACCTTTTGTTAATCAAACCTGCTACGGTAAGGGATATTATTTTCTTTCATACTCCTAAATCGAAATTTATTATGGAACTATTGCTTCTATAATTCCTGAAAATATTATATGTTCCATAATAGTTGAACTTCATTATTTCAACTGAACCTTCCTATTTACGTGAACCTTTCTATTGAATTGTAACCGTTATTCTGAACTGTGGATCTTGAATTTCACTCCACATCATGTTGACAATTTGGACATTATTTGAATCTGTACAAAGTAAACTTCCGATACTTATTGTTATCCTATTTCTTCTGTTCATTATTTATATCATTCTAATCATCCAAAAATCAAGCTGTTGTGAATATCTGTGGCCGGGGGCACAGATGTGATATATTTGTTGAACAGATGATAGGTTAAAGGCGATATAATAGGTTAAAGGCGATACATCTGTTCGGTGTCTTTTATGGCACGTGGTGAATGTTCTCTTTGGCCCGTAGTGCAAAGATGAACTGTTGTTTGGTATGATTATGACCAAAGGCTGAATCTGGTATAATCATGACCGTTGGTGTTATATTGAATGTCTTTGGCCCGTAGTGCAAAGATGAACTGTTGATCTGCATGATTATGATCAGGAACTGTGAATTTGTATTATCTTGACTAATGATATTTCAGATGATAAAAGTTGATGATGTTTTTCCTAAAAAGAGAACCGAGTGGACATTATAGTCTGCATTATTCTTCTAATAGATTACTCATTCCGCTGCTATTATTGATCTGAACGTTGTTTAAGAATTTAACTGCAGTTTTTGATATAAACCTTGTAGTCTATTGTATTCTATCAAGAACTCAGCTGTTGAAGACTAATGATAATTTATTCGTCATTATCTTAGTCATGATATTCTTTACTGGGCTATTTGAGCTCACCCTTTCTTTTGTTCCATTGTTTTTCAACAGGAGATGAAAACATAACAGGGTCTAGCCGGGGAATGGAGTGAGGGTCCGAGGAATAGTTATCATAGTCTTCACGTTTTGTAAAATAGTGTGGCAATAATAGTGAAGACTTAGTTGTGTATTATTATACACTGTATTGTTGTACGTTGTGCTTTGTTGTAATAATTTTGTTGTAGTCTTTTGACGACTCAAGTTTGGGCTGTGTGGGCCCAGATTTGGGGGCGTCACAAGTATACCTTATAACCGTTGAACATAGATCTCGAAAGAAATTTGAAAGTTCGATTAAGGCGTCTACAATTTTTCTGGGTAACATCTCGCGAAATGCAATTGGCATCAACTTCTGTATGAATACATGACACTCATGACTTTTGAACCCAGTAATTTTCAACTGTTCAACCTTATTACAACGACATATATTAGAAGCATATCCATCTGGGAGCTTCAACGCACTTATCCATTTGCAGATGTCTTCAACTTGTTGCTTGGTTAAACAGAATGGAGCTTTAGGTTTTGAGTTGTTACGTCAAAGCCACAAATCAGGCCATATGTTAAGTGCCTCCAGATCTTTCCGTGCATTATCGTTGTCTTTTGTTTTACCACTCTCATCTAGCACGGTGTAAAACAAGTTCTCAAACACATTCTTTTTTGTATGCATTACATCTATACAGTGACAGACTGAAAGCGACTCCCAATACGGCAACTCGAAGAACATGGGCGAATGCGTCCAGTTATGAGCCTTGTCGTAACCTAGTGCTCTATATTTACTGTGCTCCTTCCCTGGTGGTGGAAATTTAAGATCGTTCAGCCAACCGAAAACCGTGAAGGGGCAGCAGCAATGGCTGTGAGAGGTGAGAGAGAAAGAGAGAGCAACAGCAAGAGAGAGAGAGAGAAGAAATAACAGTGAAGCGGCTAGGGGAAAAAGACGATGAAAAAGGTTTTTTAATTTATTTTCGACGGAATATTCCGTCGACATTAGGTCCGTCGAAAATAAACTAAAATCGACGGATATTCGGTCGATTATATGTGTGTATTCCGTCGAACTTATATTGGTTGGACGAGGGAATTTTGGCGCCAACGGGTCCTATAAATATCATCGGAATTCCGTCGACTATAACTTATTATCGACGGAATTAAATTTGACGGACTATTCCGTCGTAATTAGGTTATTATCGACGAAAATAATTCCGTCGGAATTGAGCATTTTTCTTATAGTGAAAACAGATCTCCAACACTCATTCCAAGCACCCATTTCCACCACTAACAAATCTCAACCACCATCAAATCTCCAAAATTAAGAGAGTCATAACTAGTTATAAAAGTATTTGATATATGGTAAGAAATTGATTTGATAGGTGAACTCAACGAGAAAGAAGAAGGCGATTCTTACTTCCATCATTACAATTCCTACTCCTATCGTCGTCGATTCTCACTCCCATCACCGCCGATGCTATTACACGATTTATTTTGAGGCACGAGTTCATCAGATTGAGACAACAGAGAAAGGGGAGGGCGATAAGTTAGATTTGGATTAGGAGCATATGATGTAGATCGAATATAAAGTGTAATTAACCATTTGGTGGAAGGATATTTGAGTAAAAAAATCATTCAGATCTTGCCTAACCCAATCAACCCCATTTTTTAGGCTTATCGAATCAGTCTTATTTAGAATTATTCAGCGTCATTTATTTTTTATCAAATAAACTAAATAACTTACTGATTTAGATTTAAATCCATTAAGTTGTAAACAAACAGGGCCGTATTTAATTCTCCCTGAATCTTATTATCTGTTGATTTTTATTTTTATTATTATTTGAATAAGACACCTTAGGCATAGTATTTATGAATGTTGTTGTCTTATTGTTAAATATTGTTGTCTTATTGCATTCACAAGATTTTATTAAATGAACCAATATATATATAGAGGACGGATCTAAAGTATATCTCTTAAATAACATACATTTATCAAAACGACGTCGCTTTGAAGATTATTTTTATAAAAAAACTAATATTAAAAGAAGATGTGACATTTCGCGGTTCCACTTATTTTTCTTTTATTTACGAAAATGCCATAAAAAAATCAAAACAACTTCGTTTTAATAAAACTATGATACTTAAGGAGGTATACTACTTAAAAGATAAGCTTTTGAACCGTTCTATATGTATATATATATATAGAACTCATTCATAACAATCGGTTGTTATAAGTATTATTCTAACAACTCATCTCAGACCGTCGATCATAATATCCAAGGACTTAGATTAATAGGGAAAAGGACTCTGCCGCTAAATGTTCTAGCAGCATGAATGTTCAACCCACCAGACGCTATAGCGGCTAGAAAAATGACCAACAAACGCTCTATTTAATTACTCCCGCTAAAGAATGAAGTAATTACAGAGTTCAGAACTTCTGTTTCTCTGAATGAACTTGAGTACACATGAACAAACAATTTGGACCATGACTTGGATCTAATTTTTATAGTTTTCTATTGAATTCTATCTGTTGCAGCTGATTTTTGTTGTTGTGTGTTTCGTAATTGAAGGCAAAAAATCATAAAGCCAGGTAAATTGAATTACGACTGCTCAATGACTGGACCATCACTCTTCACCCACTTTGAATAGAAGGACACCAAAACCTCATCAGCCATAGGATAATCTCAGTAGTGTCACCAACTCACTCTCTCTCTCTCTCTTTCTCTCTCTATATATATATATTAGTTTGGGAGCCCGCACAACTAAGCGATCAAAATACTCTCGAGCATCACTACTACTATAGTACTACTACTATAGTGCGGACGGTCTCTTTTAATAAATTCAATATATTATTATAATATTAAAATAATGGTATTATATTTTGATAATATATTTGTCTGCACAACTAAAGTGCGGACGATAAATATATTAATATGCACAATATGTCATTGTGCTGACAGATAAAAGCAACAATTATAGAAATTCTCCTCCCTCACCAAAGTCGGTCTCTTCCCTCACCTCACTCCATCTCCCGATCAAGATCATACCAATCATCATAAAAATGCCCCTCCCTCCTTCAACCATCATCACTTTAATTTGCTCCATCGGAGCTTTGGTAATTTCATCCCTCCTAGTTTTTTAACCGGGTGATTTGCATGCACAAATTTGGATAAATATTTCATTATTGCGCTATTTTTCTTTTTCTTTTTTGTTCATTTTCCCTATTTTATATGATTAATTTTTTCAATCTTGAACTCCTCAGTGGTTTCAAACTGAGTTAGCAAGCGTAAAAGTTTGGTTGTTTAATATTGGTCTAATCCATGTTGAGAAATAAACTTTTTGGTAGAGCACTCGTTGGGCTTAATTGGTTGTTACTAAATTATTGTAAGAAACAAAGTATAAGAAAATACAAGGAAACAACAAATATATCGTCGGCACTTTAACTGTGCAAACAACAATATTATCAAAATGTCATTATTTTAATATTATAACTTTAACTGTGTTAACTCCCCCAAACATATATATATATATATACTGTCCTCTTCTACATTCCTATTATTTTCTTTTCCAGATGTTAAGAATGAAAAGACCAGGCATAAAACTAGAAAGAAGTCAGATGAGAGATTATATAAATACTTGACATTCAGAGATATCCGAAGAAAACACCAAAATAAATTGGATGCACAGTTCAAAGTTTGTCTAAATTATTTACATTAAGCAGCAGTTGATGCTGTGACAATTTGCGAGAAAAACTGCACTGTGCTTTTATTTTTAATTTTTTTAAAAGACGTCTAGCCTAAAATTCAGCAACATTAAGAAACTTAACCTAAAAAACCTCCCCCAAAGTTCAGTATTATTCATCTTCACATTCCAACCAAGTATCAACCAGATATCTTATCCATATTAATGACAATGACTTAATTTGACTAAACCATTGAGATAAAATTCAACTACCAACTAGAGTCACCAGGCACATCATCCATCTTCATAACGATGATTGAATCTAAGGAGAAAGCATATGTTTAAATAGAACTACTAAGAATAATAAAACTATCGAACTCAAACTCATGAAGATCTATTGTTAGCCTAAAACCCAAAATATGTATCAATTGGTACATAAAAATCTCTTCACACTACAAAGGTATCAGTTGGCAGTCAATAACCAAGACATAAATAAATAAAACATACACTCGCGCGCACAAGTACAATGCAGAAGCAGAACTAAGTTGTCAAAAGAGGTATTACTATTTCCTGCATTAACTCCCGGAGCCATCCCACATGCCATTCGCATGCAAGCTAACAAATATAACACCGTTTAAATGGGACATCTGAAACTACATGCTAAAAATTAATGCACTGGATTCAATGCTGATCTTGCATTCAAAAGCAACAAGATAAGTCCTACCATATGCTCAGCGCAAGATACGATTCTATATTTACCTAAATGAGTTATTAAGAATACTATATTAAATCTTTAATAGAAGGGAAGGGAAGGGAAGGGAAGAGAAGGAAAAAGAAAAGAAAATAACAAACATGGATATATGCCTATGATGGACTTGAAATTTGAAAACAACGTTAGATAAACTGCACAAAGGTTGTAAATCAGAAACTTGAAAGCAAAACTCTGACAAAACTTATCACCAACAAGCTGATTAGCATCATGTACCTATAGATGTAATATATCAATCTAGATTTTCTACCTTAAACCTAATCCTTTTGCTATTAAATATCCTCAATAAGCAATCCTATGCATGACAAATAATGTGCAAGTAGTGCTGAACTATATGGTAAAAACTGCATTCCAATCTAACCCTCGATTGATGAAACGTAACAAATTTAAAGTGCATTAACTAAAGCTTGCAAAATCGAACAAACTGAAGGCATAACAAGTTAATCACCCAAACAAAATGTATTTATATCCAATCAATATAAACAAATATACGTCAACATCACAATATTTTGCTACTATGACGAATAGCTTTATCTATGTGAGCACACACTCTATCAGAAGGGAAGCGAGATTTGGTATCATAATCCACAACCAAAACGTTACTGCTGCTGCGCGCCAACAATGATAGTGACATTTATATGCTGATACCTTACATAGAAGAAGTTGATGGCAACAGTGATTATCTAATTCACCTAATCTATACCATATATCATGATTGTAATATCACTAGCACAACAGGAAAAGCTGAGAACTTGCGTGGGTCAGGCTCAACTGAAGAGGAGTGATCTCCATTCTCAGTAATTTTTCAATCTTGATAGACAAATGACCAGCTAGTTCATCATAAATGAAGCCATTTTCTACACACCACATTTCTGAGTAATACCAAAATGAAACTATTTTCTTTGAAAGAGAATCACACATTAAGATGAAAAACTAGATGATAAGAATCCTTTGTCCTAGCCAAAAACTCATTCCCATTTATAAAGAAGCCAGTGAGAATAGTTGATTAAGTAAACTCTTGTCATGATTTCGCCACAACATGATATGGAAATTGCATCCAAATCTATAACTCTCCTCAGCACTTGACTTGACAATATCTGTCAATTAAGCACATCAATGACCTCTGTGAAATTCAAATCTACTGAAACTAACTGTGGCACTCAGTTTAGAAGGGAAGAACATAAAAACACAAAAAGTAGTGTACTATGATACGAGGGCAGAAAGATCCAAGAAATGAATTATACAACCACTTGAACACCATTATCAAGGTCTTTCACGCTCACCATTACGCCTCCAAAAAGCCCTCCTCCACCAAACTTCAAACCCTCTCTGTATATTAGGGCAATCATCACCAGAGTTCAGAAAACGATCAAACCAAGACATTAAGATGTCCTGCTGCCAGGCCAAAGGCAGAGTCAATATAGTATTACTAAGGCCATCCTCAATTAAATGCCTGTCAAGGCCTTTTGATGCTCTCCGCATCCACCCAAAATCCTCATAGAATGGCACCAACCATGTCTGCAAAAGCAAACACCTGGCATCCTTTGAAGCCAATAGCTGGCCCTTTCCAATTCCAACAAACAGCCTAGCTGTAACTCTGCTAATCTCATACCTATGAATTGACGGCACTTTAGAATGTGCATCAGCTAAATCAGACTGTGCTGCCCATGTCTTTAGAAAGTCCTCGGCTATCTGCCTATCAATCAAAATATCCAAAATCCAATGCAAATTATCTGCTTGCCGAGCTATCTGACCCACATCCTGCAAGTCTGCTGCTGCAACCCGTAAGAAGTGGTAGCGAAGCAATTGCAAACACCCATCACAAGCAGCATACAATGACTCTTTCCTCAAATCATTATGAGACAAGTTCTCATGGAGCATTTTTGACACCAATCCCTTCATCTCTCTCCTCGCTTTCTCATCCTTCCCTTCAAGAACAACATGTAAAAGCTTAAGAAGAACTTCCTCATTGTCATTTCCATCCTCAACCCCAGCTGTGACATCAACTGAAACCCTCTTCAGAACTTCACCAGCACCAACAGCTTCAAGCCGCAGCTCTGACAATAGAGAAGCCACCTTCTCTTCCTCATCCTCAGCCCATGGAGCAGCCTCTAGGTACTCCAAACAAGACAAAATCCCAGCATCAAACCCAATTGCCACTGAAACCTACAATAAGATAAGAATCAATTAAAAAGCTTAAAGATGTAGCATTTTTTATTAGGTCATCTAATTTCCACACACTTGTAATCAAACCACAATTAACCTACCTCTCCACATTTACATACAAGAACATATAACCATTTACATACAAGAACATATAACTTCATGCATACACGCGTGAATATATCTACCTGTAAGGCTATGTATATGTACTCAACTCAACTCAACTTTTTGTGTCCAACTTATATTAGTCCTGTTCCACATTCTATTCTGCTTAAAGTAGTACTTTATATACTACGTATCATTTCTTAACTAGTTTTAGGTATGTATATGTAACTGTACATCTATTATGTTGCTCTAACATATATTTATCTACTTAATCTCAATCCTACGAATTCTGCATGTGTGTGTGTGTGTGTGTGTGTGTGTGTGTGTATACAGTACGAAACTATTACCTTCAAGATTCCAAGAACTTTGGAAACATCTTCCTTCATGAGCTTCTTCCTTAAATCCTTGCAATACATTAATCTAATTGTCTCAATGTAAACTTCAATATCATCGCAGTCGGCAATCTCCACAATGTAGGGGCTTGAATTTTTCTGTTGCTTCGTCCATCGATCCGAAAGCTTCACTGCAAAAAACCGACAGTGAGCTACCAAAATCTGTCTATGAACATTCATATCAACACTCAGACTATCCTTGGAGCACAATGTGAGCTTCACATCGCTCGTACTCGGGTCATTGAACTGGTTCCCGGGGCTCCGGCATGATAAAAGATCCCACAATCGTTGTTGCATTAAGGCTTGTTTGTCTTGTGGGAGAAGTTGTGATTTAGGAGCTGAAACCACGACGTGGGCTGTCGGGATCTGGGGTTTCGGGTGGCAATCGGGCTCACTAGCCATCATTTCGTAGAGGGTCGGGCTGGATCGAGCCAATTTATCGGCGGAGGAAGGCGGCGGGGACATTGGGTTGAGGAGGCCAGCAGTGAGTGCGGAGTTGAATTTGCTGAAAGATGAAGGAAAATAATCAAGGGTCGATGCGCCACCGTAGACGGCGGTATTAGCGGAAACGCCGTAGAGAGTAGTAGTGGGGATTGTGTCCATGATTTGGGGACCTGCACTGGGTGAGTATCGGATTTTGAGATTTGACTGTGACGGCGACGGGGATGGGGATAGTGACATTGGTTCGGTTGTTGAGGTTGATTGGCGTTGCGGCGGCGGAGAAGGTGGAGGCGGGGGAGGCGGTGGAAGGTTGGAGGCTGGGCAGCACCAGGAGTTATCTGGGGACACAACGGTGGTTGGGACAAGTTTCCGTTGTTGGTGGTGGTTGTTGTTGTTCTGAGTCGAGGCAGAGGAGGAGGGAGGAGCAATTGTAATGGTGGAGGTGGCGGTGGCGTTAGAGGATGCGGCGGAGGAGGAAATGGTGGTTTCGCGGCAGCGTCGGCGTTTGGGCTTAATGGGTTGGGTTTGGAATTTGAGGTGGGCTGAAGTAGCTGCCATATGGTATTGGGGATGTAATAGGGAGTGTGGTGTCGTTTTGGAGTTGTTGTCTTTTAGGGCAGTGTGGCATCAGAGAAAGTAGTAAGACAGAAATGAATAAGTAGTATTATTCATTTATTCAGAACGGGCGGTAGATACGAGACAAACGGACAGAGATTAAAGGACATGAAAACAACAAATACAAATAGGTGCTGATTTCAATTTAATGGAGGAGAGAGAAACAGAGAGATTTGTTGGTTTATGGTATGGTGATGGCGAGTGCTTTGGAATGAATGAGAGATGGAAAAGTGAGTTGGAAATGGAGTTGGGATTTTTGGGATTTCCGCCGGAGAGGAGAGGGAGGGTTTTGAGTTTTGACAGAGCAGCTGAAAAGTACGGACAAGGAGGAGGATATGGACCATGGGTAACGGTTTGGTTTGGGGTTTGGTCCAACCAGTATTTCTGCTTTCTTTTATATGATATGACGCTCCTTTCCTTCTTCTCAAGATCCCTTTACGGCCCACAATTCTTCACCAAAATTTTAAATAGAAAAATCAGAATTATTGCTCATGTTTTGTCACTTGTAGTGCTAGGTCGAGGTAACCATGTTAAGGCTAGATATGGTATCATCTAGAGTAATATTTGTGATTTAAGCGGAAAAATTGGTTAAAAAAATAAGTATTTGATAAATAAATAAATAGAATGCATAAAAGATACAATATACAATTCATAAGATATAAAATTATTGATCACAGATAATACAGTAGTTAAATATAATTCGCGACTTATCATAAATTCAAAATTTTATTATAAGAAAAGAAATTGTGTAATTCTTTTTTTTTTATATAAAATGTTTGTTATTACTACCTTCGATAACTCTCTTCTTAAAAACTCATGCACGTTAGTGGATTAAAAATTTTTGCATTATTTTTCAATCAAGGTGTCCTTACAATGAACTTGTGGTTGGCCAACCGGCATACACAATCTAAATCTGTATTTGCGAGTTTTTATTTGAAGTGAAATTGAGACTTTCCTTCTCTTCTCGGAAGGAAAACTATAATTTATTTGAAATATCCCTTTCCTTTTTAAAAAAAACTTACATATACAGTAATTTGTGAAATTCTTGAAATATATAGGATAAGTTTTCTTCATTTTATCTTTTTGTCAGTGAATTAGTGTGCATTGGGAGCGGAATGATTTCTTTGAGTGAAATCGAATTATTTAGATATGCTTTTTCCAACCATCCCTAATATGCAATTCCAATTCATTGTGATTGTCGATCACACGAGGGGCTATTATGGTGCTTTGAGTGTGTTGCCAGCCAAAGATGGTCGGAGGAAAAAGGATATTAAAACTATACTTGATGGGGGTGTTTTGGAATATATGGTAGGGTCCGGTTTGTTTGAAGAAGAAGAAGAAGTATATTGTAGGTTTCTCCATTACAATATGTTTTCCCATTTTGTCTAGACCTCGGAGAATATTGAACTACTTAATTAATGCTAGCCATGTGAATGCACTTCAACCTTTTTAGAAGTTTATTCAAAGAATTAATAAAGTTGGTCCGACTAGTTAATTCTAAGGACCCTACCTACCAGTAAAGCCTAATTATCCATCAAGATATGCCAAAACATCATCTTGTCGAGGGGGAATGACGACACTACGACAGTGTTTTGGTATAGAAAGTCGATTAATAATTTGTCCCTAGTAAAAACTTAATTTTGCTTTTAAAATAAAATGTTGATCCGTGATTAATATGCTATGCAGTTGGCATGTTACATGCCCTCCACTTTAATACGACTATAAAATATTACTGCTACTACAAGAGATGAGGGATTATATGGCTAAATGTGCAAATGCTCACATTTTTAAATTAGATAAAGTGACAAATGATCACATTTTTAAATTAGATAAAGTGGCATACGGAAGACAATGGCCTTTATCATCATTACAGCTTCTCATGTTTTGCTCTTTTATTTTATTTATTTATATTTAATGTTAGCCAGGTGTTACCTTTTTCTTTTTTTAAAAAAAATTATTAACTTCTCTTTGGGTATATCATGTGGCCATATACCCTCGCTGCCTCTCTTGCATAGTTGCAGCCCGCAGGGTCCATGTAACATTATGGGCATTTTAAACATATCTATAGCAATGATCAAATTATATACTACACTAACCAGTAACTACTCTTTTCAGTCCCATAATGATAATTCATTTTTAATAAAATTCGTACCACGTTGATTAACTACTATTATTAGTTATGATTAGTTATCTATTAATTTAGTTGTATTAAAATATTTATGTCAAACAAATTTAAGTTCATATATAGACAGAATATTCGTGAATATGTAAATCGAACGAGTTCGTTGTGATCAAATGGGGCCACTCATATTGATTTGCCCCGATCAAAATGTCATACACCCCCATTTACTACTACTATTTAACCATGTAAATATTTGGAATTAATGTTTGGAGCGGTTAAGTAACTTTTAATTCAAAAATTATAATTTTTATAATCGAGTGGCAAATAAGAAAATATGATTATATTAGAATTATGAAGTGAAAGTAGTGTTTGTCGATGCATTTGAATCATAAATGTAATTTTGATAATTGAGTGTGAAATATATTCGATTTATATATATATATATATTTTAAGTTTGCATAAATCCCAAAAGAAAACCAATAGACGATATTACATAACGCTTAACTGCCGCGCATTTAAGACCAGACCGAACGAACAGGCCCAATCTCTACCGCGCCCCACAAATCAATAGCAACGCCGAAAGTAGCATCTAACCAAACTACTAAACACTTTATGCTGACTTGTAAACTGCTTCATTGAAGTCCCCAGCTAGGCCCTTATATGGGCCGCTTCGGATTGGGCCATCCTGAAGCCAACAAAAATCCTAAAAGCTCTTAATACAATCTATTTTGAGAATTGATATTTTTACAAGTTAATTTGATTTTTATGCAAGTGAATCTCATTTTATTTTGTGAAAATATTAAATTCTCTTTATTTTTTGAGTTAAAAATTTCATACATTGACACTATATGCCACATACAACGGTGTTAGAATACTTTCTAACTTGCAGATATGCTATTATCTTACTTTTATTTTTATTTCACAAGTTCCCCATCATATTTGATAGTGGGACCCTCAACTCTTGTTATGTGAGTAACATTGTGAAAATATTGAGAAAAAAAAACAAAAAGAATTACTAGTAAAAGTAAAATTTTTGAAAAATTATTTAGGGTTGAAAGATGGCTAATGTTGATAACCCAAATGTGAAGTCCATTTCTTAAGGGATGCTTGCTACAAGTCATTTTTCTATAGGTGAAACTTGGATGTGATTGTTCCAAATAGTTTGGCACTACCTTAGACTAAAACGATGTAATTTTTGGAGATTTTATTATTGACGATTTTGTCATTTTATCAATTTTATTAAAGATAATTTTTTAATTTATCATTTTATTAATTAAGAGTACATAATTATGGTTAATTGTCGCAGCCAATTGGTTTTGTAGTTAGTAGAGAGTTTATTCAACTTTTGCGGGGGTAAGGAAATTGTAAATATTTTCCTTCCCTTTCTGAAGTACAGGAAGGCAAGGGCAAGAGGGTCACATGAGTTGAAATGCAGAATTTGGAGAGATCGATTGGGTAGAAGAAGAACATCACCAACATTCCACATGCCACCATGACCCACCCTCCTTCCTTATGTCTCCGCAGCTAACAATATAATACTCTACTATTATTATTATTATTATATTCCTTCCATCTCAAATTAAAAATTTTGTTTTGTTTTTTTTAATTAAATTAATTATTTTAAAATTTATTTTATTATTAATAATAATAAAATTTATGTTAAAAAATTATAATCATAAAAAATTAGTTACTATCAACTCTAATTTTTATAATTTCAAAAATATATTTATATATGCTTAAGTATTATTTTTAAAAATAATTAATTTAATTAAAAAAATATTTTAATTTAAAACAGAAGAAGTAATAATTAGTAAGTTTTATATTTATCTCATTCACACTAATCTTAATAACTAATAATTTTATTAATGATTCATACATTACTTTTGTAAAAAATAATAGAATTCATCACTTATATAATGAGTCCCATCATTTTTTTAAAAAAATTATTATATAAATTATTATAAAACATTATTATTTATATCTTTTTTTCATTAATTAGTCTGGTAGTTTAATTTCCCATTTATACTTTACTTGCATCGTCCTTTCCGTGTTTGGGGCACCGTACTAACCTAATCAGTGGCTCTAGCTAGGTTGGTAACAACTACTACTTTCTAGATCACTAGCCTAGCCAGCGAGTTAGTACTGCTATAAGCTTTTAGGCTTTTTTTTTCGTTTGCGGGAATGATAGGCGTGAGTACTGTTTATATTAATTTAATATCATTATATATAAATTATTTTAGATTAAAATTAGTATGCTATTTAATTAATTATATTTTATTATTTTTAAGATTATTTGATGACAAATTATAATCTAAAATAAAAAATGAAAGATGGTACTATATAATTAATCTCTTTTTGAGCTATTAAAAGGCTTTAAAATAATTACAAAAAGTTCATAGAGTAAAGTAAAAGACTAATCATGAGATAAAATGATCTATAATAATATTAAACTAATATAATATTCATATTTTTATAAATAAACATAACCCTAATTTAAACAAATGAACTAATTCATTACTAACTTAACGACATTCATCATCAGCTTAGTTTAATGCTGATTTTTGTAAATCAATTTGATTTTATTAGAGTATAAATTAATATGATTTTTTAAAATTTATCTTGTCAGTATAGCGGAAGGAAATACTGGTATTAATTATATTTTGATTCCGGCAATGAAACAGAAAAAAAAAAAATTGGTTCACTTAAGAGTGTGTATCAGAACGCAACAAAGTAATGGCTAATGGGTGTTGGAAATGGATTTGAAAACTAAATAATTAGAGCATTTTTTAGGCTCAATTAATGTGGGACCCAAACTCCAAAAATGTCGGGTCCATGTACCAACACGTTCTCCTCCGCAAAGAGTATAACGTGGTATATTTATTTGTTCAAATCCATTAAGTATTGAATGAAAAATTGACTCCAAAATCATCTACTTGAAATGTTTAAACTTGTCATAAATACCTTGTCCCTCATAGAATAAATGAGGGAAATGTGAAGGGTTTATATATGGGATAATTGCACAATGGGAAGGGCCCCAAGGGGCACCCCACTTTTGTGGAAGGGAGAGGACCTAGCTAAGGTTTGGTTTGAACACACGCGCGCCGCCGCCGCCCGGCCGGGCCGGGTCGGGTCGTGGGTATAATTTTTTGGGCAAAATTTATTTAAAATTTTGTTTAAAGTTTTATTGCAAAAAGCGGAAACAAAACTGTGTCGTTTTGAGACGCGCCTCTTCTGAACAGAAGCACCCTTTTGATAGACCCAAAACTACGTCGTTTTATGGCGCCTTTTCTGAACAGAATGGTCCAAAACTACGTCGTTTTGACGAATGGATGCCATGCCAAAGGAGGTGTCCCTTCTGATCAGTCACAATTCATCCTATAAATAACCTGCCTGTGCTGCAATCATTAATTCATTCAATTCCAGAAATAACTTTCATTTTCCTGCATTCATCATATAGTCAGTTCGAGTATAAAGCATAGAAATTGAGTTCGAAGAATTCTTAATTTTAAAGTGCTTCTAATTAAGGATTGGAAATCCGTTTCATCTTGGGAAGTAATTATTCAAAAACCTTTTAGCACCAGTGAGGGAATAAATTTGCTTCAAGGAGACTTTGGGAATTCAAAGGACTCGGATTTAATCTTTCCAAAAAATTCAATCTCCTTTTTCCAAGTAAGTACACTGAACTTTCTAATTTCAATTTACTTACTTAATTTAGTAACTCTGTTATTGCATATTAAATATTTACTATAGTTACGGGAAATACAATGGGTTCACACACAGCTTAATTAGACAACCAGAGAGAAAAAAGATGATGTGTATATATATATATGTGTGTGTGTGTGTGTGTGGTGATTGTGAAAGGAAACTGACATAAGGGAGGACAAGTTGCGTCAAGAAATCACCATAAATTGATTAGTACAACTTCCAGAAGAAATAAAGAAAGATTAGACGTATACATGCTGCATGCAAGTAGGCCTGGTAAGAATTGAAAGAAAATCCAAATCAAGAGTCAAGGAAAAAGGGATGAACCGTATACGTCAATCCCACATGATCACCTAGTGATCGAAGAGATGAGAGTTTCATGGACCATGTCGCATGCACAAAGAGAGACCAATATGTATCACTAGTGCTCCATCTTATGTACGTGTAAGAGAGAGTGATAAAAAGGAAATGATAGATTTGCATTATAATTGACTAATGATATAAGTATACATGGTCCCGTGGCCCCAACCCCACCCACCTATATAGCTCCCTTATATTTTGGCAGCTTAATTTGATTAGATTAAAATATATAATCGCATTTAATTTGTAGCTCATGTTTTAGGACGATTTGCATCGACTCATCGTACATACAATATAACGGACGATTTATATAAATATTGTTAGACATATATAATATGTGAGGATGCTGGCTAGCAACTAATTAAACTATCTCATCCATTAATCTCATCAGACATATAATATGTGAAGACAGTGATCACTAGCTAGCAACTAAACTATCTCTTGCGTGAATACCCAAATTTTCTGAGTCTGTCACTTTCTTAATTGTCTCAAGTCTGAACCTGCACATTCCGCTACCTTTATGGATCATGAATGCCGGAGGCCAGTTTGGAAGAAACGTACACGAGGGTACCACAAATTATAAGACTTAATTTAATAATTTCTATATATATATATATATATATATATATATATATATATATATATATATATATGTCGCTGGACATGCATGTATCCCTAATCCCTGTCTCACTTGTATTTCTGCATTTTAGTGACGTGTGAACGATCTCTATTAGAGACAAGAGTATCAACATTTCAAAATAATTTTGATGACTGTAATTAATTGAGTATACATCTCTTTAAGCACGTAATTAACAATTTTCTGGCACTACAAGAAAAAACCCTATTTTCTGGCACGTGCGGCTTGGAATGTTGATAAGCATGGACAGACATTTCCTGACATGTAGAGTTCGATGGTGTGTGTGTGTGTGTATATATATATATATATACTTGTAACTTTAGTCTTTTTGATAAATAAATAAAATAAAAAAGTCAAGTTTTCATTTTATTTTTTTTGGCTGAGTAACTCGGAAGTACTATAATATATCCACGTGTAAATGATGAAAGACTGTTTCTATCTATATCTAATTCTTATCTCATTCTTGCGTCTAATTGATCTACTGCCTTTTTTGCAATGTATGTTCATATTACTTTTCTACTAAGGTCCTAGGATAAGATATTATTAAAGTTGAAAAAAAAAGATCGAAAGAATTACTTTCAAAAATTAGGGGGGGGGGGGGGGGGGGGGGGGGGGGGGGTTAGATAAAAAGTACACATCGAATTGAGGGGACAATCATACAAAGACAACGGAAAAGACGTCGAAGAGGGGGCAAAGGTGAGTGGAGATTGGTGACACTGAGAAAGAAAGAGGGATAGGTGTATAAATATAAGCATATGTATTGATAATTTTTATGGTTTAAAATTAAAAATATATTTTGATATTTTTAAATAAGTAATATTATGAAAATAAATTATACTCATAAAAAAATGTGCACAAACAAGGTAAAAAATGAGAGAAAATATGACAATTAATTAAAAAAAATTAGTTAATTTATAATAATTATAATTATTTGCACTAAAATTAAATAAATTCATACTATTTTTAATTTTAAAATTTCGTAAATTAAATTCAAAAGGCTCCAAATGGTGGGGGAAGGGGGCCGCCTAGCTAGCTCCATGTATCCTAATCCACCCCATGGCCATAAGGTGAGGGATGAGGAAGAGCGTGAAGAAGTGTGTTTGAATTAAGGAGGTGTGGCCGCTGTGTCTCCGGCAGTGAGGACACATTTTCAGACGGGCAGTCGGGTAAGGGAAGAGGGTGGCTCACCACCACCACCCTAACCAGTACCCTCCCACTTTGGCTTACATGATATTCTCTCCATGCTTCTTGGCTGGTTGGCCAGCCCTCTCAAATCTCACACCCTTCACCAATATACATACGAGATCTCTTAATTCTAAATTAACAATATGCATATATAAACATTGTCATAATTAAATTATCATATTGTTAAGCGTGTATGTATGTCTATGTATATGTATATACTAATACATATACAAAATTAAGAAACTGCCAACGCATATCATGCATAACACTCAAAAACTGCCACGCTAGCTAAAACAATATTTGGGAAATACACATGCAACACTTCTGAGATATATAGACATAGTATTTGATATTTCTTTTTGGCTAAATTTTACTATAATATAAATAGTAATTTAGAAAAACGTCTCACTAAATTATGTGTCTTAGGAATGTTATAATATAAATGCCAGGTTCTCCATTTCCAAGATGACATTCAATTTACTAATTATAGTAAAATGATACTAATTAGGGCAAATTGCAAAATTGTCCCCTCATGTTTACACTCAAATGCAATATAGACGTTAATATTTCAATTTTTACAATCTCATAACTAATGTTTCAATTTTTTGGCAAAACCATCCACTCTAAGCAATTTTTGTCAAAATAAATGAACCATGCGCACAACATGCAAATTTTTAAAGGGTAAAATAGTTTGTTTACACACTAAAAAATGTTGTTTCTTCTAATTAGAGGGGCAAAATCCAAAACACAATAATAAAATATTAATATTCGAAACAAAATTTTTATTTATATTTTTTATAAGATAAAAAAATTTAGGCTGAAGTTGTAAAATATAATAAACCAAAATAAATGAAGGGGGAAAATTTCTGCCAATCAGATATTATAAAAAGAAGCCTTTTTTTTTCGAAAAAAATTGTATGATACTTATTTATTACTGCCAATTAAACTGTCATCTATACCAACAATTTATACATAAAAACGGATTTAATACCTCAATATAATATATCCATAACTATGTTTTTCTTTACTTATTTTGGTTTATTATATTTTATAACTTCAGACTATTTTTTTTTCATAATTTTTTTAATTATTCGTCTTAATGAATAGTTTATTATCTCATAAAAAATATAAATAAAAAATTTGTTTCATATATTAATATTTTATTATTTTGTTTTCTATTTTATCCCTCTAATTAAAAGGATCATTTCTTAGTGCGTAAACAAACTATTTTAACCTTTAAAAACTCACATGTTGTGTACATGATTCATTTATTTTGACCAAAATTGGTTAGAGGGGACAGTTTTGTAAAAAATTGAAACGTTGGCTATGAGATTTCAAAAATTAAAATATTGGCGTCTATATTATATTTGAGTGCAAACATGAGGGGACAATTTTGTAATTTTCTCTACTAATTACTAAGTAATAATAATTTTTGCCTTTTGAAAAAAAAATGTACATAGTATTCTGATAACAATAAAGTCGAAAGAGACCTGATTTTGTTCCCAAGTATTCCACAATGCGTCCAATTGATATGTTAGTGGGGAGACCACCCCATTGAGCTGCAAAAATGACAATGGGGTGGTCTCCACGGCCATGGTTATTAACCTGTTCTTTTCCCCTTTATTCTGTGTTTCTTTACTTATGTATGTCTAGGCTACAACTATTTTTGTTGGGTTGTCAAATAATGATTGATAATGTCCAAAATATAATAAAGGATGATTGTTGTTCTTCCAATTTCATTTGTTTTTAGCGGTGGCTCTCTGAAAGGAAATTGAAGTATAACCAATTAATATTCCTACTTGATGGCATTTATATATATAGTACACTGAAAAATAATTTGGCCCTAGCTCTCTCTCTCTCTCTCTCTCTTGGCCCCATTACTTTGATAATTGATCCTTAATAATCTTTGCAACTTCAAGCTCATTCATCAGAAAGCCATCTTATTTCTATGAAAAATTTGCTACACAACCACAAAAATGAAATGGAGAATTTTAATTGTTGTCACCATCTATATAGTTACGTACCTCTAAAGTTGATTTTCCTGTAAGACTTGTGAGGGTATAGTGTCTTAATTGTTTTGATACTTCTTCCGTCCTAAAATTAATGAACATTCAGTTTTTAAGTTCACATTAAAATTAATATTCTCTCCATCTTAAATTATAAGATCAGTATTGAATTTTTAAAAATCAGTTTTAAATATTTTCAAAACGCAAGATTGATAAGAATTCATATAGTTTATGTCAATACAATTATTAATTAATACTCCCGTAATTCTAAAATTAAAGATATAATTTGACTTTTGAGACCAAACGACGACATATTAAACTTATGTGAATTTATTTAATTTTGTTGATACAATTATTATAATTGTATAGTATATAACAAAAACTATTAATCACAAAATTTATTTTATTCTAAATTTTTATAAGTCGTACTAATTTTAAAGTTTAATATAGCGTTGTTTGACCTCAAAAATCAAATTATATCTCTAATTAATTTGGAGCGAAAATAGTATCATAAACTACCTATTATGAGGTTATATAATACTCCACAAAATAAGGTTTCAAATATATATATATATATCAAATTGACTTTTAAAAAATTAATATTAATCTTATAATTTAAAATAGATAAAGTATTTTCAAACTGCAATTTAATTCAGTTATGATCTATCTTGGCCATTGATTATGTAAAAATTAAATTTACAACAAAACAGACTTATGAAAATGGATCCTTATTTTGGGACGTATCACTTCCAATAATCTTCTATATTGACAGTGCTATGCAGTATAAACTGCAAAATATAAGAGGTGTATGCTAGGTATATTTGTGTACATGTTATGGATGTGATAGGTTTCCAAAACCAAAAGTATGTAAGAATTGGGAAACATTCTCGACAATTTGTATGGATAAACCCAATTACATATATGGATATATGGTCATGAGAACAGTAATAGAGATAATAGAGATTGATAATATATATATATATATATATATATATATATATATATGTTTGTTACTAATTTATACTTCTTCTATTTAATTATTTTAATTTTTTAAAGTTAAGTTAAAAAAAATTTAAACTCAAAATTAATATAAATTCTTTTAATTTTAATCAATACAATAATAAATATTGTAAACTATCTAAAAATATTATTTATTGTAAATTATTATTTTATAATTTTTAATAAATTTTTTTAATTTTATTTTTTAAAATTAATAATAATCATGTAATGTAAAAGGAAGGGAGAAATTATAATCTTATATGAGAAAGAAAATGGCATACATATGTCTTCAGAAAGTTTCTAGGAGGGGTTAGAATGCATGTAAAGTACGTGCATAATCGAAAATTGGATCAGACATAAACCTAATTGCCTCCTTGGCTATATATATATATATATATATATATATATATATAGTTCGACACTGACATTGTATTAGAATTTGATTTTTCTTTTTTCATTAATGTAGTTTTTTTTGAAAAATATGTAACTCAAATGTTACGGTCTCACAAACTTTCACCATAATTACAGAAGGCCCAATATAAATAAGCAAAATATGGCACCCCTCTCTACTCTACTTTATAGTCTATATTGTTGAGAATTAATTCTACCTAAATTAAATAATATAAAATAAAGTTAAAATAAAAAATTTTAAAAAGAAAAATTAAAAGTTAAATTTAAATCTTCATTATACTAATAATAATAGGTTTATCATAATTCTTTTAAATTTTACATTTTAAAACTTGAGATTTTATAATATCACAATATAATATTTTACGCAAACTAAAAGTTATAAAACGCTTTCTTGACACAATTTTTTATATGAAATATAAAAATTATCTCTTTTACACAGACACAAAATTCATTCACACCTTTCTCTTTTTCTCAACTTTTAACTTTTAAGATGCTATATAATATTTATTTATACTATTTTTTAACAATTAAATATAAAATTTTATTTATAAAATACCTATTTTTTTTTCTTATTTAAAATAGGACACTTTTAAAATAATTCTCCTACCTTAATCATATAAATATATAATAAATATCCCAACATATATAACCCAGCTGTCCAATACGGCACTCTCTCTCTCTCTCTGTCCCTCTTTCCTTCTCTCCCTCCCTCCGGACCCTCCCTATAAATTCTAACCTCACTTGTTCAATCTTCCATTAACATGCTCTCTCCTCCTCTATATTAATTAGCAACACCCACAATCATTTATACACATATACTTATAAGTTATATCCAACAAAACATCATTTTACATATCCCTTTATATATATCACCATGGGGTTTCCAGTTGGTTGCACAGACCTTTTATTCCCAAAACTGTTAATTCACACACTGACCCTTCTGGGTTTCATCAGAAAGCTCATTTCCACCTTTATCCGCTCTCTGGGTCTCGGCGATTTCCTCGAACCTGAGGTCTCCTGGTCGACCCGACCCGAATGCGTCAAAGAGTTCTCCTCGGTGTCCGCGGCCCTGATGCGGGAGCTGCTGCCGGTCGTCAAGTTCTCGGAGCTGGTGGACCCGCCGGAGAGTTGCGCCGTGTGTTTGTACGAGTTCGACTTTTGCGACGAAATCCGACGGCTGACGAATTGCCGACACATATTCCACCGGAGCTGCGTGGACCATTGGATGGACCACGATCAGAAGACGTGTCCACTTTGTAGGACCCCGTTTATTCCTAATGATATGCAAGATACTTTTAACGAGAGGCTTTGGGCTGCTTCCGGGATCTCTGATTACTACGGCGACGACTCGCCTATCACTACCGCTTTGTAATAAAATACAACTACATCTTTTTTTTGCTTTTTTTTATTTCAAGTAGTAAAAATGTATATAAACCACCCAAAAAGTGGGAGATTAAGAAGGAAGAGAGAGAAAGAGCAACAAAGTTGTATATTCCGTCGGGAGTTCATAATTTTGTTAAGAATAAATACATCTATTCTATTTTATTTTATTTTTATCCGTAAGTTTAAAAGTTATTTTAATTAAATAAATAAATTTTCTCTTTTTATTATTTTTATTTATTTGTTTTATTAAACCAAAACGATTATTAGACTTACGAATTAAAAAATAATAATAATATAATAAATGTATTTATAAATAAAAAAATTGTTAATCGAGGAGTCTCTTCTTCTTTAGGCTTTTAATTATTACAACTAGTAATGTTCATCGACTAACTCTATGTTCTTTAATGGGTTTCTCCTTAAAAGTCGTTAGAACAATTGTTACAGAGCGGTTAGATGTTTATTTATTTTTGCTAATTTTTTTATATATATAGTGGTGAAACAGTGATGAAGTCTGTGACGATCCCAAATCCGGGTTACTTTAACCTCGGATCCGGTTCAACACTAGTACTACATTTTCTTTATTGTTCATGAATTACAACAATATTATAATTGCTAAATAATCATTTATTTACAATTTTACAACATCTCTTTCTATTCCAGAATCGAAATCTTTATACATTCCTAGTATGTCTCAATATCATACATGATACGACATTCTATTACAATCAAATTGAGTATTTAGCACTCATATAATATACCAACTAAGTATTATACTACACAATCATTTACCTGTCCAATTTGGACTGATATCTACAATAGACATTTAGATCTTTATTGAAAGTAATATGCTTTCCTGTTCCTTGATCTTTATCGAGAATTTCAACTAACTTGCACTATCTGAAAATATTTGTTTTAAGCAAGAGTGAGCACGACGGCTCAGCAAGTTTAACAGTTACACATAACACATTTCATGCTTCACATATAATACATTCACTGCCATTTATACTTACGTCATGTTTTTCATGCATTTCAGTTTATGTCATACTGCTCATGCATCACATATAACATCTAGCATTTTATGCTTCATACTTACACATATTTTACATGTAGACATGCATCATACCTTTCACATATCACATTTACATCAATATATTTTCATGTTAATAATTTAACATCACATTATAGCATGTTAACGCACATAGGAGCAAGTTCTGAAAAACTTGCCTGGTCGCTTCTACCATTTACGCCTATTTGCGTCATTTGCTCAACATACAATTTATATAACAAATTGACATAATCATTAGCTACCAGGACTTTTAATTAGTCTTAACTTAAGATCTTAACTTTAAATTATTAACTCTTTAGTTGTCCGATAAACGAACTCTTAAGTTCCGGACAAAAATACTAGCCCAACAAACCTAGTTGGACATGTCGGTAAACTTAACCAACTTATTAATATTATTAATTATTTAATAATATTTTAATCGCTTATTAATATTATTAACCATTTAATAATATTTTACTCACTCATTAATATTATTAACCATTTAATAATATTTTAATCACTCATTAATATTATTAATCATTTAATAATATTTTAATCACATATTAATATTATTAATCATTTAATAATATTTTAATCACTCATTAATATTATTAACCATTTAATAATATTTTAATCACTTATTAATATTATTAACCATGTAATGATATTTTAATCATTTACAAATGTTATTCATCATTCAATAACTTTTTAATCATATACTAATATTATTGATCATTTAATAATATTTTAATAATCTTCAAATAATACCAATAGTTAACTTTTTTAATTGTGTTAACTTTAGTCTTTATTTTAAACATTTAGTTACCAATTAATGATTAATGGATTTCATATATATTGGTTTAATAACCAAAACATTCATTTTACACTTATTTCAACTTAAATTTTCATAAAAAACTCGACCCGGACCGACCCGACCCGACTCGACCCGACCCGACCTGGAGCTGGAAAAATCTGCTTAGCAGATTGTTCTGACGCGGCTGCGTCAGTCCTGTCGCGGCTGCGTCAGCTATTTTGTCTGAAAGTCAATTTTTTTGACTGCTCGACCCTCCGACGCTCCGACAGCCATAACTTCTTCATTTTAAAATATTTTGGGGTGATTCTTAAGTCCATTCTCATCAGAACTTCCCCCTCTACAACTTCTCTTTAGATCACAAATCCAAATTACGAACTTAACTAGACCAAAAACTGCTCACAAGGACAAAGTGAAAACTAAAATCACAAATCATTGGTTTTAATGGTTCAAACTTGAATATAATAAACTCTACACATCCAAATGACACCAACTTAGTGTTGTTGTCTTCCTAACTTCTTGTTTTACAATATTTCATGGTTCAATCACATTTTTGAAAATGTTTGACACGAAATTTAAAGATCGAACCACCTAAGGTGTTACCGATAATCACAATATGAAATCTTCTTCCATTTATTTGCATACCACTCATACCAATACATAATTTAAACCTATCAAACCATGAATCTACCTATATATCATAGATTTAGACTTCTAGATCATCAAAATAATTTTTGATCGGTTAAAAATATTTTTTGACCGTTTAAAACTTATATAAATTATAACAATGCACTAAGGAAGAGTTAGAATACTTTTCAACCTCTTGGATTTGAATGTTCTTCTTCTTGATCTTCTTGATCTACCCAAAATAGTTATCATTCTTGATGACTTAACCTTCTTCTTATCAATATTCACTAACACTTTGGAGAACATAGATGAATCTCTCAAATGTGCTCTCCCTTCTCTCTAAAACCTCTCTCTATAACTTGGTGAAATGTACCAATGACTAAACTTTTTCAAGCCTTGGTAATGAGTTCTATTTATAGGACTCAACTAACCTCACTTATCATCCACTAATCAACTAACATAGGTGAATTAAAGGGTTAATCCATGCTTACTATTTTAGTGAATGACTACTTGATGGACTTGGTGATTGACCAAGTGATTGACCACCATGAATGACAATTTTGATTGACTAGGGTGATTGGGTAGTTGGTGAGCAATTCACCCAACACTTAACCCACATGTGGTTAACTCTCATAAGACCTATGGTTAAAATACTACACTTAACCTTGGTCACTTAAAATTCAACCTTAGTTAGGGCTCATCTTATTTATATATCTCACAACAACTAACCACAATGTGGTTAATTCTCTACATTAAAATGACCTAGGTTAGTTCACTCACCCAACCATGGTCTAAACTCATCAATTAAACATACACACATCTTCCACCAAATAACCCAAGTAGGGTTAATTCTCTACAATCAATTATACATATATATTCAATATATTTATATAATTAC
Source organism: Hedera helix (assembly GCA_947179155.2). Lineage (NCBI taxonomy): Eukaryota > Viridiplantae > Streptophyta > Magnoliopsida > Apiales > Araliaceae > Hedera > Hedera helix. The sequence continues at coordinate 45,382,721 of OX359273.1, forward strand.
TAACACTTAACTCTAGCATTGGTTAAGGTTTTATTTTTATTACCACTTAGGGTTAACAAGTAACCCAACAATGGTTAGTTCTCTACAACATAAATTCATAAGAATTGATCATCTTCATTGACTAGGGTTGGTGAACCACCCATTGGTTAATTCATTTAACCAACATTGGTTAACTCTCTACCATTTCATATACCTACTACATATATATCTCTACATATTCACCAATAACCTTTTATTTAAATTACATCATAGCTTGAATTGACCAATTTAAATTGAATACAAGCAACATACATTTTTACTCAATCTCCAAGTGGGAACCCATGTTTGGTCAACACTCCACCTTTTTTCCTTTATTTTTATTATATATACATATCTATATATAATACTTGCAATTTCTACTAACAATTAACCAAGGTATGGTTAATTCTCTACAACATGCAACCCATGGTTACCCACCAATTATATCTTGGTGAATTATATACATACATAATTGTATCTATAATATTCTTCCTACAACTAACCCATGCATAGTTAAATCTTTAATTTATTTACTACCTAGGGTTACTCAATTAACTCATCCATAGTTAATTCTCATCATCACATTCATTCACCTAGCAATTAACCAATGTTTGGTTAATACTCTCTCTTGTCTACCAACTAGGGTTATTCAATTAACCATACATTAGTTAATTCTCTATACTTAACAATACTTGAATTATTCTCCCAACATATTGACCAATATTTGACTTTTAAATTTGGACTCAATATTTGGGCTACCCAACACAACTCACACATATTTATAACTTGGGTTAGGTAATTAATTTAATTGGACTACCACCACATTATATACAATATCTGCCAACATAATTTAATTGGACTTATATTAATTACCTCTTGGACTATAATCAACATAACATTTGGGCTTATTATTTAATTACCCACCTTCAAGCAAATATTCTCATATTGGGCTTGTTTCAAATCCATTAATGGACTCTATACAACAACTTAATAATTAAGTTAATTACTTAATTAATTAACTTCATAATATTGTCATTCTAGACAACCATTCTAATTTTTCTATAACTTTAACTCTTAACTAATATAATTAACCTAGTTAATTATATTTCATGACTTTCCTTCTTACACCATATTTAAACTAATTAATTTATTAGCTTAATTAAGTATTAACTTACTCATCCTCTTATTTGGCTAATAAGCACACTTTAGGTATATACGTATTAATATAATTACCTTCACTTCTTAATTGAATTTATTTCCTTAATAAATTCTCTACATGCATCATTAAAATATTCTCACATTTAATTTCTAACAAATAAATTATGTTAAAAAAAAATGTTAACCCATTTTCTACAAATCTTACTTCTCAAATTCTAGGTTTTAAACCTTAACCTTTAAGAAAATCAATTAAGATATTATTTAAAATCTTGAAAATATCTGAGATATTACAAAGCCAGCATTTTACTCTAGTAGTGTCAAAATTATAAGCAATAAATAAGTGGGTGTGGATGGGGAGATTGGGGGGAGGGGTTCAGGCAGTGCTCCTGAGTTAATTTTTTTGATAATTTTATATTTTTAATATATATTTATATAGACATGCACACATACATACCCACCCTATTTGTTAGATAACTTCTCGAACTTTATTATGAAAATAAATATTATTTATGATAAGAATTTATTTTAGTGGTAATTTTATTTATAACAGATATATTTATTATATGAGAGTGTCCTAATTAAATTAAGAAAAGAAAATTATGTGTACTCTATAAATAGAGTTATGTTTAGGGAGGGATAACATAATCAAGAGATAATAACATCTTAAAGAGTTGAGAGATTGTGTAATTGAGTCTTGAGTTACTATGTGATGAAGGATTTTTTTTTTAACTTTTATTCCGTGTAAAAAATTGTATTGTGGAAATTAATATATTGAAATTTATTTTGTAAATTAGGTCACTGAGGACCAAATCCCTAATAGACTTTTTTAATCACACATTGTTCATAAATAATTGATTCCTTAATTATTTCAAAAAATTAATATAAATTAGATTATTATTTAATTTAAGAAAATTATAGGAAAATACATATATACAGGAGGTATGAGTGATAAAAATTTAGATTTGTTTGAAAAAATTAAAAATAATTAATTTAATCCAGTACATTAAAAAATTTATAAAATTTTTGTGCGACCAATTTATATATTAATTTTTTCATATGATGCAATACATTTTTTTTCTTCAGTAGGGTCAATTAACTATGCTACTTATTACGTGGCTTCGTCCCTGGTGAAAGCGGTTTTAGTTTAAAATTCACAGATGATTAGAAGAAATAATAATGCTACTTTAGTGGGAAATTGACGAACCCAAATGCTTAATTTATTTAATTGTATCTGGGGAAGGAAGGGGGAATCATAGCAAGGGCTAGTAACAGTAATGGTCCTACAAAAAGAGTGGATTTTTGTTGGGTGTGCTTGCATTTATCCGGGTTAACTGGATCTTGTCCCTGCCTTATAATTATAGAGTCCCCAGCACTCATTTGTTTTAGGGATTTAATTCTATGTTCCAATTCTTGAACATTTATATGATAAATATACCTTGTGAGTTATGAAATTTGCATCTCAACCAACAAATTTAGGCAAAATAGTTCGCTCAGTAGCCCCTAGCTGCTGCAATTTGATGAAACTCTTCATCCAAATCTGGATGTTATCGAGTTTGCAATGTTTAGAATTAATTTAGAAATTTGATTAAACTCATCATCCAAATTTGGAGGTTATCTTTAGGATGATTGAGTTTGTAATGTTTAGAAAAATTTAGCAATTTAATGAAACTTCCTACCCGCAAAATGGAAGTACCTTTCATTTTTGTCTTTCTTTTCAGTCGATTGTTAAAATTAACGCTAGAATTTGTTCACGTTTAATCACTGACTTGAACTTAAACTTGCACAAAAACAATTACCAAAAAGTACTTGATAGTTTGGGTCATCGGAGAATACATTCGATGTGAGAGTAAGATCAAATTTGAAGATATGTTAACAATAAAAGTAAAAAATATTTAGTATACTAGAATATAATAAAAAAAAATTACCTCTAGGCTTCGCACTAGGCCTTAGTCCTGTTAGTAGAGCTTCATAATCCGAAATGTTATCTGTACCATAAAATTGAATCATATAACTTGTTATACCCTGAACCCTCCTAGTGAGGCGAAGATAACACCAACTCCACTCTTCAAATAAGTAGAAGATTTATCTATAATTTTCAACTCCTAAAGAAAATGACTTTCATGCCATAAATAAGGGATGTTTCAAAATATTTAAAGTACTTTATTCATTCTAATATTAGCTCTCTTATTCCATATCAGTGTTCTAACTTAAATATCGGAGAAATTACTCACAGAATCCCCAAATTTCAGTGAACCAAGTCAAGGCAATCAAGCAACGATTAAAACTTAAGTGCGTAAATTGACCGAAATCCTAATTTGCAAGTTCTTGATTGACATATCAAAAACTATACATAACAAATATATATCAAATGTGATAATTTTAGGTTCTTTGTTTGCCACAATTGACCGCAACTATTTCATAAAATATATGAAATTAACATATAATGTGAATCATTACGCATAATTTTGTGATATTTTAGTTAATCAAGATTCTTAAAATTACTTAATTTGTTCATGATCGTGTAAACACTCATATAATAATATCTGAAAGCCATATAGGGAGGGATACGGAAGGCGCGTAATGAATCTCTAGTTTTTAAAATGGGATACTTTTGCTGCTGAGACGAGGAACGTGTAACCATTATTTGTACTAACAATAATTAATACCTACCGCACTTGCACCGTTACACGGTTAGCTAAACCGAAATGTTAAAAACAATTTTGAGTAATAGATCATGTTTATACAATTGTTTTTTGAGTATTGCCAAAGTATTACATCAAATTACGATTGCAACTTTTAAAAATAGGATTATAAAGTTAGTCATACACTATATTAAATATATAATTAAAATAATATTAATTATAGTTTTACATAATTCCCAATAAAATCGTAAAATATATTTATTTTTTTAAAAAAATAAAAAATAAAGCCTATGTTCTTCCAACATATGCGAGGGTCCAACAAACTATCAGCATAATATAATGTTAGTGAGGAAGAATAATTCAAATTTTGGGTGCATACTAAATAAGTTCACAAAAAGTATGTTTAGATAGAGTAATTATTCAGTGGTCCTGAAACCTCTTTAACGAGTCTAAAGTTATAAGTAATGGAATACCACTGAAATAAAGAGATGTGATTGATCTGAAATATCACGTGACAATACGTTAAGAACACTGAATAATTTTTCGTTTGGATGACTTAAAAGAGATTATTATCAAATTAATTTATGACCTATTAATCATGACTTATATATTGAATGGCACTAGTCATTAAGGTCAATAACAAGTAGAGCTAACTATATATATGTATTGAAAATTTAAAAATACAAGATTAATTTTGTACCGTTTAAAAAGGGTGACTAATTTGGAATAGAAAATACCATAATTTCATTAATTCTAAATTTCAAAAACAAAAATTTTAACTTTGAATAACTTGAGTAAAATATAAAAGCTTGGAATTCAGAAGTAATTTTTTATTTTTTTATTTTTTGATAAGTATATCGGTGTTTGGCTGCGTCGTCTTGCTACATAACACCCTCACCTGCACCGAACCGAACAACTATAAAAATGAAGAGATGAGGTACCAGAAATCTCAATGCATTAAAAAACCAAGTTTCGATTTCTGAGCTAAAGATATTACAAAATCACCACAATTGCAACTAAAAATTATAGGCACTAATACCAAAGTAAAATGAAGACTCGTGAAAAATAACTTGAAGGGAATCACAAACAAGCCACGTAAATTTTAAATGCAATACTCAACTCCAATATACACAAAATCTTCAAGCGCAAATGATTATTGGTCATTGAAGTTTGCTATTTGTTTCTCTCTTTTTCACAAAGAAAACCAGTTTGAAAAAATGTATCAGTTGATAAGCAAGTAATCTCAATGAGAATTTAGTTCCAAATTTACATGCGGTAGACACTTGAAATATATCACCTTTGATGGCCAGAAGATGGATTACCCTGTGGAGGATATAGCCAGCAGGCGGCTAGCCTTGAGGTTGAGCTTGAGGAGGTGGATAACCAGGAGGTGGGTAGCCTTGAGGTTGAGCTTGAGGAGGTGGATAACCAGGAGGTGGGTAGCCTTGAGGTTGAGCTTGAGGAGGTGAGTTGCCTTGAGGTGGTTGCCCATATGCTTGTGGAGGAGGATATCCAACAGTGGGAGGATATGGCTGATCAAGCCGTGACATCTGCTGAGCAGGGGGCACTGCCATTGGCTGTGGACCAAACACACCATCTCGCTTGTCCATTTCAATCTTGTGTTGTGTCTGCAACACTCCATAGGAACATAACAAGTCAGGGATGAATTAATAAGCAGCAGAAGAATAGCTATGGAAAGTGTCTTCATATGTAGAAATAGTCGTATCAAATACTCCATTTAAGTGGGAAATGAGCAGTATCTTCCCGTTTCAAAAGTATTCCAAGAAGAGCATTCTGTTTGAGGATTTCCCAAAGGAACTGAGTGTAAAGCTTTTCAAAGTAATCAACTGAGAGTAAATTTGCATACCTGCATACACGCACACACCCTGGCAAGAAGAGAAATATAAATGAAATATAATACACTTGGGACATCCTATTACTGTTGGCGGAAGTATTCACTGGGGAGTGAGAAAAAGGTAACATACGTGCAATAGACCATATCAGCCAAACAGGAAAGCAACTGAGAGGCCTCTGAAATTTCATCACTTCCAACTATCAATGCAACAAGAGAAAATATGCATGCGAGTTGTTGAAGACAGAACATGAAACCCTACATTTCACAAAGAAATGTGTTAACCAAATTCAAAGTCTTGTTTGTGTGTCTGAGTGTTAGTGTGTGTGTGTGTGTGAGAGAGAGAGAGAGAGAGAGAGAGAGAGAGTACAATGATGCAATTATCACATTTCGTCGTCTGTATGTTAAACTCGTCTTGCAAAAGAAAGCGAGTTGAGGCGACTGAATTTCCAAAGCAGAGGAAGACCTGGAAATTTGGGAACAGAAGAGTTCATATCATTAACACAAATGCTCCAAGCGGCTAGACAACCAAATAACAACTCATGTATGTGCAAGTGCAACAAAGGAGACATCTTATGGATAAAGAGTAGCTCATGTTCAACATGATAAAAGTAAGCAATGGATACAATTTCAGTCATATATTTCGGAGAAATTCACTGTAGGTCCTGTAGGATACTAGTAGAACTGTAATTTGAATTAGAGTGCCTTTATTATTTGAATAGTAGGGAGCCGGGTTATAGGATTCATAGATCCACCAGCAAAGAGTGTTGGCTCCTCCATCAGTTGATACTTCAAGGAGGCTAGAACTATCAACAGATACAAGTAGGGGAAAAATAGAGATAAATTGCTCTAGTAAGAACTTCACAAGAAGGAAATTTAATTACCTCAGTGCAAAGGCAAAACTCAGGGCATCGACTTTCTCCACACCGACCACTGCAAGGCATATAACCAGCACAGCACACATACCTGTGGCAAACAAGAATCAATTTATTTACCTACAGGTCACTCCACAGCATTGTTTTAATGGTAATATAGAAATTCAATTACCTTGACATATCATTGTAAAGAGCACGCTTGCGAAGCAAGTACGATACACACGGTCCACTGTCATTTGAATTGAAACAACACATTTAGATGCAACATGAGTTAATGAAATTTCCTATATACAGTATACATTTTTTTCTCTGTCTCCAAGCACACAAACTCTCAACGTCATGGTAGTGAAAACAAAACATGCTAGCTCACATCGCAAGTCTGTGAAATGGTTCATTTTCCAAGTACATTTACTGAAGCAGATGGAAAGAAATCACTTAAATTTTCAATTTGCTCTCGTAAGTGATAAAAGCTGAAAGAAAAAATTTGCAGAACAAGTAAATAGCCAAATTTTGTATTCACAAAATAAAGAAAATATTTGTGAGCACACAAACATATTATATACAGATAGACGTATAATTTTACAAATTTCATAAAATATCAATTATTAGCTAAGTATAAAAAAAAACACTACAAAATTCATTATATGTTTTAAAATTTTAGGAATTAAATAATATAACAAATTGAGCTTTCACTGAAAATATAATCTTTTATTTCATAATCCTGCATCAATTTTACAAGCCACAAACAAGATTTCCTTTCAAAAGCATGGTGCTTAAAATGAAATTGACTCAATTTATATATAAATGACTTAGATACCCTTGTATACACGAAGAACTTTTAGCAACCTGAAGTCTCACACAAAGTGATACAAGATAATTCCAAAAGTTTTTGGGCAAATAATAGTATTGCTAATAGTCACCGAACAATGTTCTCTATTACCACGTTGAAAGAGTTCACAGCCACTGAAGTATCAAATTAATTTTTTGTATTTAAGAATTCTAGAATATCTAAACTGGTATATTAAGTGGAACGAAAAAGATGGAATCAAGTAAATAAGATACTTGAATATGAAATTGCTATTAGTTCATCAATAAACAAGCCAGAATCAATATTTCACTTTCAAAAGATTTGTTTTCAGTAACTATTTAGTTAAATTCAGATGAAGATAAAGTCATGCCCTAACTACTTTGAATAAGTTACATAAATTATGCTTTTCCCTACTATGTCAAAAGCCAATACATCTATATATATATATATATATATATAAAAGAGAGAAACACAGAGTTCCCAGCAGGTTCTCATATCTTACGCACAAGTAGTTAACGATAGCAACTAAGGGTTAGTCAAATATTTGAATAACATAGCCACTATCCTCAAAAGTTAAGAAGCAATTTAAAACTCCAAACTACTATGTCTTAGAATGGTCAATATCACATATAATTTAGTCATTTTAATCATGTCAGTCATGCAGTTTCTTAAGAAGAATTGAGAATTCACGCAGCATAAAAAAAATTTAGGGATGTATATAGTGCGTCAATGATCGTTGTGTATATTTTTCAAGCTAAAGACACAATTAAGAGCCCATGTAACTTAGACTTAACACTCACAAAACTTGTTATGCTCTTAGTTCAATTGCACTTTTACATAAAGAGATATTCCGTGTAATGAGATCCTCAGACTCATCAAATGTACAAAACATTTGGCATAATAGACTTGACAATGCTATATAAGTGGACTACTAATCCCCAAATTAGTAGCTTAGTTGTATATTATAAAACTATTGTCGGTTATGTTAAATGGCACAAAGTCGGCTCTAATATCAAAAATATAAACAACATTCTATAAGGATTTACAAAATCAATTAATTTTGTTATTGACTTTAAAATCATCTTAAAATTTTGTGCTGCATTCAAATATGTCTAATTAAAATCACAAACCAGGAAAACATGGATGAAGATCTTTGTATAGGGCTGCATACATATCAACAATAACATATATTAAAATGGAACCAAATAGTCAATTCAAGAGTAGATTAGTGAACTGGAAGTCAACCCTAGTAGTAGTTAGGTCCACAATACCAATTATCAATCACATTCTTCGCTCAAATTTACGAGTTTTGTTATGCCCAATGATCTTGTCAATAATCTTGTCAATGACCTTTGCAAAAAATGGTAGTATTCATCTAGGACCCACCACTTACATGGTAGGTCCTGTCATTTTTTACAAAGGTCATTGCATGGATCATTGTAAAATATCATTATTTATATCTTTTTTTCCAAATTTACCTATCAAAGCAGCCCACCATATCAATTTTTTCAACAAGAACTTTGAATCTTAAACAACTGAAGTCCAGACAACACAAATTATGAATATATAATTATGTCGAAATTAATTTTTTATAAAAAAAAGAAGAAAAAAATAGCAATTAGATCATAGATCTAGATACAATTCTATAGAGAGAGGAGTAATTACCACAACAAGGCAAAGCAGCAATCTGCACAATCATTGAGAAATATTGCCAATCAGTAATGAGAATACTAGAAACAGATAAAACCAATCAGTTCAATCAGATATACTAATATATTTATCTAATTTGAAGTGAGAGAAAGTGAATATACAAGGAGTGTCGGTCTTCATAGTGGACATGAGATCGGAGTGCCAGAGATTCCGATAGTTCTGGCGGAGCTGCATCTTGTCCATGTGCGCCTGCGACGACATTGTCTTCTCCGACGAATTCTAAGCCTCTTCCGAGTTCCAAACAAATCCTTATTAGTCTCGGATCACAGGTTTTATAGGTCATTGTTTTCCCGGTAGAATTTTATACGTCCATTTTGAAACAGCTGTATCCAAAATTTGAAGATTGGCACGACATTTGTGTTTAAAAGTTAAAACCTTCATTTCTTTTTTCGGCGTAACTTTTTAATTATCTAAACTTTTTGTTGAAACATAGTTATCTAAACTTTGTTAATCTCTTTTACTTTTAAATGTTTTTTCTAGACCCAACAGTATCATACACCAAAGCCCTTAAGGCTCATGCCTATCATCTTTCTAAGCCATGTAATTTGCACGGTTGGTTAGCAATTCAGAATTGAAGGTCAGTACGGTGCTAATGGCCTCTTTTATATTTGAATAAGTACGAAAACACAATAATCACACATTATATTTATTTAAATTATTAAAAAATAATAAAAAATAATATTAAAATTCGTATCATACCTCATATTTTAATAATATAAATAGATATAATATTTAATATAGTATTTAATTATTATATGTATAGACCTCCCTTTTATATTATATTATTAGCAGATCTGGCCTATACAAATAAATTATTGGTAAAACTTCAAAATGACTTCTTTTTTATTATTTATCAGTTAAAAAAGACAAAAATATTTTACGATAGAAAAAATTCACTAGAATTTCTACCCTAATGATAGAAGTAGAATATATATATATATTTAAATTATACTATTAGCGAGAATTTCATATAATCACTAATCTTTAACTTTTATATAAAGGAGATATTTAAAACACACATACAAGATAAATAAAGCTGACATATTATCGGTGATAATTAAACTTTGATATCTTAGTCAAGGGCCTTATCCATCCAACTAAGACCTATGCACAATCTTTTATCAAATGTTGATGTTTATATGAATTTTTCATAAAATTGTAGAGCAAAATTCAAACTCAACAACTACGTATATTTTGATTTTACGATAATCTCATTAGCTATTTTGAACACACTTGAGACTGTTTTTTTAAAAAGTAATAGGGGCACTTGCCAAAAATAATAGCAATAGTACTATTTATTTATTAGTAGAATAAAATTGAAATCATTTCTCAAGTAAGTGTTACTCACCTTGATAAAATATGGTTATGGGTTGTTTTGGGTTTACGAAAGTTGATTATGGTTCTATTTAATAACTAAAACCACATTATCTATTTTTAATATAAGTTGTGTGGGTTATAATCATATAGTTATGAATCAAATACAGGTTAACCCATATTTTAAATTTTAAACTTATTATGGTCCAATTAAATAAATAATTTATGATATTTAATTTCTATATTCTTTCACCTTGCATCTCTAATGTTTTATATATTTTTCCTCTCTCTAATTTTTTTTTATACAAACTCTCAAAAAAATTTAGATTTTCTCTCTCTAAATTTTTTTATACACACTATATCTCTAATGTTTTATCCAAGATTTTCAAACTCAAACTAATCGAATCATTTTTGACTCAGTCACGTCATTAATATTTAATAAATAATAAATATATTAGTTATTATTATATATTATATATAATATTTAGTAAATATATAAAATTAATCAATTTATTTATTAACAAAATTAAACTTATTTATACAATGTTTATTTTATATAATTTAAATAAATACTAAATTTATAAATAAATAAAAAATATTAAATCATGCAGCCCAAAATATGATTCCATGTTGCCTTATCTTATGCCAAAGCCCTGAGCACATCCAATTCACAAAACACTCAAAGTAAGATCTTGTTCCATAAAATCAAATTACACATTTTCGATTAATTAAAACAAATGCTAACCATTTTCCTCACCTGCAATAAGATACACAACCGATGCACAAAAAAAACGGAACGGAAGGAAGAAACACAACCATCCAGTAATAATCCATAAGATAAAATGCCCCTGGAATAACATCCAAAACGTCGGCAACACTGCCGCCTCCGCCGATAATATTTATAGACAGCGATTGAATCCGTAGGTCACGGCAGAACGGCCGTTTCCTGCAATCGCTGGGAAACACTATTTTCAAGCTAATCGAAGTGGAAATAACAATTGTAAGTGTGACAAATGTTAACATAGAAATTAATATTGGTCTCTGACGCTGAATCCAACCCTTATCCTCCTCTCGCAGGCTCTCATATTCGTGCTTCAAAATAAAATTTGCCGAGAACGGACAACTAAGAAGGAAGTTGCTTAAATCGGTCAATACCGTGAATCAGTCATTCAGTGAGTCAAGCAGTTTGACTATCAATTCATTGAATTTTATAATTTTTTTGTGAAAACTGATTAAATTGTTTTATTTGAACCAAAGCACAGACCGATTTTAATTTTTATCGGTTAAAGAGTAGGTCCGGTCTAATTTTTAAAATTTTGATTTTATCTCTAATGTTCTTTAAATTTTTTTTTTTTAAATTTATAATATTTTTTCTCTCTAAAATTTTGTTAAATTTTATCTCTTTAAAATTTGATGACACTTTCTGTCTCTAAAATCTTATTACATTTTCTCTTCCTAAAATTTGATTATATTTTCTCTCTCTAAAATCTATAATATTTTCTCTTTCTAAAATTTAATTACATTTTTTTTCTTTAAAATCTTATTATATTTTTTTCCTCTAAAATTTGTAACATTTTTTATCTCTCTAAAATTTGATTACAAAATAATTAGTTATTGTATAATCATATGCATGAGATACATGGAATGTACTCCTATTATATTAAAACACATCGCAAAGAATGCGACTATCTAAAACAATTTAGCACAAAAAAAAATTAATTATAATTTTTAATATATTATTAAATATTGTTTATTACACACATCGCAACGTATGCAAATATCTAAAACAATTTAGCAAAAATAATATCAAATTTAAAACACGTTAAAATAGTGCTGCCCTTTATTGAACCCAGATAGCCAACAAACCTTGAGTTTATTCAGTGTTCTGGACTTATAGGGACAGAATTAGATGGTGTTTTTTATTAATTATATATTATTATTTTAATTTTTGTAATAAGTTTAAATATAATATTTGCGTAAATTTTATATATAGGAATGTTGTTTAATAATTTTCTCTCATTTTTTGGTAGAGAGAGAAAAGAAGAGATAAGAGGAGAGAGAAGATTATATGTATTGTTGGGGTTGTATTAATTTGAGGCTGCAGCCTTGCAGCTGAATAATGAAATTTATTGAAAATAGTTTACTGGGGTAGACCTATTTTTTTATTAAAAATTATGACTTCAAATTTTATTTAACTTAAATAATATTAAAAAATTAATTAATTATTTTAATTAATTTGGTGTGACCCAATAATTAATGCTTTATATTGTGAGGTCTATTCACCTCTAATGGCAGGATATAAATGCAATGATAACATTAAAATTGTGGTCAGGTAGACCATTGACTTCATAGGGATCGTTTTCCAAATTAGATAGAGTTGAAGGGTTTCCAAGCAAATTTATGCTCTTTTTATAGCAGAAATGGACAAGTCTCCAGCAACTTTGTTTCTTCTAGAAAGAAAGAGAGAGAAGAGAGAAATGGTTGTGTTGTCATCTTTCTCTCTTGTCCAGTGTTAACATTGAACAAAGTACCACCCAAGTGTCACACTTGTGTTTTTTTGTCTTGCTTCAGAACCCATTACATATAACATATACATACATATTATATATTATATATTATATACACAAACAAACATACAGAAAGAAGAGTTAAAGAAGAAAAAAGAAGAAGAAACAGAGGAGCTTCAGAATTCATATCTGGTTTTCAATGTCTTCTGATCCTTTTGTGTTTGATGGCTCTGTTTTTTCAGATTCATTCAGTCCCATTGACAATACTTTCCTAGAAAATTACAGCCATGAAGACCCAGTTGATGAAATTGACCAAATTACATCCACCTTTATCTATTCCTCACCACCAAGTCACCAAATGGGGAATCTCTCACTCTGCCAAATGCCTAATGGCTATGCAGATTTCTCTGCTCTGCTGCAGGTCAAAACAGAGGATTCTCAAATTCCTTTCTACTCTGCTTTTGATTACAACAACAACAATTCATTTCTTTCTAGTTATGGTGGGCCAGAGAAGATGATGCAGAGGAGCTTTAGTAGCAACTGTTTTGAGGGGAAACCCAGTTTTTTGCTCCAACCTGATAGTTCAATGGAGTCTCCAAAATTTCAAAGCCAAGTGCTGAGCTCACCTGAAAACAGCTCCTCCTCCTCCTCTGGCCAAATGAGAAGGGTTTGTAGCGCTGGAGATTTACAAGTTAGTTTTCTTTTCACAATTTCAACCTTCCTTATGCATGTATGCCCAGTTCCTAATTCTCGGTTCCAAAACTAGAAATATATTGTATTTTTTTTTTGTCAGTTCCAAAATTGAAGATATATACATATACATAGATTATAGACTTTACCATAATATTACTTGTTTTCTAGATAGTTTGATTATTGACATACTACTTTTACTACATTTCTAGCTACGGTTAAGTTTCTATTTAAAAATGTAATTATTTTAAAAGTCATCGTTATAAAAATGTATTTCTTAATTTTTGAAAATGGTGGGATTATCTTAATTTTTTTTATTTAAGTTATTTATTGCCCGTGCAGAGCATGAAAACTAGCCAAACGAGGCAGAGGTTGTCGGGCAGTCCACTAGGAACAGAGAGCTCATTCACGGAGGAGGCAAATTCTAAGGTGGGAAGGTACAGTGCAGAAGAAAGGAAAGAGAGGATTGAGAGGTACAGAGCAAAGCGTACCCAGAGAAATTTCAACAAAACAATTAAGGTATTTTTTATTTTTATTAGTAATAAACAAGTTAATTATACTTGTGAAATGAATTTATAATAATAATAATAATCTGAATAATGTGGTTGGTTTTTGTTCAATAATTAAGTATGCATGCCGAAAGACACTAGCAGATAATCGACCAAGGATACGTGGCAGATTCGTGCGCAATGATGAAGCCGGAGAGATTCCTAAAACTGCAACCTTTAATCGATATGAAGAAGATGAAGACGATCTTTGGGTATACATATATTTCGATCCCTGCATTTCAAATAATCCACTTGTAATAATTTTTTTAATATATATAAAATGCTCTTATTATATTTTACTTTTCTTAACGTGATATGTGCAGATCGAAGGATTCCACTTGCATGATGAAGAAGGAGACGAGATGAGGGAGCATTACTTAACAGCTATGGGGTTCAGTATTAATTAAGCTAATTAACTTCTTTTGATTAATTAAATAATTAGGATTATAATTAAGATTCAAACCCATGAAGCCTTTATGAGAAAAAGTAATTATTCAGATGGTTTAGAATTAAAATTTTGAATAAGGTGCTAGTAATTGTAGTGCCGAGGTTAAATTAATCTCTGCACCTTAATTTCTGTACTGGTATCATTTTATCAACTTCTTGTAGTGTTGTATTTTCTACTTCACTAAATGTCTTTTCATCATTTTCTTGCTCTCTGTATATCGTCACTCAATAACAATTCCATTTAGATATATCACTTCATTGCTACGTTCAAATCATGCATAAAAACTATATGATTCTCCCTATCTTCCGCAAGGAGTTTCATTTGTTAAAAGAAAAAAAAATGTTCATTAAAAAGTTTTTTATTTTAATAGTATAAAATAATATAATATTCTTGATTTTGTAATTATAATTTTATTACCATGCAATCACTATTAAATTAATAATTAATTAATTAATTTTAAAACTAAATATAATATAAAAATATATTCTTAATATTTATAAAAAAATTGTAGGACAGAAGGGAGTACTATATATAATATATCATAGCTCTTTCTCTATGTATATATATTTTGTGACTGAAGACGGCAAGTAAAGGACGAAGAAAGAAAGATTATGAGACTGAGTCAGTCAACTCGATTGTACATACCATCCAAAAAATACAATAAAAAACATTGGTACGTGATTTCACAAATATATAATAATAACCAAATAATAATAATAATAGTAATAATAATAATTATAATAATAATAATAGTAATAATAATAATGATAATTATAATAATTATAATAATAAATTAGTAGTAGTAGTAGTAGTAGTAGTAGTAATAATTATTATTATTATAATAATAGTAATAATAATAATAAATATAATAATAGTAATAATTATTATTATTATTATAATTATAATTTTAAAAAAAATGCACGTAAAGGGTCACTCTTTTAGCATTGATGCTCTTTACATGTTTTTTGGATATTGCAGTCGTTATGTTTCCACATGCAAATTGATTTGGGCGGAAAATCATAGGGACGATTTAGATTCATTCTAATTGATTTATAAATTATTTTAGGTTGCAAAGAGTTTTTAGGTAATAGAATATTTTTGAAATTTTAATCTACGCCGTGTCTGAAGGCACGAACAATTACGTGTCATATCTTTGGTGTTTTTGCGAGCTATATATCAAGAGCAACTATTGTAGTAAGCTCTGACTTATGGTATGATAATCTTTTGTTCAATTTCAAGAAAAAATATAAAGAAAAAAAATGCTATGATGATGCGATTTAGTTGGTGTTATGACAATATTTTTTTATTTGGACTTAGATGGCTCATTTTATACTTTTGAGTATATATGCAAAAGTCTTTCTTTTAGATTTTTACTTATTTTTTTTTTCCCTAATTGGATCTCACCAAATGGTTTGCAGTAGTACTACCTTTTTTCCACAAAAAATACTGTTCATGGATCATATTGATCGATGGTTAGAGATATTAGAGGCAAATAAATATTATCAAACTTCTCATTCCGTTTTGTCAATAAAGGAAAGGTGTGTGAGATACCTGAAAATATTATATTACACAAATTTGAGTCTGCTATTGTCAATCAATTAATTGTTCAAACCTACCAAGAACTAATTTTAAGTTGAGAATGAGTAGTACACTAATGTTTACCTAAAAAAGAAACTATAACTGGATTGAGTATCAATCATTTTGTATTAATGATTGGACTTTCAGTTCTATTATAGAACTGAAAGTCTACAATGGTTTTAGATTTTTTAATCTAGAAATATTAGATACAGTACTCAACTGTTATATTAGTTGTATCGTGTATTCAGGCACGAATTATCCCTAGTATATATATAAAAGACACCTTAAAAGTATATTTTTTAAATATTATATTTTTTTAAGTAGCATATTTTTATTAAAACAATGTCGTTTTGAAAATTATTTGATGGCATTTTCTTAAATAAAAAATAAATAAATAGGGCCGTGAAATGTTATATATATTTTTTAACATTATTATTTTAAAAAAAATTTAAAACGACATCGTTTTGATAAAAGTAAAATATTTAAAAAATATATATTATTTAAGAAGTATACTTTAAATTCGTCTTATGTGTGTGTGTGTGTGTGTGTGTGTGTGTGATCTCTTAGTATATATACTTGTACAAACTTTTGGTCATATGGAATCTAGTTAATATATTCAGTCTACCAAATTAAATTCACAGTTAAGCATCTCTATTGTACCAATATATACTATAGCACAAAAAAGGAGGCTGACATAAAAAAGTATAGGTTAATTGGGGACGTACATTTTTCTTTCCCGACATTTGAAATATATATATAATATTATATTCATTTGAACTCCAAAGATTTAATTTTAATTTTAATTTTTCTTTATTTAATAGCCTAATATTACATAGTAAATACTAGTAATTAAGAGGAAAAATAAAGTGGGTAAAATTCATTTATGGGTTTTTGGCACTGAATGGCTTTCTTTTGACGCATCATTTTCATATTAATTTGAGTTTGACCTTTTACCTAGCTAGAGATTGGTTGGTGATAACATTTATGGGTTGCTTTATATATATATATATATATATATATATATATATATATATGATACCTTTCATATTAAATTGTTTAAAATAATATAGGCCAAAGCCTAGATGCTCCTCCTAGCTAATACTGTCCGATTAATTTAGTTAGGATCATTATAAATATCTGCTAGAATAGAATAGAATAGAGAACATGGTTTGGTTTATTTGCTATCCGCTATCGGCGGAATAATTTAGATTTGTGTATGTGTATTGCTTGCATGATTGTAATAAGAATCCAATTTTTTTATTTGTACAAATACTTTTTATTATTTAATTTTCTTGAATTTTAATTACGGTACACGAATGGATACTATACCATTGTATCTACATCAATTAAACAAGACCACAAAAATGGTAGATATTTGTAGAGAAATTTTGCCCAACTGAACTCAAGTCCGTTGGCCTTGCCGATGGACCTTGTGACCGAAGCTCCCTCCCAATCTTAAATGCTTAACAGTTAAATGCATGTTTAGTTATTCAACATTTAATACGTTTAGAAAGTTAAAAAAAAAATAATAATATGCACTTCAAAAATTTGTTCGTTTAATAACAATTCATTTTAAATATAATTTATTTAATTTAAAAACGCTAATAAACAAACAAACCCTAAAGAGAAATTTAGTAACATATGACTTTAACACAATTTATATTAATTTGGTACCTAAATTTCATTTTTTTTTATATTTTAAAAAATTCATATTATTATAATTTCGAGCGAGAGCCCGAAAAATAAATTAGGTTCGCCTTTTGGACAAAAAGGAGTAAAACATTGATGTCCAAAAAATTTAAGGCGAGGAGAATTGATCTTATTTTAGTTTTGCTATGGCCAAAAATTTGAAGTTTATAACAGTAATTTTCCGTCACTAAGTACCACAAGCCAAGCGACACTGGCAAAATTGATCAATAACTCCTCAAATATAATGTTACTTGATGGCTTGAAAAAATTAAAGACCATGTCAATTTATCAAAGATGCTCTTCTTCAAGTATCAAGTTTCATGGTTTATTTGTTTCAAATCAACCCCACAAGACAATTATTATTTTCGATAATTATTATTTTCGATTAACTCCAGTAAAAAAATTTATGATAGGAAATTTTGTTTAGTTACTGCACTGCTAATACTCCCTCCTAATTAAAAGGAGAGTCTCCTTTGATTTTTTAAAAACTTATGGTTCATTACAACAAATATTATGTGGATACTAATAGAATTACCGTCTTTAGAGCATCTCCAGCAGATGGACTATCTGCTGGACTATATTTAGTCCATATGACATCAGCAGTTGTCCTTTAGTCTTCCATCATTCCAGCAGATGGACTATCTCATGGACTATCCCGCGGACTATAATATAAAAAGATTAAAATAATCAATGAATTTAAAAAAACTCCAACGACTATATTCCAACAGCCATATTCCAAAGTATATGATGAAATTTTATTTTTTAAAATTAATTTAAAATATTTTATAATGCAAAATTGAGGTGATTCATTAAATTTTTGAAAACCATAAATTTTGCATTAGCACTATTTAGAAAATTTATTGTTCTCCTATTTTTATTATTTAAAATAAAATTAATTTATATCAATTTTTAATTTAAAAATATCTTAAATTTACTTTACAAATTAATATTGATCTTATATATTTTAAAATAAAGAGATTAAAAAATGTAATTTTTAGTACTATATACATAGTTTATAATTTTTAAAATTTTTAATTAATTTATTTGTAATGTTTACAATTTAAATGAATTCAAGAAAATAACAAGAAATGGTTAATGTGACGTCCCCAAATCTGAGCCCACACAGCCCAAACTTGAGTCGTCAAAATACTACAACAAAATTATTACAACAAAGCACAACGTACAACAATACAGTGTATAATAATACACAACTAAGTCTTCACTATTATTGCCACACTATTTTACAAAACGTGAAGACTATGATAACTATTCCTCGGACCCTCACTCCATTCCCCGGCTAGACCCTGTTATGTTTTCATCTCCTGTTGAAAAACAATTGAACAAAAGAAAGGGTGAGCTCAAATAGCCCAGTAAAGAATATCATGACTAAGATAATGACGAATAAATTATCATTAGTCTTCAACAGTTGAGTTCTTGATAGAATACAATAGACTACAAGGTTTATATCAAAAACTGCAGTTAAATTCTTAAACAACGTTCAGATCAATAATAGCAGCGGAATGAGTAATCTATTAGAAGAATAATGCAGACTATAATGTCCACTCGGTTCTCTTTTTAGGAAAAACATCATCAACTTTTATCATCTGAAATATCATTAGTCAAGATAATACAAATTCACAGTTCCTGATCATAATCATGCACATCAACAGTTCATCTTTGTACTACGGGCCAAAGATATTCAATATAGCACCAACGGTCATGATTATACCAGATTCAGCCTTTGGTCATAATCATACCAAACAACAGTTCATCTTTGCACTACGGGCCAAAGAGAACATTCACCACGTGCCATAAAAGACACCGAACAGATGTATCGCCTTTAACCTATTATATCGCCTTTAACCTATCATCTGTTCAACAAATATATCACATCTGTGCCCCCGGCCACAGATATTCACAACAGCTTGATTTTTGGATGATTAGAATGATATAAATGATGAACAGAAGAAATAGGATAACAATAAGTATCGGAAGTTTACTTTGTACAGATTCAAATAATGTCCAAATTGTCAACATGATGTGGAGTGAAATTCAAGATCCACAGTTCAGAATAACGGTTACAATTCAATAGAAAGGTTCACGTAAATAGGAAGGTTCAGTTGAAATAATGAAGTTCAACTATTATGGAACATATAATATTTTCAGGAATTATAGAAGCAATAGTTCCATAATAAATTTTGATTTAGGAGTATGAAAGAAAATAATATCCCTTACCGTAGCAGGTTTGATTAACAAAAGGTGAAGGAAATTAATACAAAGGGTTATTCACCAACAGGCGGCAAACCGCTCCGTAAGGTTATTCCCACAATTTAATAGAATTTGAGTACAAAGAGTTATTCACCAAACAGGCGGCAATCCGCTCCGTAAGGTTATTCTCAGAGATTAATAATGAATGAATACGAAAGGTTATTCACCAACAGGCGGCAATCCGCTCCGTAAGGTTATTCCCACAATTTAATACATGGAAATAAAAGGCACGTCTTATGAGTAAGGAAGAAACAATATTATTATCGAGAATCAAATAATGATAATCCCTTACCATAGTACGTTTGAATAATGGAAGATGAAAAAGATGGTATCCCTTATCGTAACACGTGACTGGATATTGATTTAAATGAGGTTGATTAACTTGAACAGTACACGTATACTTATAGATCTTCACAAATATTCAAGATGACTTAAGCACACTTAGAGAGAACTTTCACAAGAAGTATTTAGAGAGAGAAAGAAAGAACATGTAAGGAAGTTTATGAAAAATCCTTAAGTTAAGGCTTCTATTTATAGCCAAAAATCTTATCATTCATTTAATCTAAACCATTCATTTAAAGATCATCTTTTAATCTACACCATCCATTTCAAATATTATATTATCTTTAATTTACACCATTCATTTCATATCACCTAATAATCACCTAACTTTATATTATAAACAAATCAATTTAATTATTCAACAATAATTCACACTTTAATCTACACCATTCATTTCATATCACCTAATAATCACCTAACTTTATATTATAAACAAATCAATTCAATTATTCAACAATAATTCACACTTTAATCTACACCATTCATTTCATATCACCTAATAATCACCTAACTTTATATTATAAACAAATAACTTTATCAATTCAATTATTATGACTAATTGTTATAAATACAGTATAGTTAGCTCTTAGATATCAAGTCAATAAATTAATGAAATACAACTGTTTAAATAACATCATAATAGAGATAACAATAATGTAAAATAAAGCATACGTTACTGTGTAATGACAATTATTGATTCAATAATGTGAATTACTGTGCATATGTTACTGTGACAATTATTAGGTTCAATAATTTTAAAAACAGTGCAACAACAATTATTGACTCAATGATATAAAATACAGTGTAATGACAATTATTAAATCAATAATGCAAAATACTGTGTAACACCAATTATTGAATTGATAATATAAAATATTATGCAGTGACAATTATCGATGAAATGATGCGTAACAGTTACGGTGTCAATTATCAGACCAATAATATGAGACACTATGCAATACCGTGTGTTACTGTAGAGTACCGTGTGCTACAGAAAATACCATAAACTACCGTATGCTACTATTCTTTTATCACCGGTATTTTAACAGTTCCGTTGACTATTTTTATTTAAAAAGGTTACTTCTGTCGTTTTCTATATCCGACAAATATTCCGTTGTGGGGTCCACCAATAATTTATTATTTCGGCGCCGTCGTACGGCACGAATATTCCCCGACCAAACGAATATTCCCCGACAAAGCGAATATTGTCCGACAAAATAAAATTTGCACATAACATCCTTAACTTTCAATTTTGTTAATTTAACCACTTACTGTTTCAAAAAATATATATATGAAGAAAAATTAAATTTTGTATTTCATAAAATTCGGGGTCTTACAGTTAATAGAGTTTTCTAAAAATAAAAGATTAGAATAATGATAATATAACTCAATAAAAACAAAATATATTAATAAAACATGAGCCCATTTCCCGTTGCTGTTGCTGCATCGTCTTCCTCTTCCTCTTCTTCTTTCTCCTTCTCCTTCTCCTTCTCCTTCTCCTTCTCATCATCTTCCTCCTCTGCCATTAAAATATATTAATATTTATAGTCTACCAAAATTTGATTCCTAGATATAGTCGTTTTGTGTCGCCGAAAAAAGTGGTAGACTAAATTAACTCCATCTGCTGGAGCGCGATGATTTGTCCTAGACTAAATTTAGTTTAGGATGTGAAGAGCTCCGGCCTGCTGGAGATGCTCTTAATCATAATTATGTTTACAGATTACTGAACCATCACCCACTCCAAGTGTCTTGTTTAATTAATATTTTCCAACAGTTTTTGGACCCAAATTAGAAAAAGGAGTTTTAAACACAAAATTCTTTTCAAATTCTTTAAAAGAAAGGTATAAAAAAAGAATTGTTATTTTTACAAGAAAATTTTGATATTTTTACAAAGTTTCATTAGCATGAAACCATGATTATGAATGTGAGTCCTATTTACTAATCGTGTTTTTCGTGTGAGCAGAATCTTGTGAAGATATCAGTTTTTTTGTGAAAATATCAATTCCTTAATTATCCACTCAAAAATTAATCAGAGAATTCCAAACCTATGGCTATAGATATAATTTACACCACATACTAATGTTTTGACCCTTTTTAGTGGTCTAATCCATGGTCATAAATTCGCAATGATGATTTGAAATAAATAACTCTAGACACTAACATAGTGTCCTATTCGCATTAACAAAAAAATATATATATATATATATAAATGTTGAAATGTTGATTTTATGATAAAAAGTAATCTCTTTTTTATTTCTTAAAACAACTGAGACTAAATCTCTCCCCATATTCTCCTGGGTGCTGACCCTAAGATCCAAACTCACGAAATTTAGGAAAGGAGCAAATCTCCTTAACCACCAAATCAACTCCTTGAGATTAACAAGTAATCCGCTATTTAGTTATGAACTAATTCAACTGCCCTCCAATGTGAAGAATTTTGCATCTTGGGAAAATAGTGAAACTAGGTAATACGTTGGAACCCAAATGGTGCATATTTTTCACTTCCATCAAACATATTAAGAGGGAAAAATTGTTGGCATATATTTATACAAGTATTATAGCTTGCAATACAAAAGATGCTTTGATCTCAAATCCAACTAATAAACTCTGTCATGTTTCATGTCAAGCCAAGCATCTTCAATAACAACACCAGCTCAATACTTTATTTAAAATCCATGACATTTATCAGCTAAAGAACCCAAAGCAAGACTGAAAGATGATATCTTTTTGCAAAAGAAAACTATGAGCATCTTACTAGACTCCGCAAGAAAGGTGTAGCATGACCGAATCTCATCCCAACACAGCCCTCATCTTGCTTTTTAATAGGTTTCTAAATTCAATCATTCATGAACATATTATCCCCTAAAATAATCTTACTTCTTATATGATAAAAACTGACCCGAGTAGTGTCTATGTTTTATTCCTTCTGTCGAGTACCATTTCAATTTTTTTCTAGTCAATTAGTATAATTTTAAAATTTAAAATTGATGTGAATTTATTTGATATTCGGTTAACGCCACAGTTAATATTTTAAACTATTTAGAATGTATTATTAAGTACATATACAAATTGTTATGTCAAAAATTAAAATAAATTCACACGATAATTTAAATTTTAAATTTTTAAAAATTAATTAGGATTAAATCAAATGAAACTGAGATAGCCCGAGTTTTAACAAAGCCATATTCTCATGCGAGCGAGGAGAACCCACTGGATCACTTAATGGTAAGGGAAGTATATAAAGAACGGTTAATAAATTGATAATCAGCGCTACAACTAACAATGATGCCAATGTATCACTTTTGAGCAGGACAATATAACACCCAATTATAAAACTAAATCAAGACATAATTCCGTATTCTTTAACATTTTTTAGTGGTTTGATTACAATTATTAAAGAGAAAATCATATCATAAATATGTGCAGCAGAATGTTGCATAACTATATTAAATGCACCGATTTCATTTTTTTTATTACCGAGCATAGAGTATACAAGAAAGAATAAAATAAAATATTTATGATACAGTACTTACACAACATTTGTACCCTTATTAAAATTAGAGGATTGATATTTTCATAAGAAAAAATTATATTTTCACAAGGTCTCATTCACGTGAAGTGGATCCCACTTACTATTCATGTGAAGAGAGTCTTGTGAAAATATCAATTCCCTAAAATTATAGAAAAAAAAGTAATAGTAGCAAATAAGAAACATTATATCAATATTAAAATAAATATATATATATCTAATTTTAAAATAAATATTTTTAAAAAAAATTATATATACATTCACGTGAAGTGTGCCTCACTTACTATTCATGTAAGGAAAGTCTTGTGAAAATATTAATTTCCTAAATTTATAACAAAAAAGTAAAAAAAAACATCCTCTGTTTTATATAAGAAACATTATATCAATATTAAAATAAATAAATATATATATATATATATATACATATATCTAATTTAAAAAAAAATTATATATTTAATTTTGTAACGGAAGAGGGAGTATAAGTTTTTTTCGTTTCCTTGGGTGGAGAATCATCCTCTGATTCTGCCTATTTATACTAGTGACAACTTGCCGTCCACTCACCAACACTGATTATATCTTCCTTTGTATGTTTGTTATTGCGAAAATAACAAAAATATGACACTACCATAATGATGATGTTAAACACAAGGCTTTCACATAAATATGAATTTGATTATTTATAGGGTATTCGTAAAATCAAATGGATGTGGTTTTCCTTTTAGTCTTTCCTTGAGCTAGATATAATATTCCCTGATGAGAATTTCATTTGAAAATTTTGCGAATGAATATATATATAATTTTCTTCCGTATATCCAAATAGTAAGTTCTTACTTAACTAGTATGATATATTTCATTTTAAGCGTTTAGGAAATCTAGAAGACGGCTAGGGAGAAGTAGGAGAAACCTACGTTTTGGTTAATTCTGATATTTTCTAACTTGATTAATTTTGAAATTTTATGACTTAATTTTGTTAAATTGTAAACTCAAACATGTAACTTTACACAGTAAAACGAGAGAACTCTATCACCAAGCTCACCTTTGGTCTCTAAAAATAACATACGTAAATAAACAGTAGATGCGTAGTTAATACTAAGACTTTGATTATGTGAATCTTTTTGAAGCGCTATTTGGCTTTCATTTTTTTTACAAATATCGTCTCCTCCAATAAGTAGCCATTACAAGTGTACTAGTAGTAGCTCCCACTTGTATTGCAGCAATATAGTATATGTTTGAGGCATAGCACAAATAATGTCCCAAAAAAACAGTCAAACCCTTGTATGATTCTATCTAGGTCTTTGCCTCTTTGAAATTGCAAGGGCAAAGAAAAGGGGATTCCCCCAACGTGTGAGGAATCCATTCCTAATAATAAAGGTAACCATCAATTCAACTCTCTTTTCTTTTCTTCGTTTCATTTGCTAGTAACAAGTAGTAGTAGTAGTACTTCAAAGTTATGCTAGGACCAAGTTCGATGTCTTAGTATAGATGATTCTGATTGAATGTTGCTTATGCTATTTAGCAGCTACGTTAGATGTCAAAGTATAGGTGATTCTGAGTGAATACTAGGCTATTTACCACAGGACATAACCTCTAACCGTAATTAGTTGATCATCCTCTTACCTATATACCAGTGTGTATACTTCCTTCAAAATTATATGATCACTCGTCTTTATTACATATTAAAACATGCGTTTCTATATTTTAGAACAGCGTATAAAGACTAGTTACGCTTAAAAAGGCCTGTTTGGAGTTTTATTTCAGTCGCGGTGTGGGGGGGGGGGGGGGGGGGAATTCAAAAGGATTCTGTATTTCATTAAAGTTCATCAAAAGCTACTAAACTTGGTATAAAATATCCAACTTCGGCCGAGGAATGTTATTAGCCACCTAATGAAGCATTCAACACATCAATATTCAATAATCAATAACTATGTATAACAAGTATTAATAGACCTTATCACAGCACGTTTATAATTTTATCCGATCACAAGTTAATACCGAATTAATCATTTAAAATTTTATTTTTTTCTCTTCCCATAAACTATATACCATGATTATATACATATATATATACACACACACATACATGCACGTATGACATAATTTGAAAATCATTTGTAAGAACTAACGAACCTATTAAATGTTATCTAATTTTCAAGTTTATCTATGCATATATAAGTATTTCCATATAATATATAAATATGAAAAATACAATTTTTTTAAAAAGTCTGCAGTTACCAATCTAGTTATCATACAAACAAACATACATACATCTTGTATCAGAAGTTCGGAAGTAGAATTCTGCAGGGTAAATATGATAATACTTGCTCACTTAACACGACTAAAGTCAAAAAGAAAGCAATATCCTTCTGCATGCAGATGTCCACTTAAATAACTTTTACGTGCAGACGTCTGCTTAATTATACCGTTTCTTAAATAGTTGATGTCTCTTGGTTGGATCTTTGGGCTTGCTCTTCATATGGCCTGATTTGTTCCGCCCGGAGCTGCAAAGAAGATCTCAATAGTGTTATGATCCAGGGGCAGAAAAGTAGGAATAGAATTATCAAAAGAATCATCCAGAGGCAGTAATTCAAACTGCAAACTGGAACTTCTCAGATATTGTGTTCTTGTGCAATAAGGATTCTTAGAACAGGGCAGAAGTTCAATTCAATAGAAATTTGCATTCATCTCAATCTCCGATCTTCAGTCATATTAGCCCCCCAAAAACAACTTTCTTATAATATTTTTTCCTTTTCCTTGTACTCCCTCCTTTACAAAATTTGAGAGACATTTTCTTTTTAGACTATAAATTATGAAATTTTTAACATGCCATTATATAAATTGAATACTATCATGTCATGACAATTAACGTTTAGCATTCCAGTTTTCATTCCACGCATCATATATCAAAACATGATCCAGATAGCATAGATCTAACCCCCAAAATAATAGTGCCTAATATATTTGTACAACACATCAGCTAAAAAATTTCTAGATACACATGATAAGAACCTAAACCGAGTGTTATGTGCTTAAACTACCAAAAGGTTCTAAGATGAAATAATCCAAGAATGTGAATATAGCAAACCATGTAATACATCATTTCTGAATTAAATATTAATACTCTGTCAAGGAAAGAAAAGAATAATCATACTTGAACTCCATGTAAACCTTCCCATTTGCTCCTGACATGGAACTCATAGAACCCATTGAGCGTCGGCCTTTCTGGAGGGCGAGATCATCTGCATCCTCATCTAATATTTCCAAACCAACTTGATCATCACCTGCTGTTATCACCTGTCAAAAAAGGAAAGGATTACATTTAGGATAATCATGCTTCCAGCCATGGGAGAAGCAAGAGACCACAACTATTTACATAATCTTCCATATCAGCACTTGAATTAACCAAAGTCGATCCAAGTTCATCCATTCTTGAGAAGGTAACAGGTGCACTGATCCTTGTTATTAAACCAAAGGCAGTGCAAGTTCATCCATTCTTGTGAAGGTAACTGGTGCACAGACCATTGTTAATTTGTTATTAAAGACAACGCAAGGTGCAAGGCTACGAGGTGCAAGCCTCGTCGAAGTGAGGCACAAATATTCACCAAAAAAATGCACGTGCACACACACACACACACACACACACACACACATATATATACAGTAACATATTTGCAATAATAAAGTATATGATTTAAATTGGTAATATAGGAGTAAATACACAGCACTAGGAAAATATAGTGTATATGAGTTCCCCTAGGAAAAAACTTCTGTAAGATGGCACTTCAGGAGTGACTCTCCCCAAGTCTAACTCATTGTTTTATTTTTTCTGAACTTTAGCCCCACAATTGAACTGGAATCCAAATACTAACAAACCAAAACAGAAAGAAGTAAAGAGATATACCTTTGTAAGAAGTTTATTTTGGTCATCAAGACCGTTATAGTTCAACTCAGGTCCAGAATCAGGGGGAGGCAAGCCCGTTATTACCTGCAAATAGGTTAAAACAGTTACATATCCCACAAATTAGAGATGAAATATATCTGTTAACGGATAGCAGATATATGTGCTAATTAAATGAGATATCCTTTTAATTGGCAATCCATATTTTAACAGCACAAACTTTTTAATGTCGTCAAAAGATATCAGGGATTCATCATGTCATAGCAGATGAAAGAAATCGATGTGGAATGCAGTAAAGTCAATGAAATGGGAAACGGTTGAACCTTGAAGCTGTAACCTTGATCAATCAGAAATTGCTGCCTTTTAGTTGAGTAGTACATTTCCTGTATCCAACAGGAGCAACTTAGCATATATCTCTTTCAAAGAATAATGTTGAGCATCAGAGAACTATAGTACTATACAATGTGAAATTTCAAGCTTAAGAATATTAGACAAGTTGGTGAAGAAAATAATGAACTACCTGTGTATCGGTCGATACTAGGGAGTAAAAGAAGGCATTGTACTCCTCTTTACCACCTGCCATTCGGTCTTGAAGCCGACCCTATCAACCCAGTCATAAAAAGTTATGTATCACAAAGCACCAAAATTGGCATAAACAAAATAAATGATTTAGTTAAAATGTAACCTTGTCAAAGACTCAAATACAGATCTCATACTTGAGAATTCAATGAATGCTTTGGTGATAAGAAAGGATGACTGCTAAACATGGCAGTTGTGTGACTTTTTACCGATAAATGAGGATTTCTAGCATCATACCTAATATCAAAATTTAGGGATCCCTGTACAGAATATGGGACCCATAAAAAACATACCTTCGCCCTGAGAATACGACCAAGTCGTTGGGCTTCTTGACGTCTTGAACCAGCATGTGATGAAATTTGAATGATCACATTTGCCTCAGGAATGTCTATAGAGTTATCACCCACCTATGACAGCATAAGCAACAATATCACCCTCATGGAAAAGAAATCATAAGGCTTTTGACAATAATGAAACTAACAATGAGGATCCAGTTTCAACTTGATTGAAATTTAAACAAAAAATATTTAACATTGAAAATATTTTTCTGAAAATAACTCCATTAAAGCACCCCCAATAAAAGGGGCAAAGCCAGGTACATGCATAGTATACAAAGCATAGGGAAGATAAAAGGCACACCTATGCCCCCAACATAATCAATACCCCACCCTATACATGAACCTACTAGATAAATTCTCCCAAAAAATTCAAACCCTTCACATTGAGTCCTGGATAAACCTCTTGAAGCCAAAGAAAAGAAGGCTCTAATAAAAGAAACTGAAGAGTAATCGGTAGAAAATCTTTCCCAAAAAAAAAAACAAAATAAATTGTACAAACCAAAAAAAAAAAGTGAACATTACAATTAAATTGCTCAAGTTAATCCAGCACAAAACTCTTACAAAGTTTAATACATCCGTGCCCATTATACTAGTATTCTTCTGGGTACCTTTGAAAGGAAAACAGTGTTCACATCCCGACTTGTTTTGAAAGCCTCGAGAATTTTCGTCCTTTCAACATGGCTGCATTGCACAAACAATTGCTGTTTATTAATGTGGAATAGCACACAAAATTTGCCTCTGCAAATGGTAGACATTTTAAAGACCTGGTAGCACCATAGATCATAGGTTTCCGGAGCTTCATCGCATACTCTGTGAGTGCAAAAAGATTATCCGCGAAGACAATTATCTTATCACCACGCTGCTGCTCATGAAATCGAATAAGGAACTCGCAAGCCCTGAATTTATTAGGGTTCATCACATATAGTGCCTGGAAACCAATAAAGGAACAATCAGTACGTGAGGAAGGAAACACACTACACTAGACGACAACAAAAATTCAATTGAACTTATCTGAAATTTTATTCTACAAGGATTATAATGCAGATAGAATCAGACTTCAGTATTGAATAAGCTAGCGTGATAGAAACTTTTGGCTTAGGTTCCTATTAGAAGTATGAAGCCGCTAAACTTCTCCGTAAGGTGTGCCAGCAACTAAGAAATATTATAAATACTAGAATTGGCGAGGATTGCCTTCTTTTTCAATCTCTTTTTCCGTTTCTTTTTTTCCATGTTTTCTATAAGTATTGGTAAGGATTATCTGCACATAGCAGAATTGTCACACCTCAAACATAAAGTAGTTAGTATCCTAAAGCTATGTTTGGCAACTCAATTCCAAGCCTTGGGATTGAAATTAAGCACCAAACTTTAACTAAATTTTATGGAAATTCATATGTTCTTTCAATTTCAAAGCTTGGTATTGAGTTGCCATTTTGCCAAACAAAGCATAAAAGTAATAAACAGAGAAGCAGACTACCTATCCAAAAAAAAAAGATAGTGTGAAGCAAAAAGCCATAGCCTTGAAAATTTGGACAGGGGTCTGGTGATCATCAGTGGTTGACATCTTCCAATATGTAATGAATGTTTACAGTTACCATGTACCTTTGGAGAGGAAATCAATTTGCCTTTGCATGATAAAAACAGGACACTGATTTTTTTTGTCAAAATAATTTAAGTCCAGTATGGAAGTATCTTTTATGGTACTACATAATTACATAAGCCATACGGGATTAACTCGGATAATATTCAAAATATTGGCAATAGAACATTTTCTAAACCAACAGACCTGCTTCTTCTTAGAATTTTCTTTCCTCAGATATTCAGCAAAAAATTCCTTTGTCATCGGACACCAAACTTCAGCGCACTGGACATTTGCAATGAATCCTCCTTTCACTAAATCCAGCCAATTTGCCTCGTACAACTTGGGACCAATAAGGAAGTTCAAATCTGTAATCCTTTCATCCTCACGAACAAGTGTTGCTGGAGTTCAAGTAGTTCCACTTTTGAGTAAGTAACAAGACTAATTGCTGCAGAAAAATAAAAATCAATGTTATCAGGCAAATACCAGTTAGCCCAAGTTTGCAGTGAGATTTCGTAATGCTGATGACCTTCCGAAACATGTGAGCGGGAACCACATGCACCTGAACAGAATGAAAATAAAGAATGCATAATTATCTCA
Source organism: Hedera helix (assembly GCA_947179155.2). NCBI lineage: Eukaryota > Viridiplantae > Streptophyta > Magnoliopsida > Apiales > Araliaceae > Hedera > Hedera helix. Next base: position 45,413,685 of record OX359273.1, read on the forward strand.
TAAGGCATATTGGAATGTAAATTTATATTATTATCTAAAGCCCAAAATATCAATTTCCATACAATCATGCAATCACCTCATCCATAAGTAGTAAACCCCATTCTCTATTTCTTATTTCTTCAATAATCTTTTCGGATTCTTCAGATCGCTTTCCACCAAAAGCAACCATGTTATAAGTAGTCACAACCACACCAGCATTACCGCGGAATCTCTCTTTGCTATCAGATGTGAACCGACAAATTTGCTCATCCCGAATGGTCGACCACAACTTAAACTGAAATGCCCATTGGTCCACTGATACAGCATTTGTTGCTAAACAGAGACAGCTCTTTCTTATTCGTGAAGCCGCGGAAACACCAACTAAAGACTTCCCTGCACCACATGGTAATACAATAATACCAGATCTTGCTCTACCTGCAATAGTAAATACGACAATAAAAAGAGAACGGGTAAGTATCAATAGTCCTTCAATGACTAGAAGAAAGCATTACATGTACCACCGAGATGGAAGCGACACAAAACACGAAAAACGTTATATGTGCGTATACAGCCAAAAGTACAATTTATATACAAGTGTATCAAAAGCAGGTTGGGAAGGCCCCAAACAATGAATAGCACAAATATTGAGAACATGTTATCCATCGATATGCAAACAAAGTCTTCTCCCAAAAAAAATTAACGAATCAACTCTCTTTCAGTTATACAACAGTTGCACCTTCAGCCCTCTGATGGTCCCAGTTCAGTTATTCATTATGAAAGAAGGGGGAGGAATAAGTATATTTATCAACTTCAGTATTACATAAACGGTTTAAGAAATGAATCGGTCGGGAAAAATGTTAAGGTTAAGATTAATGTTGTACATAGGATCCAAGCATGTTGCAGAGAAGCAAGTGTGATGAATGGTTAGAAATGTTCACGGGTATGGGACCACATGAATACTCAACGAAAATAGATCATCAAGGGACAAGTAACCTTCTTTTTATTTAGCTCAAGGCACAAGTAACCTCACCATTTCCAAACATCTTACTGAGACTCTTTTCTTGGTAAGGTCGTGGCTGTGCTTGAGGCTTCAACTCCATATCAAGATCTGGATTGACCTATCATAATAAATATAAATTACAAAAAAAAAGCTCATTATTAATCTGCAGCAGTCGACGAGAATTACACAAAGAAACAAGATCCTCTAGTCAAGATCACTCATTTTATTACCCTTTAACATCCTAGTTATTAAGAAAAAATCTTTAACATGCCCAACACAGGGTTCATTAAGGAAGAGAAAAACCTAAATTCAGCCAAAGATAAAACCAAATGAGAAACAACTCACAGTATCATTTCTGAAGTCATACTCCTCGAGCATTGGATAGTTTAAAGCATTTGGCAAGCAACGCTGCTTTACATTTTCAACCTGTCATTATGAACACTAATTGATGAATTGAGTACTATTCAAGGAAATGAAAAAGGTTCCTGATTAAACCACTTCAATCAACAAACTATTTACTTTGATCAACAAGTTTATACTATATTTGGCTCTTCAAGAAAATGCTATCCCCTCAATTCTTTCCCATCAGCACATTAAAAATAATAACAATTAATTAATTAAAAAAAACAGAAAGTCAAGTTTCAAATATCAGAAAGTTGGCAACATGCCCAGTAGTGGTGGCACCAGGATTTTGAATTGGGTGGTGCCAAAATATTTAAGAAAAAATACTTAAATAAGAAATATATGAGTATTTTTTATTTAACACTTTTTAATATGCATTAGATATTTAAATGCCAAATTTATATTTAACACTTTTTTAAATCACAAAATTTATCAATGAAATTATGAATAATTTATTAAGGTACAACATCAAAGAGTGAGAAGAATTTTTTCTTAAATTGCATAAAAACAAAATTAAATAATTTTTATGTTATGCCCTAAAAGAGGGTAAGAAGTGTCAAACTTAAACATCTACAAGAAAACTTATTTAACCACAGGCTCACCTTACAAATTGTACTGAAACAATATATATAATTGTAAATACCTAACTTAAGATTTCAAATATATGTTGTAGAATCCTAATTAATTTCATACACTTTTGCATGATACAATAACAAAAATATCAACAACAAAAAATTCATAAGCTCAACCAATAATATATTTGTGAAAAAGGGATATACCTTAGAGGATATCTAAATAGTATATCCCATAAGGTTAATACTTTCATTTTTAGGGTTTTTTTTAGATAAATTCAACCATACAAATTTAAAGAACATATAAAAATATTTGAACATATGATTTTTCATAAGATTTGATGATATCTATTATCGACTTTATGATAATAAAAGTTCAATTAGTCTTAGTAGTCAAAAAATATACTTATTTTAAAATTTATAATAATGGTGCTACAGAATGTCAAATTAAATAAAAATTTACATTTACTTATATTTTTGCATTATTTTTCCATCTGTAAGGTTAAATTTTACTAAAAAACTAGAGGTAAACTCATTTTATAAAACTAAGGTATATAACTTATATATCCTAGAGGGTATCTCCCACAAGTCCGATATATTTATCACATTTCTTAACTTTAAAGATAAATTATTTAAAATTAGCAGTAAGTTAGAATGGTGGAAAGGGAATCCGTATTAGAAATAATGTGTGGTACATAAAATTTTGGAAAAAGATATAAATAAGGCTAAAGTTTTTTTTTTGAAAAGAAAAACAAATTAAAGATTAAAGGAGTGTTTGGAAATAAAAAACATATGTTTGACTATATACTAACTAAAATAAATAAATAATATGGGTGAGGACATGGCCCAGCCCCATCTTTATGTAGTGCTGCCACTGATGCCCAGCTCTTTGCTATAATAGGATTAACAAGTTAATGCTTTGACACTTTCACCAAAATCACTCCTTTCAAAATCTAAAGTAAAACCAATTGAAAATTAACCGACTGATTCTCATTTGAAAAATACATAGACCACTGATTTTGCTAAGTTTACAAAAACTACATGATATAAGCCACGGAAGGAAAAGTGGATCCTAATGGACCTGAACAATAGATAAAATGCAGAATATGAACTGCATAGTTCAATAACAAAGTATTGCATCGACTTACCTGAGCAGGATCAATCTCAAACGAGTGAGCTTCTTTCTCTTCAGCTGCAGCAGCCAATTGTGCTTCATTTAACAACTCCTCATGCCTACCTTCAATTTCACCCATTGACTTGCTAATTGTAAATCCATCACTTCCATGCATCCCCTAATAATAACAATGTTTGTGGCCACCAAAATCATCTCAATATAAGAAATTGAAGACAACATTCCCATAGCCGAATTGAATAAAGAAAATAACAACAACAACAACAACAAAAGGAAATCAAAAATTACACACTGAAAGATTATATATTGGATTCAAGTATTCAACTATCAGATTCGGGCACTCTGATTTCATATAAAATAGTAATCAATAACCTACATAATTTTTGGATGAACAAGATTGATAGCTGATGGGAGGTGCTGAACAATTCTAACTAATTCAGATCTTTCTTGTAGCAAATTACATTTAAAGATATCATGTTGTCATCTATATCGTGGATTCCATTTTACACACTTGAAAAGAGCGTCTATGCGGCGAGATGGAGTAAGTAGATTTTTCGTTTACATCCTCTGTGAACCTCTCAACCCCCACTGGTGGTTCTCTTAAAGGCTTTTTGGATAGGTCTACAAGTCTTGAACGAGGGGTCCCGGTAATTCTATAGTCAAACTACTACTCAAACTTTTTACATGCAAGTAAGCTCATGTAAAGAACCAAGCCATATGAAATACCGGATCGACACAAAAAAAAAACATATTATAAAATATTATATTAAGCACAGACCTCGGAGGAAATCCTTGCACGAGATATGACCTCGTCCTTGAGCAACTTCTTCAGCACCTGCAAATAAATAAACCATATTAAGAGTTATCAACACAATTTCCCAGTCCATCATAATAACCAATGAGAAAGGCCAAGATATCTTGCCTCTGGAAATGGAGATTCAACAAAATACCGGTTCTTCTTAAGCACTAGCTTCACTTTGCCATAATTGGCAGTTGAACCATGTATGAAGTCAATCATCTCCTTTGGAAGCTTCGTTTTTGACAATTTATTCAAGACAGATATAATAGTTTCAGTTTCAAGACCCACTGACACAGCCGCATATAATGAGTGAGGGGTCAGGTTGTACTCGTGCATAGACTCCGGCCTATACAATGAAATTCATCAAAAACATTGAAGTGTCCAACTATTTGCATTGATAATAATTGATAACATAAACGAATGACATAAATCTTCACACTGGACTGTAAATATGCTACCTGCAGACGGGTTCTGCTATAGCAATAAGAAAATCATATGCTTGTTTGTAGAGTGGAGAGAAAGTCTCAAGAAAAATGCGACCATCAGCACATGCCCACAACGGCCTATTAGCGTGATCTGGTTTAAGTTCCAATTTGGTGAAATCTCTCTTTCTCTCACCTATCAATAGCAGTTCATTCACCCAAATCAATACAAAATCACATTAAAACTGTTTTTTTGGCAGTATAGTGGAATTGGAGTTGCAGCAAAGATTTTGAAATATATGGTATTCAATTCCAAGCTTTTGCTACCAAAATCACCTACTGTAAATAAATAAATAAAAATCAGATATAATAAAGGTACCATCTTGAGTATTGTCCTCAAAATCTTCAGCATAGAATACATCATCATCTTCAGCTGGAGCCCGATAGTCTTCCTATATAGTACACCAATAAACTGGAAAACAGTGCATAACTTATATAATGAGATAAAGAAAATGGAGAATTTGAAGAACCTTGGCCGATGATTTGTGCCTTTTGCCGTGTCTACCTTTGTCACCTGAAAATCGGAAAAGGGTATAGTTCAGATGATAAATTTAGACGAATGGATGTACGAGTAAATCATGGTTGATCTTAAAATTAGGTTTTTCCCAGTAAAAATACCGTGTCCCATTATTCAAATTCGCGATTTATCGGTCCTGTTATTCTTTCTTCAAGGTTATGGATGTTCAATTGTTTCAGAATGTGTACTATACGGAGAGAGAGTCTGTTCGGCATATGAACATTTTTTATTAAAATAAAATGTCTCCGGAAAAAACTCTCAGCCGAAAGAAGAAACTGAGAGAAGACCGCCTTATAAATAAAATAAATTTAAAAAAAAATGATGCGAACAATATGAGGCAAACGCTACACCGGCCACTGTTCAGGGCCACCTCACGCAGATCTATGAAATTACTTTTCTCTCCTATGACTTTTGCTAATAATGCACAAATCCCCCGGTTATTCACCGGAACGCCAACACAACAGTTACCTTGCTATTATTTTCACCAGTATTTATTTATGACACACATGTTGTGTACATATTAAAATAAAATTAATAAAATGAGTGAGTAAAAAATGGAAGAAATCTTAAGAATAAAGAGTTTAAAGAGAGAGAAAAAAGTGACACGTTCTTAAGAAAATAATTATATTTTTGTAAATAAAAAAATTAATTACTTTGAAACTCACATGGTGAGTTCATAACATTTATATAAAATATACTTGGTATTTTAATAGTTTAAAAAATATGTCTACTCATGTGTTCAACAAATTTCTTCCAACTTTTATCATGTGAATTAATGTTTAACCATAGGGTTTATGGTTGATAATATTATTTTCAATAGAGAAAATAGCCGTGTTTTTTATTGATTATTTGAATATTTAAACTTGTATATGACATTATGTATTTTAGAAGACATTATAAATATCAAAATAATGTTTTATAAAAAAACAAAAAATTATTTAGGTGTTATATCTGTAATAGATAATATTAAAATATAAAAATCACCAAATGTATCAAACTCTTATGTTTTAAACATAAATGTAAATTTACCATTATACAACGTACGAAAATAGTTTATATATTGATAAATTTATAATGAATTGAATTACAACTTATATAAAATTTTAATAGTTTAAAAAATATGTCTACTCATGTGTTCAACAAATTTCTTCCAACTTTTATCATGTGAATTAATGTTTAACCATAGGGTTTATGGTTAATAATATTATTTTCAATAGAGAAAATAGCCGTGTTTTTTATTGATTATTTGAATATTTAAACTTGTATATGACATTATGTATTTTAGAAGACATTATAAATATTAAAATAATGTTTTATAAAAAAACAAAAAATTATTTAGGTGTTATATTTGTAATAGATAATATTAAAATATAAAAATCACCAAATGTATCAAACTCTTATGTTTTAAACATAAATGTAAATTTACCATTATACAACGTACGAAAATAGTTTATATATTGATAAATTTATAATGAATTGAATTACAACTTATATAAAATTTTAAGCAATAAGATAAAATAAATTAAAATTAATCATTCTTATCCTATATATCTACATAATTCAATATTTTGATATAAATTTGACTTCATATTTAACAATAATCTATGCATGCATTATAAAACAATCTACAGCCCATTCCTAAATAAAAGTGTGAACTCCGTGCATTTTAAGATGATTAAGTCACAATTTAAAAGTGTTAAATAAGATTACATTTACTATATTTATTCAAACAAAATAAAAATTGGACCTTACAACATAAGCAAAAATTGTTAACATTTGACGATGAAACAACATAATAACTCTATTTGTATTCAGTTTATTTTTTATTTATTTAATTTGATTTAATTATTAAAGACAAAAAACTATCGCAAATATTTTAAGTTTTGTTTAACATGTTTAGAATATTCAATAAATTTAATAAAGCATGTAAGAGATAAATATTTTTTTCAAAAAATAAGTACAATATTCCTCCGAAGAGAGGTGATAATGAATTTAACTTTCAATTATAATCTAAGACTTTAAATATGATTTTACTATTTTGTTAAATATTTGTCATTTTTTTTATAAAAAAAAAAAGAAAAAGAAAAAGGAAAAGGCTATAATTGCATCTCAAAACTTTTTAATTTGGAGGGGGAGAAAAGTCAAAAAAAGCAAATCTCATAGATCAATACGGCAAATAGTAAACGGGTCAGCAGATCAATTCCGTCAAACGAAACCGGTCTAACAAGCGGTTCAGTTAATAACCAACACTCGTTTTAATTGGCTTTACCAAACATTCGTAGTCTCGATCGCCATTCCCAATTCTACACATCACCTCTCTCTTCACCGGTTGCTCCTCCGTCCAGTCATCGACTCCGAGCACCAACAGAGATGAGCGGACACGACTCTAAGTACTTCTCCACTACCAAGAAGGGAGAAATCCCTGAGCTTAAAGAGGAACTAAATTCTCAGTACAAGGTCCTTTTTCAATATCTATCAATTTCTTTCGCTATGTTTATGCATACGGATATCTGATTCACACGCATTGATGCGGAAACATTGAGCTATATTCACGTTATTCTCATGTTTTTTGCTTGATCTGTTTCGATTCAGCCATGGAATTATCTGTTACGCTTTTGCAGTTATAGATCTGTTCATATTGTGGTGTATCGATTTATCAGATTTTATGGTTTTCATTTATTTATTCGCGACATCTGTAGATTTATAGGTTTATGTTAATAGATGTGTAACCTATGTCGATCAAGCATGGGATGAAATATGTACCGAGACATTTTTGTTGACTGTTACTTGGGGAAATGGGAAAAAGAAAGAAATGTAGATCTAACACTTGTATTTTTGAATTGGGATGTTGTGCGGCTTCCTAACAAATCCCAAACAAAGTACAACTATGTACGACTGCAGAAAGTTGTATTATCTGATATTGCATATTTTGATACATGAATTAGATATAGAAATTGACGTGATATAGAATAATAAAAATATTGAACATTGGCTATGTTTGTTTGCATGGTTTATTTTACTGGAATATAGTCTCCATGGGATATTTGATGGAGGGCACATAACTGGGTGGGGTATTATTCTATACCTAGACTGTGATCTGGAGTAAATTTGCTATCGAACAGTGAATAAGTGTCGGTGAAAGATAGCAGTTCAATCCCTCTAGTAGTTTTTACCAACAAACATGGTAGAACTAGAATAGGAGCGTCTCTTTGCCAATGAGGTTGAGGAGGTACGTAAGAAAAAAAGGGAGAGAGGTTGAGGTCTGGGATCCAGTGGCAACTCACCACTGGGGCAAAATCCCTAAATCCTCATCCAACATATAAATGGAATCAGTAGAGCCGACTTTTTGGAGAAATCAAAATTTTAATAAAATGCTTATTTGATATAGTTGGAAAAAAGAAAAAAAAGTACCATGAATTTCAGATAACACATTCTATGCTACCATTTCTGGACTGATCCCCATTGAAGGTTTTGTGGTACCAGGAAAATTATTTTCCAAGGTTTGCCTTATTTCAGCGATAAGTTTGAAGGGCTGCTCTCCATTTAGGGTTTTGTAGGTTTCTCTGTCATGCAATCATTGGACAAGATTTAAATTTCAGTGCTTTGCTACCAAAATAATTATATATTTTACACAGTTCCTGTTTTTCTAGTACTGTGTAGTTCATAACATTTAATTGTATTTCTTCTCACTATATTTTGATGGCGATTTTTTTTACTAGCAGGATAAGAGAAAAGATGCCGTTAAAAAAGTGATTGCTGCCATGACTGTTGGGAAAGATGTTTCATCACTGTTTACAGATGTTGTAAATTGCATGCAGACAGAAAATTTGGAGCTCAAAAAGCTGGTTTATTTATATCTTATTAATTATGCTAAAAGCCAGCCTGATCTAGCAATACTTGCTGTAAATACGTTTGTGAAGGTAAGGATTATGAGATTATTCGGTTTTGTATACAGTAGTCGTTTGTTTTTTAAACTATTGTCATTGAACTTCATGATTACACTACCACTTTTCTTTGTTAGAATTGTATCTTCTGTATTGATCCGTTTCATATTTCGACTCAGTGCTCCAAATCTTTTAGCCTTCATAATTTCATTGGTAAACTCTTTTCTTCCCTCCATGTTTTCAACCTAAAATTTTGGGAATGAACGAATTTGCGAATATGTGACTTACAGCATCAAACATGACATGAAATGAAAGAATTTGCATCAAGGTAGATGACGCCCTTATATTTTAGTCATTTTTCTTCTAATTGCTTTCAAGAAAAAGGATCATAATTTATTGTTATTGTTTCTCTTAAAATATATTTATTATATACTTCTTTCATCTTGCCCAAATATTCTGCTTTCAAGACTAACTATTTTCATATTGTGAGACTTTTTGCAGGACTCACAAGACCCAAATCCTTTGATTCGTGCTTTGGCCGTACGGACAATGGGATGCATTCGTGTTGATAAAATCACAGAGTATCTTTGTGATCCCCTTCAGAGATGCCTCAAGGTTTATATTATTATTTTTTCCTCCATATGCTTTTTGTTTGAATCTATTATTATTTGTTAGAATTTTGCGTACCTTGAACAATGTTTATATGCAAAATCTTTTTTTCTTTTTTTTTTGGGTGCAGTTTTCCATCTCTATTTTTGTCTTTTCAATATTTTCTTTTTGATCAGGATGATGATCCATATGTTCGCAAGACAGCAGCTATATGTGTTGCTAAACTTTATGACATTAATGCCGAGCTAGTTGAGGATAGGGGGTTTCTGGACGCTGTCAAAGATTTGATATCCGACAATAATCCAATGGTTGTAGCGAACGCTGTTGCTGCTCTTGCAGAGATTCAAGATAACAGTACCAGGCCTATATTTGAAATCACCAGCCACACACTTTCAAAGCTCCTTACTGCTCTAAATGAATGCACCGAGTGAGTTTATGGTTCTAAATATACTCAATCCACATGAAGTTTGAAATTTATTTTCCATGGTTGACATTGCATGAGTTGAATGGAACTTTTGTGCTATGGTCAACCCTAATTGTTTATTTTGTTGCACGTGACTAATGTTGGTGAGATAATCATTAACATGACCCCTTTATTTATTTATTTCCAGTAATTTATTAGCTTGTCATTTTAGATGTTGATATAATACTTTAATCAAAAACTTGTAGCTGGTAGTGATTATTATAAATTAATACTTTTTTACTATTCATATCTAAATAAGATTATATTGTCTATTGCAGATTACTAGCTATTATTATCAATCACAGCTACTTTCTTTATATTATGCAACCACCCTTTTTCTTGTTTCTGGTGTATGTGTGTGTGGTTCTTTTGTAATTTTGTTGTTAATAACAACGCTGGTCAAAGGCAGGCATTTCCATGCTGGTACTAGGTGATTCATGGGTTGAGTAATTTACTTGTGGTCTGCCCCTCAGGGGACTCAAAGTGGTGACCTCAGATATTTTTTCTTTTAAGCTGCTAGCCAATTGAGCTTAACCCTTGTTATTGCAACTTCCCATTCTCAGGTCTGGAGGGATGTGTTTGCAAAATTGACTCTTTATTCCCGATCTTTTTTATCTCAATGGTTACAAATTGGAACACTATCATTAGCTATAAAGTTTTGTGCATTTTGTGAAATTGATGTATGGTTGATGTCAAGTGTGGACTAATTTAGGCATGACAAAACGATAGGGAAATAAAATTACTTTGGAAAAAGAATCAATATGGCTCTTCAGAGCGTGTCATTATATTAGAATTGTTACTTATATTAATGGTAATGAGCACACAGTTACTTTCTGGCTCATTTAAAGTTCTGTAGACTGAGTAATGCAATTCTCAAATTTAGAAATTAGATGCCATCCTTTAGGACAATGATTGATTGAATCCATAATATTAACTTCTGCATTGGTCGCTGACTGCAAATTATGTTATACTTGTTCAGGTGGGGTCAAGTTTTCATATTGGATGCACTTTCGAAGTACAAGGCTGCTGATGCTCGTGAAGCTGAAAATATTGTGGAGCGAGTTACTCCACGTTTACAACATGCGAATTGCGCTGTTGTTCTTTCAGCTGTTAAGGCACGCCTATGTCCTTAAAATTATTTGTTTATTCCATCATTATTATCAATTTAGTGCGTATCTGATGAAAAATTGAACTTTTGAATGTTTGTGGTTCTATATCCTCCTCTCTCCCCGAGTGCATATCTTTCTTTCTCTTTCCAAAAAATAAAATAAAATTATATGGCTGTGCAGATGATCCTTCAACAAATGGAACTCATAACCAGTACTGATGTGGTTCGAAACCTTTGCAAGAAAATGGCTCCGCCTCTTGTGACATTACTGTCTGCAGAACCTGAGATTCAGTATGTGGCACTACGAAACATAAACCTTATTGTACAAAGACGACCTACGATCCTTGCCCATGAAATCAAGGTGATTTGATGTGGTTTTATTTTCTTATATATGTGCACAAGCTAGGGATTTCTTTTGTGATTCACCTTTTCCTTCTTGTTTTGAGATTTCTTTTGTGATTCACCTTTTCTTTCTTGTAACTAATAATTTGAGATTTCTTTTTGTGAGTTCTAACTAATAATTTGAATAAGGCCAAAACCTGTCATCTACTTGTTAGGTGTTCTTTTGCAAGTACAACGATCCAATTTATGTGAAGATGGAAAAGTTAGAAATTATGATAAAACTTGCTTCAGACCGAAATATAGACCAGGTAAGTAGAATTTGGTATTTCTTTTATCACCTTTATTTGAGTATCTCCTAATTATAGCTTTATTTTGATTGTAGAAACTATTATCGTACACTTTTGCAGGTCCTTTTGGAGTTCAAAGAATATGCTACAGAAGTAGATGTAGATTTTGTCAGGAGAGCTGTTCGTGCTATCGGAAGATGCGCCATCAAGTTAGAGAGAGCAGCTGAACGGTGCATAAGTGTTCTGCTTGAGCTGATCAAGATTAAAGTAAATTATGTGGTTCAAGAAGCTATTATAGTCATCAAAGACATTTTTAGGAGATATCCTAATACGTAAGTTTCTTGGTCTTCTTTTATTTTTTATGGATGGCTATATGATTTTATATCGTAGATCTGTTATGGTCTTTTGAAAATGAATTCTTCCTTTCATCTTGCTCCTCAGGTATGAGTCCATCATTGCTACACTTTGTGAGAGTTTAGACACTTTAGATGAGCCAGAGGCTAAGGTAATTGCAAGGATTCAGATTTTTGTGACTCCATGTTTCTATATATTTTTTGTCATCTCATAAGATTTTATTTACTTTATTTTATTCTCAGGCATCAATGATCTGGATTATTGGTGAATATGCGGAAAGAATTGATAATGCTGATGAGCTCCTTGAAAGCTTTTTGGAGACCTTCCCTGAAGAACCTGCTCAAGTTCAGTTGCAGTTGCTAACAGCAACAGTCAAACTTTTTCTTAAAAAGCCAACTGAAGGCCCTCAGCAGATGATTCAGGTGTTAATATGATTTAATTTTTTTATACATATAATTTTGCAGCACTCTTCTACTTTGCAAAGCAGCATGGATCTTGTAGTACAATATGCCATGTTTTTCAGCTGCTTTGTTCGCTACTACATTTGGATATCTTTTTTTTATATTAATGGCACATCCTTTTATGTTTATTGCTTTCATTGCCACTTTGAAGTGACATGAATTGTCAAAATGTTTAATTCTTATAAATAATTCCTATTTTATTCACACCATACATATTCGTCTTTGAAGGTTGTGTTGAATAATGCCACGGTGGAGACTGACAATCCAGATTTGCGAGATCGTGCATACATATATTGGCGTCTTCTTTCAACTGATCCTGAGGTATGTATAGCCTTTCAGCAACACCCTCAACACGCAAACATAAAAAATAAAATTAGTTTCTTTTGCTACTAGTTTAATATAATCTGTAGAGTGTCTCTTTTTCTTCTGACCTTGAAGTTTATTCCGTGATTCATATCTTACTCTTAGTTACTTGTTGGATCTACAGCTCTACCCATGGAAAACAATAATATTTATAAACCTATACTGTTCACATTTTTAGAATGTGTTACTTCTTTGTCTGATGGACATCTGTTTCACTATGGACTTCTGTTTTTTGCGTGATTTGCATATGAATACTGTTGGGAGCATAAACCATTAATTATTAGGATGCACCTGCTTTTTAATTCTCAGGCAGCGAAGGATGTTGTGTTAGCTGAGAAGCCTGTGATTAGTGATGATTCAAACCTCCTTGATTCATCTCTTCTTGATGAGCTTCTTGCCAACATTGCCACTTTGTCTTCTGTGTATCACAAGCCCCCGGATGCATTTGTAACCCGTGTAAGGACTACTCAGAGAACTGAAGAAGATGACTATCCAGAAGGAAGTGAACCAGGATATTCTGAATCACCTTCTCATGCTGGTGACATTGGAGCATCACCAATAGCTTCTTCAAGCAATGCTCCTTACGCTGCAGCAAGGCAACCCACCCCTGCTCCAGTTGTGCCTGCAGCTCCTGCTCCTGTACCAGATTTACTCGATCTGATGGGGGATGGTGATAGCAATACTAGTAGTGCTATTGTGTCTGTTGATCAGCCTGAAGCACCTGCTGGGTAAGTCTTCAGTATCTTTCTAATTGGTACAACATATTGTTTGAAAAGAAAACATTGGCCTACTTGCACTGCATGTTAGAAATTTGAGAATCAGCTAGATTGTGTACATTTGAGTTACTGACACAAAATTCTTACGCTGTTTGCAGCCTCCCCCTACCCGTTTTGTTACCCGCGTCAACTGGTCAAGGTTTACAAATCAGTGCACAGTTGATACGAAGGGATGGCCAGATATTTTACAGCTTATTGTTTGAGAACAATTCACAGGTTCCCCTTGATGGGTTCATGATTCAGTTCAATAAGAATACATTTGGTCTTACTGCTGCTGGACCACTCCAGGTAGTTGTCATTACTTGTGGTAAACATCAACGAGTGCTTCATTTTCTTTTTTACACTTTTCTTAATTTGATATATGACTGTTAATCAGGTTCCACAATTGCAACCTGGGACATCTGCAAGAACTCTGCTTCCTATGGTTTTGTTCCAGAATGTAGCACCTGGTCCCCCAAACACACTTTTGCAGGTTGCTGTGAAAAACACTCAACAACCTGTGTGGTACTTCAATGATAAAATCTCATTGCTGGTGCTTTTAACCGAGGATGGGAAAATGGAGCGTACATCCTTTCTTGAGGTAACAAAATCTGTTTTTCCTTGTATATTCTTCATGTGCTAATTGTTTAACTCTTGAGATAGATGATGAATGATTATGCTCATTGCACTTGGGCTTTCCTTTTGTACTGGTCATCAGCATAAGAACTGAATTTTGATGCAATAATAATGAGAATAGTATTGAACGATTGTTGAACAAATTGGGAAGTTTGCCATTTGTATTGTTGATATTTTTGTAACTTGTAATGTTGTTCTGTACCGATTCACAGTCTGTGTTCTCTCTATAATAAACTAGGATAGTTGTGCCGCTGTCTTGCCAATCTTGTATGCAAATTGACTGTCGGAACTAAAATGGATAATTTTTGTTTCTCCATATTGCAGACATGGAAGTCATTACCTGACTCAAACGAGGTATCTAGGGACTTTCCGGGCATTGTCATGAATAGTGTGGAAGCTACGCTAGACCGGCTGGCTGCATCAAATATGTTCTTCATTGCAAAGCGTAAGCATGCAAACCAGGAGGTGTTGTATCTCTCTACAAAGATCCCTAGAGAAATCCCTTTCTTGATTGAACTCACAGCAGTTATTGGAATTCCTGGTCTCAAGTGTGCGATCAAAACACCAAACCCTGAAATGGCTCCGCTTTTCTTCGAAGCCCTTGAGATCCTCCTCAAGAGTTAGTTTTACATAGCATACTTTTCCTCCTCACCATATTGTATTGCTTTTGTTTTTGTTTTCATTTTTCCATGAGGCGTTGGTTGTAGACTTGTGGTCCACTTTCAACTTGTCCAGCTATTTTTTCTTGAAGCTTTATTTGTCCAAATTTATTTTTTTTCTTTTTTGGGTGCTCAGACTTCCCATTTTTGTAGATGTACTTGCTTGTATTCAGACAATTTAATGTCTTGTTACAATTTTAGTATGTCTACTGCTGTGTGTTTATAGTACCTGTTAAATAAGTCATTCAGGGTTCATATAGGATTTGGCTAGGCCCACCTTGGGAATGAGGTGTGAATTATCATGAAGTTCTCAAATTATCACAACTTTATAAAAATGTAACTTTTTGTTTTTCATGTTTATTGTAAAACTAAATCAATCATCTGGCCAATTCCTTAAACATCAAATATATTTGCCTTCATCAGATGAAGAAAAATGCAACGACTCCATTTTTCACTCATGCATGTCAACATGTACTTGAAAAAGTTTCAAGCTCTTCACCTTCTGTTCATGTAGACTAGAATTTAAGAATCAAGAGTGTGAGATTCATATAAAGGCTATATAACTGGTGGGAATATTCGGTTTATATATACTTATACGAAATTATATAGACTCAAAAGGTAAACTTATTATGTCTATATTCTATTAGAGTATATATGTTCTCAATTTTTTTACTTATGTTTTGATGTGAGATTTTACTTTTTTTTACTTATGTTTTGATGTCTATTTTATTTTTTTCTACTTATATTTTGATGTATGACTTTGTTATCACGCGGTATCTCAATAATCTCTCTCTTAGCACGTGATTTCTCCATCTACATCGACACTAAGCTCATCCTCAACAATCTCTTTTCTTTAACGCGTCATCTCTCAATCTGCATCGACATCGAACTCCTACATGAACTTTAACCATACTTTTTTTAAGCACTAGCCCATCACACTTATAGTTGACGAGACCCTCTCTTCAATATATTTTATTTAATCCACCAAGAGTTTTTACTAAGTTTATCAAGTCTCTTTATCTAATAAGATTTATCTTTCAATATTTCTTGTTTGATTCCCTAATAATTATTTTCATCCATCATTCGTAGTACATACCATATCTATGACCCGAGCCCATAGTTATGCCTTTAATATAGGGGTGCACAATTAGGTTGCCTGCCCTGGCCCGGTCTAGACCCACCAATTTTAATTGTTAACCAGGGCATGCCAAACTTATTGATTGAAATGGTGATCTGAGTCAGTCTACCAGCCAAGCTACACCGGTCTAACCAACCTACATAAATTTGTCTCCACCGTCTCTAGCCATAATCAATAAATATTTGGATATAATTATGTAAACGCATTCAGTTTGACAAAAAAAAAAATTAATCAACACTAGAATTAATTCAAGAAATTAATCAAGGACAATGTTGCTAATAATGAGGAAATCAAATTATAGAAAATTAATGAATATTGAAGCACAACTATCATGGAAATTTAGAGTCAAATATATCCTTCTGACTATATTTCCTCCAAGTATAGCTGTCCCCAAGTGGAATACGAGGTGCAGTGATTGTTACTATTTGAATATCCGCTTCATCCTTCCTACGCATACAAGTTATTTTGCCTAACGATTATATTTTAGAGAAATTTTAGTAGATGAACATGCATATACATACATATTCCTCCAAGTTTAAAAGTTTCTTATCTTCTTATTATCTTATGAGATAACGAAAAACCTTTATCAGAATCCACAACAAGAACCTCCTCCTTGTCACTGTCCCTATGTCGTTCCATATCTCTCCAATCCAAAATAGGAGGATTCAATTATGTAGGAGGATTAGGGAGCAGAGACTCCTCCTACCGTCATTTTAGGCCAAGCCTAGGTTGGATCAAGATCAAGTCTCAGGTTTTTTGTGCAACACTACTTTAATATCAGTTGCTAGAATATTCGGCTCGTATATACTCTTCTAAAGTTACATCTTGACACAAAATGGTCCATTAATTCTTAAATTTCAACATGAAATTTTATTATTACACGATACGTCAACGATAATTGATCAGTTTTTAAAAAAAATAAATTAGATATCACATCATCAATTAGAGGAGAGATGAATCATCATGCAATGCATACATAGTTTCAGATTTTCAAAATTGAAACAAAATGCACGTCAAAATGAAAACAAGACAAAAAAAAGTTGGTAGAAAATCCTTACACCAACAAATTTCGAATTCACTTATTTAGTTCAAACAATTAATTTTTTACAAAAAATTGAAAAATAGAAAAGTTGCCCCCCCCCCCCCCCCTCATATTTCTAGAATTCAAATTATTTGATTTAAGTTTTTTTTTTAATAATAAATTGACCCACACAATCGAATCCAAACAATTTCAAGCTTATTTGTCTTGTTTCTGTATTTTGAATAAATAAATCCAAATATTTTACTATTATTTCATCAATTCTAATAATATTTTTCACACAATAATCCAAAAATAAAAAACAGCCGTACCACCTAAATCGAGTCCATACAAGCTCAATATGTTGTTATATTCCGGTCCAATGTCTCGGTCTCCTAGACTTTTTGAAATTAGGGGTGTAACTAGTAAATATCGGTCCGAACCGAAATCAAAAATAAATATCTATAAAATTAATATATATCATTTTTTTATATCAGTACCGAATCAATCTATTTTGGGTAATGCTATGCGTAATGACTTAGCCACCGATTCAGCCAATGATCCGACGTGGAGAGTGGGTCTCAATGAACAGTAATCAATTCAAAAATTTCAGCAGCTAAAATTATAGTCCACGCGGCAAAAAAAAATTTCTTTTTTTCCTAACGTCTCTCACCGGCTCTCCTTCCTCTCCAGTCTCCACCATTATCTCTCTCTCTCTCTGCAACTCCCCTTCTTTGGCTCTTCTCCGGCAAATTTTTGCTAATATTCTCTCTGTCTATCCGGCTCCCCTTCTTCTCCACCATTCTTTCTCTCACTCTCTCTCTGCAACTCCCCTCCCAAACCACCGATCCTCCACCACCGGAGGCCGTACCACCAACGCCCCACGACCACTAACTTCGCACCACTACCGTCGCGGCGTTCATCCCCACAGAAACGCACCGCCACGAAGTCCCGACTACTCTCTAACAGGTTATGTTATCTTAATTCCCTCCCCCTTCCTTTAAATTAACATCATGTGCTGAAGTAATTAGGGCATTTTAAATTGGGATTTGTTTAAATTTCATAAAATTAGGGCATTTTTCCCTCTCTTAATGTATAGAACAAAGTTAGGGTTTCCCCCCTCTTCCTTTAAATTAGCATCTCTGTGATGAAACATTGCAGAATAAATTATCATAATGTTTTCTGGCAGTGCCAGAAATAAAGATAGAGAAATAGATGGAAGATATATGCATAAAGGGAATACAATTTTTTTGCATCATCAAAATGACACTTACCTGTGCCTTTAGATATATGACCTCTTGGCTTAGACTTTCATTGCTATGCTTTGGATCATAAAGAATCAGTTCATTAGTTCATTTCAGAATCTCGGACAGCAAATGGCAAAAGGGAAATTCCCATTTGTCAACAAGAGATGAATCATAAGATAAGTTATTCCATTAATTCATATACCAGCAGCCTAGAAATATTAAGAAAGCAAAGTTTTATAGAAGTGGTCTTGTTATCCATTTTAAGACAATAAACCTCTCATTCATCTGTGTAGTTAAAATAGTTTACTTGGTACTTTGAATGGTTGAATCCACAACATGAACATTTCTGGAATCCTTGTATAGGTGACTTATGTGTTCTTATTTGTCTAACTCGAAACAAATGGTACCTTCCATGTTATGTTTTTGTATATGTAAGGTAATGCTACATTTTTGGCTCTGATCAACTACCACAGTTTTTCCAAATTAGACACCAACAATGTTAATGGGTCTTCGGCTACTATTACCGCTTCCTGTTGGAAAAAAGCTCAGTCTTCCTGATATTAATCTTTATGCCTCAAAACAAATTTGAGCAAACTCCAAGCTCTCAATTATCTATCTTGACTATTTTATGACTTGAAAGTATCATATTGTGCAATTTGAAGAACAACCTATCTAATTTTAGTATGAACACAGTATAAATACTGGAATGATCACAAAATAGTAAAGCCTAAAAAGATCTGGAACTCCTTCAACTGATTTTAGAATTACAGAATCAACAGCTTGCAGATAATCTTTCTTTGTTGTGGGAGTTCTTTCTTCACCTAAAATTTGTAAGAGAAGGAAGCAATGAGGTTATAATCGAAACCAAAACATAACTAGTGTTAATATTGAAAAAATATGAACTTACCAATTTGAGCGATTAAACAAATACCATACATAAGAGCTGATGAGTTTTACTGCATTTTACTTCGCTATCATTTTGATATTATATATGCACTGTTAATATTGGAAATTAAATTGCAATCTGGGGTTTGTGGAAATTATAACTTCATTTTTTTTCTTGGTCGAATTTCTGGTTCTTAATTATTAGCTTAAAACTGATTTTGTGGAGTTTGATTTCAGCACATATCAAATTGCTTATTATGCTAAAAATTAAAATGCTTTCAGTTACAATATTAAGATGTTAGTTTCCTAGTTTCTTATTTTTATGAAAACTTGGGGGGTATTTGGATTCCTGTTAATGTTTGGATTAATTTTGTTGTTGGGACCTCATACAGGTTTAAAAAGTGCTTGATTCCTGTGAAAATGAAAATCACGACATTCAAAATGATGATGTTAGCTTGGGGGCTGATTATTTTTAGGCTTTGATATTCAAAATGATGGTGTTATCATAATTCTTGTTAAAGTTTGTAAATTCTGAAGTATATATGCCAAGTATATATATAAATTCTGAAGGCATATTAGGACTGTTGCTGCCCCTGTCTAACGGTAGTAACAAAATGAGGCAGATTAGGCAGATTTTCTTCAAGCTTTCAATTCTTATTTCCTGACAATTGTTTGTAGGCTTACATGGCAACATCTCGTTCAAGATCTGCGTCAAATGGTCCAGAACAACGGATGTGTTTTTGTAATGTTCCAGCTCCAGTTTGTGTTTCAAGGAAGGATGGATCAAGAGGAAGAAGATTTTATGGATGCCGCCATTATGGGGTAAGTGTCCAATATCTTTTACCGTTAACTCAACCATCTCTCTCTCTCCTATGTTTTTGACTTTTATTCATTCCTCCATTTTTTTTATAGGAAGCTGGGAGATATTATGGATATTTTGAATGGATGGAATTGCCTCCTAATAAAGATGAAGCAACGAGTGTGATGAATAACAAAATTGAAGATATGAGCTTACTGATAGAGAAAAACACAAAGCTAAAGGACAAGTTGAAAAATATGAGAAGGGAAGCATTTAAATTAGAGATGGAGGTTGATAGGCTTAAAGAGGCAAAGTCAAAACTAATGTTGTGCATTGTATTGTCGTGGTTGGTCACTTTAGTAGTAATTGTACTTAAATAGTGATTGTAATGGATGAAATGTAGTTTCATGACGATGATGTAATTCCAGACTATGATGTAATTCGTCAACTGCGTTGTAATTTGTTTGAAATGAAGAAAATGACCATTTTCAGTTCTTTATTTTTTGTAATTCATTACTATGATATTGTGTTGGTTTTAAACATACAAATTATCAGAAGACATCAGAGGAGTGACCAAGGTCTTACTTTGAAAATGAACAACTCTCATCACAGATAAACACAACATGCATGTTGGTTGACAACCGTACGTCATCGATCTTTTTATGAATATTTAAAGTATAATCGAAGAAATTAATAGGAGTTCTACTTGTATTGTTCAATCATGACTTAAAAGGCAGTTCAAGATCAAACTGTAGTTAAAATGCATAGTCTCATGAAAATCGTTTTACTATTACAAACCTCATGAAAATTATATATATACTAGAGATAACCCGTGCCTGAAGGCACGATGTAATGTAATTACTATTACTATTATTATTATTATTATTATTATTATTATTATTATTATTATTATTATTATTATTATTATTATTATTATTATTACTATTACTATTACTATTACTATTACTATTATTGTAATTATTATTATTGTTATTATTATAATTATTATAATGATAATAATAATTATTATTATTATTACTTTATTATATTAATTATTATTATTACTATTATTACTACTATTATTATTATTACTATTATTACTACTATTATTATAATTATTATTATTATTATTATTATTACAATTATTATTATTATTATTATTACTACTACTACTGTTGTTGTTGTTGTTGTTGTTATTATTATTATTACTATTATTATAATTACCTTTCTTATTATTATTATTTTTATTACTGTTATTATTATTATTTTAATTATTATTGTTTTTATTATTATTATTATTATTACTACTACTACTACTATTATTATTACTAAATTGATTTGAGACCGTTGGATGTTAAAATATTGAGATTTGAGCCGCTCTGTTTTATTATATATATATATATATATATATATATATATCTCATGAAAATTGTTTTACTATTAAAAACCGAAGTAAAAACTAGAATAAATCTCAACTGTTTCATGCCTCCTCACAACCAACATTGAAGATAAGATGCCGATGGAATCAAAGCTAGCATCTTCTTAAAATTGATTCATTCAAGTGCACAAAATGTGGTACAATCACAAGTACTCATGATATTAAAATTGAAATGAATTTAAATTCTCATGATATTTACACAACTAGAGAAAAGTAGTAAATTGTCAGCATAAGCCAGTATTGGGGTTGTTTCCAGCAAGGATGAGAGAGATCTCCATGAAATTTTGGATGCAGTAGGGTGCTCATTCTACCAAAAAACACCAGCAGTTCCACCACCAAATTATAGATATGCACTCCGTTGCACGACCAAAAAACCAGCAGTTCCACCACCAAAAAACTGCAATGTGCTATAAAAAATAAAAATAAAGCCAATATCATTAGGACAAGACACGACACAAAAAATGAAATAACTTCAATAACAATATACCTGTACCTTAATTTTCTGAATCAATTAGAGATTCATTCAAATCTATATTCCACATACCAACATATCCTACACTCCCCTGTGATGGCTGAAAAATATAACAAACAACCATTTTTTGTAACCATAGCAAGTTAAAATGTTGTATATATGAAATTATACTTACGTTCATATTTGCACTCTCTTGTGTCATACAATCTATGCTATCCACATCCTAAAAAAAAAAAAATGTCAAATGGTAAATATGCAATGAACATAATTATATAGAAATTATATGAACATCAAATACCGGTGTAATTCTTCCTTTGTCGCGCCTGCATGGTATCCTTTTGTTTAATTTTGCATTCTTCCTAATAATTTGCTCAGCCATTGATTGTTTTCTTTTAGCCGGGGGTCGCCCTCTTCGAGGACCTTTACTTGGATTACCCATGGTATTTGATTTCTCTTGGGCAGTTTCCAAATCCTTTTGTACATCTACAACCGTAGTCATATTGCTTAAACACCCCTCATCATCTAAGTCATTATCCGCCTCTATTTTTAGCAAACCTGCCGCCATCCTATCAGTCTTGGTAGTGGAAAAAATGGCTTTATCTGCAACCTTATTGAATAACTTCAACAAACTGTCATAGCGAACAAATTCGGGCTTGCGTTCCCAATTAACGTAACTCACCTTAACTTTAGTGTGACACCTCGCCAAGTTTTTCATCCATCGTCGAAGAATGTATTTTTCAGGCACTACTTTAAGCTTCTTTTTGGCCCACACCGAGATCATATGTGCGCACACCATCCCCTTACTTTCAAACAATCGACAATTGCAATTAGTTTCTCCCGACTCTTCATTGAAATGAACAAGGAAAGTAAAAATTTTAAATGCATTTTTTCTCTTCCCAACTTGAATGTCGTGTTCAATGTAAAACTGTGAAATTCCATTTACAACCTGTCCAACCGTCATATTGCACACAATCAATTCGACAACTTGGTCTCGAAATTCCAAGCATTTCTTAATTGTGTATGCTTGCTGAAATTGGTTTTCAAAACCATAAGGGGATACATTTTGAATTTGTACGTTTAATGAATGGGCATCTGCCTCTTCTTCTTTTTGCACCTTCTTGCATAAGGCATTCTCATATTGCTTCATAAATTCCTTCAAGGTGGTATTGGAATGGACATAACCATCAAAGAATGCATTCATGCCTTCACTTCGTTGGGTTGTTGACATCCCCGCCCAGAAGGTATCTTTAACAAATGCCGGTACCCATCGATTCCTTTCCGCATACAATCCAGCTAACCAATCATTGGACTGTAAATCATACATTTTGATGAAATCAGCCCAATTTTTTTCAAACTCTGTTGGACTCAAGGAATCATAAACAACATTCTTCATCATGGCCTTAATCGGATTATACTCTTCATAGCCCTTTAACTTTTCAGGAATTTTTTTCATGATATGCCATAAACACCAACGATGTCGTGCATTAGGAAAAACCTGACTTATTGCGTTTTGCATGGCCCTACATTGGTCAGTGATGATGGCGTTAGGATGGCAATCCAACATGCAAGAAAGCCAAGTTTCGAACAACCATACAAATGAAGCTGTATCCTCCCGTGATATCAAACCGCATCCAAACAAAATCGACTGTCCATGATGGTTGACCCCTACAAAGGGTGCAAAAGGCATATCGTACGTGTTAACAAGGTAAGTTGTATCAAAAGTTACCACGTCGCCAAATTCCTTGTATAACTCTCTACTCCTAGCATCTGCCCAAAAGACGTTCCGCAATCGATCATCTTCATCAACATCAATGGCATAAAAGAAGTCACCATTGTCTTTTTGCATTTTCACAAAGTACTGATTAATTGCCTGAGCATCCCCTTCCTTTAGCTCTAAACGCCTCACTTTGTCCTTGTAATTTCTCGCATCCTTTTCTAACCATGGCAGATTATCAGGGCCCCCAGCCTCGATCACAAATGAAGAAATAGTTTTGTTTAATCTGATTCCGGCTGCCGCATCCAATTCAATTGTCCTCATCGCATGTGGTGGGACAATCCGATTGCACTTAAGATATCTCACTTTATCCGGGTCCAATTCATGGTTATGATTCAGTTCAATCGAATTCAACATCCACTTCCCGTCAACTTGCAAAGAAATATTCATATGAGCTTTACAATTAATTTTTGTTGTTGGCTGGGATTTAACCGTATTCAAAGTCGTTCTCTTGGGCTTTCCACTCCGATGACAACCATAAGTTATATTAGACTTTATTCCATCCTCACGCTTCTTAGAAGTTTTTATTATCGATCCGAAACCTTTAGCTTTTGCATAACTTGCATAACATTCACGAGCTTCATTTTCAGAATTGAAAATTGTTCCGATCTTAGGTTCCAATACCACCACCTCCAAATTACTGATGCTACATACAAATAAAATAACATTAGAATAAAATGGTTAACTATTAATATGCAAATAGGCAACAAAACAACATAACAGAAAGATTACAATTAACTTTTCACTTCATCTTATGAATCTACAGATGAAAGATTTCAAAGATATTGAAATATTACAATTATGACAATAGCAAGAATAATTCTTAACTAATTCTTGCACAAAGAACCCAATTAGCTCAATTACTAAATGTGAGAGAGAGAAACCTGTCCGCTGGTGCCAATCCTAGTGGTGAAGTGTGATCGTCATTCGGTGGTAACGGTAGAGTCCGATCGTCCATCAGTGGTGGTGGTGGAGTACTGGAGTCCAACAGGGCTGATTTACGGAAGAGAAATGAGGGATATTGGTTCTTTATTTTTGTTACAGGAGAGTGTGAGAGAGAAAATTAGTACTCTGCTTTAATTTGCTGTTTGGCGGTATTTTTTTCCAATTGCCGCGCGTGGGCTATAATTTTGGCTGTGGAAAATTTTGAACTGATAACTATTCATTTGGGACCCACATCCACGTAGGATCATTGGCTGATTCGGTAGTTAAGTCATTACGCATAGCATTATTCATCTATTTTATATCAAAAAACCGGTTCCATCTGGCCCGATTTCTCAAAAAATTCGAAAAAATTGAAAATCATGCACAGTCCTGTTCGAAACCGCATAAGGAATAAAAAATGGTCTTGGGTACGTAGATCCGTTTAGGTGGGCCCAGGGTGCGGTTGTGTATTATTGGCTATCACATGCCTCTCCTTTCCGCTTGACATTCGACGGTCCAAAATATTCGAATAGTCCGCCATTTGCAAGAACAAGGGTTTCTGCTCTTTCATTATCTCTCTCCTCATCAAATTTACTCAAGGTAAGCTTTGAATCAGTGCTCGCCTCAATTTTTCGCAGTACGTATATATATACTTGCAGGTATTTATTTCACAATATAATTATTTGGAATCTGGATTGTTGTATTTTGATATTACGAAAAGATGTAAAATGATTACGTGTTTTAGCTGTGCAAATCGAGATATTGTTTCAATAATTTGATGTTCGTTATACTTATTTGCACTTTGATGTATTCGTTTATCTTCACATTATCTCAGCTTTATAAAATTCTTTTCACTATGGATACTGTTTCTGTTAAGGCAGATAAGTTTACCGGTTTTTTCTATGTGCCAATTTGAAATGGTTCTTATAAATCTCTCGGTCTGGTTAGGACAAAGAAGAAACAAGTAAAGGAAAATTAATTTCTCACTTTGATTTGGTCATTTTGGAACTTTTTTTGTTTACCAAAAATTTAATCTAAGCTCTATTAAGGAAATCAAAGGAAAAGAAGTGGAAGAAGCATCTTGATGAATATTTTTTAAAGGTCCAACACCAAGTATAAAGAGCTTAAATATTCAAATAAAGTTTTAGTTGTATTTGTTGTCATTGCATTTGATTTCTTTATGCTCAATTGGACGAAATGGTTTACAATTGTTGCTAGTGATCGATTGTTGAGTCTTTGAAGTTAAAGTTGTGTGTATTAATTATATTTTTATAAGCGTGTGTTTTTATGTTTGTTATTGCCACCCATCCCAATTACGAATGTTAATACTTTGTGTCATTTCAAATGAGAGTTACCTTAACTTGTCTGTCTTGCCTGTTTTCCACTTCATAGATTGTGAGTGCATTATTAAATATTTCTCCGTTTGTTAATAATTCTTCTTTTTTAAAATTTGCTCCTTGTTTTAGGTAGATGTCATACAGAGAAGGGAGGTGAGTTTTATTCATTAAGATGCATAATTTTTATGAACTCTATTTGAATCAATTGCTTTCTATGGATTTATTTTGTGCTGATTATGCGTGTAGGTCTGCTTCTCCACCCAACACTGGGTCACCTGATAGGGGTCGTAGGTTGAGATCACTGACAAAGTATAGGAGGAGTCGCTCCAGGTATATTTATTGTACATGCTGAAATTTTAATATACTGGTCAGTTCATTTGCTTTATTATGCTCGAGTAATGGACATACATACAAATGTCATTTGATAAAGGATGTTGTACCAGATTACTTACCTATGAAAATTGACTTGTGTTGCTTTAGGAGCCGTGATTCTGGTGATGTTGTTAATCCTGGAAATAATCTTTATGTGACGGGCTTATCTACGAGAGTCAGTAACAGTGATCTTGAGAAGTTTTTTGCTAATGAAGGAAAGCAAGGTTCTAAAAGGCGCTAGGCGGGAGGCAGGCGGCCGGGGGGGGCCTAGCGCCTAGGGGGCCTAGGCGGGGCCTGGGCGGGGCCTAGGCGGGATTTTTTATTTTATGTTAATTTTAATATTTTATCTTACATTTATCCTAACAAAATAATAATATAAAGGAAAACAATCTATAATAAAGATAATAAAGGCATTTGCTTAAAGTTCAAACACATATCTATGTTACTAATGTCAAAGTTCAAACAAAAAAACGCAATTGTTTAAAGTTCAAACACAAACAAATAATAAAAAATACAAACTAATAGTCCTCATCTCCATATACCTCTATATCTCTCTCTAACTCTTTTTTTCTATATTCTTCCAAGATAATGTCCCCATCGGGCTCACACTCATACTCCTCATTTCCCTCTTCCGTATCATTTTCAGACAAAAAAATAAAATCATGGAGTTTTCTTACTCTAACATTTCTATTATTTCTCTTCGGTTCTAGCACGCTATCCGCTTCGGATGCTTCACCAATCGCTTCCCAAGTAAGGCCCGAACAGCCCTCAACTTCTTCATCTATTCTTATGACGTCGTTTTGTAGCTTAGTTATTAAAATTAAAAAAAAATAATTGCAACCCTAAATTTTTCGCTTATGCATTGCCTAATTTCTCTGTCTTGCTCGCCCAGTCCCGTATAATTCTCTGGAGGGAATTTTTTTTCTCCTTGGGCATAGGCTAGGCGCTAGGCGGCCTAGGCGTGGCGGCAGGGGGGGCCCTAGCGCCTAGGCGGGGATTAATCGGACCTAGGCGGGGATTTTTAGAACAGTGAAGGAAAGGTATAATCACATTAGTCAAGCTTGCTCTTCTTCATTTTCGATAAGTAGAACATTAGCCAAGCTCGAGATGGACTTTTTCCATATAGTCAATACACAGTTGTTGTATGGAAGTTAGAAGAGAACATAGTAACGGTGGTGACGGTAACATGATAGTATGGTGTCAGTTTCCGCATAATGCAGATGTTATCTAGATAAATGGAGTCCTGCTCCTTGTTTTCCCCTTCATTTATTCATAATTCATATATTTATACACATGTTATAATGTAGATATTGTCCAATGTTTGCAAATTTGCAACATTATTGTCATCTTCTTTTCGAATCTGCCATGTTGGCATTTACATGTCATGTGTGCCTGAGTTAATGCTGCCAAGGCTTTGAGTATGACAGTGATTCATCTTACAATTTATATATTCTTTTACATCATATTCAGGAGGAGGTAAAGACTAGTACCACTTCATCATAGATTAAATACAGAGATACACTTTGGTTTCAGGTTACTGAGTGCCATTTGGTAACAGATCCCCGCACCAAAGAATCTCGTGGCTTTGCTTTTGTTACTATGGAAACAAACGAGGATGCAGAACGTTGCATTAAGTATCTAAATCGTTCTGTGCTGGAAGGCCGACTAATTACTGTGGAAAAGGTATTATTTTTCTCTTAAATAAGCGTAAAAGAGAACTGTATAGGGAAACTTATTTATTTGCGCCCTGCATTTTAATTTTAAAATTTTAGTTCTTCGCATCTTCAAAAAATGTTGCCTGATAAACTTTGGCAGCAGGTCTGATCTGTGTAGCTCCATCGAATTCGATCTCTAAGCTCCAAAATCTAACAGTTGAAACTACCCATTCACGACATGTGCTCTGCTTCGACACATCAAACGCATCGATTCAAATTCAACTATTTTGCAGAGGGTTGTGTGACCTTAATTGCGTAGCTCCATCAGTACCAATATCTGGCTTGGTTATTCTGGATCTGTAAAATTTTGTATTTGGAAAAACCTTGAGGCATAGTAAACTATTCTCATTGCTTCAATATTTCTCTTTTTTTTCCCCACATCTAGCATGTTATTTTGGTTTACATTAAAATTTATATTGTTTAATACACTAGTCTGTGGAGTATGTTATCCTTTTAGTAATGGCTGTATAATCTTTTTTCATGATGTTATACATGCCAGGCAAAAAGGAAGCGTGGAAGGACTCCAACTCCTGGAAGGTATCAAGGAGTAAAAGACAAACCTGGTAAGTACAATTTTGATAAAAGAAAATGTGTTTCTAAAATGAAATCAGACTAGCGTAATTCCAGAAAACGAACACCTGCAAGATATTATTATTTTGATTCTTTTAGTAGTGTATCTTTTGGTTGAGGTAGCTGAATTTGGAAAACTAACAAGCTCAACCATTTTTAGGCTGGGGGTAGATTACCAAACCAACCGATCAACCACTGAAATGATACCTACTATCAACAGATTATTGATAAGGGTTTGTTATCAGACGTTATCGAGTAGGCTCCTCCATTCTAAGTGTTGCATATTGTTTCTGGAAGTGATATTTTATATGCACGAGAAACAAGTTCCTTGTAGACTGTGAAGAGTCTGTAGAAAATTAGAAATACGACATGATAGTGCTGTTGTTGGTGTCTCCCTTGTAGTTATTTTTCCTTTCAAAACTCCCCCCCCCCCCCCCCCCCAAAAAAAAAAGAAAAAGAAAAAAAACAATTTAAAAGAAGATTTATCTTAATGTTGCTAGCTGACAATTGCAGGTTACGGAACATTAAGTTGCTAATTGGATACATAACTGTTGGCCATAACATAGCATTGTTTATATTATATTTTTCACTTGTTGAACATGCGTCCTTAGAACAGGCATGACCCAGATTTAGATTATTCGCTTCAATATCTCTCCTGGGTTCAGCTGTGGAATGATTTCCATACAGCTAGCTCCCAGGGATAGGTTAACCGAAGCAAGCATGAGCATTTGTAGTTGTCATTCGCTGTGGACCCGTCTAACATTAACATTGGCCTAATTTATTTGTCAATCTTATGCCTCAGTCTTCTCTGCATAGCAAATTATAGAATTGATATGTAGCAAATAAAGTGGAAAAGCAAGTTATGCCAGATTGAGCCCTTTGTGTTGAACATTTGTTAGAATTTGGTAGTCGTTTATTGTACTGAAAGACTGCTAGCATCATTATCTTGGTGTCCTAGTTAATTTACTTAGTCCAGTAGATAATCACTTTGCTGACTTTGAGATTGCTTCCGTGAGATTCATGGCATCCTTTTTAATGTGTTGATAAGCAAAATGTTTGTGTTCGACCTGTAACAGTAGTTTGTGTTCAGGAAATAGTCGGAGGCGATCTCGGAGCTACTCACCTCGCCGACGCTATGATAGAGATGGTTATTCAAGAGAACGGAGAGGAAGATCTCGCTCCCCATATGGCAGGAGGACAGATGATTATCATGACTCACATAGGAGGCACAGGGAGCGTTCGTCGTCAGCTGGTCGTAATGGCTATTAACTCACACTTGCTGTTTCTAACTGTTCCTCCATTTTTCTGTGTTTTTTTTTTATTTTTTCCCTTGGTGAAAGTGTGCAAAAGTTGCTTCTATCTCCTACTGGAAAAATTATTTGATGTTCTTAAAGCATGGTGAATAGTTTGCTCCCACTCTTACATGCATGTGAAGCTCTCTGTGATGGGGTCTACAGAAGATTTACATGCATGTAAGAGAAGGAGCAAACTATTCACTATATTCCAAGAGCATAGAACCATTGGCTGTTTGTATCTTGATGTACCTTGACGATTTTACTGTTGTGAGTTTTTTTCTTGGTTTTCAAATTAAGTGTTACACATTGGGCTTGGATAGTCCTTTATTAATTAGTCTTATACTGTGTGAACTGCAGTATGATTTTTTTTTTTTTATCTAAATATGCAGTATGAATTTTCAATCCCAATAACACGAGTACTGTTTGGATTTCGGCATGTAATTGTGTTTAATGTTTTTCCCAAGTTTAGCTTGAATTACTTGCTGGAAAATATGTTGTCCACATATAATCAGCACGAAAAACTTCCGTTGCTTTTAATTGGACCACCATCCATTAGTGGCGTTATATAAAAAAAATTAATTAACAATAAAGTTGGGGAGGAAAAGCAAGGAATATAAAGAGCATGTGCGTCGTGGGCCTTTGAATTAAACTGGAAATTTCCTTTTGAAAGCGGAGCGGGGGAGAGAGGGAGGAGGGATTTCTCGTGCGCTACAGCTGCCTCGAAGAAAGAGCGGACTCCAAATCAAATTTCAAATTTCTGTATTTTTTTTTCTTTTCCGTAAATACTACTACTAGTACTAATTATTAAGGCTCTTTTGATGAAAATAATTACGCCGAATACTACAAATACTCTCTCAGGATAAGCTCCGACAGCTGTTTCATACCGACACGTGTACGTTAAATTACTCCTATCCTATGTTTCTTTCTCTCTAGCTGAATTAGCTGCTCAGCCAGCTACGGAGCCAACGGCTCAATCAATCGGCTCTGATTTTGAGTTTTGAATCGTAGCCGTTGGCTTAGCTTGTCGGACATGTGATGTACAAAATGGTTTAAATGTGGGGGTGGGGTCCACCTACAGGGGGATTAGGTATCCTTACATTTCTTTATTCGTGAAAAAATTGATTGCATCGGATATTTTGGATTATGGGTTGTTTTGTTTGTTTGCGTGCATGGAGGAGCAGCAGCTGCAGCAAGCTAAAGGCAGAAGCAGAGTCGTATATCCATCATCAAAATCCAGTTTTTATGGAGTAATTTTTCAATAGTTTTGAGACAGTTATCGCGTAATATTTTATATTATTTATATATTATTATTTTAATATTTAAAATAAATAAATTATTTTATTTTAAATATTAAAATAATAATATATAAATAATATAAAATATCACATAACAGGTATTTCAAGAATATATAATAATTTATTATTTTTATTACCATGTCATGATTATTTAAGTATATTTACTATGGGTTAAAATTTGATACATTAAAAGTGTGTGTATATATATATATGAATAGTGATTTATAAGAAGCGTTTATTATGTATATTTTTTTAATAAACGCATCTCTCATCGATAAATACAATATCTTGTAGTTAAGAGTGGGTCTGATTGCACTTCTCTCATGCAGTCATTGCAACTCTTACATGCGGCCGGACGATAACTTGAAATAACCAAATTGTCCTTTGGCAATGCCTGTCTTATGCTGCGAATGATTTTATTTTTTTTGACCGCATAGGGGAGATGCGACTAGTGCCAAACGACATTGTTTTAGCTTTTTTTTTTTTTTTTTATCGTACGAAGGAGATGCAGCCAGACCCAATCCTAATAAAGTTACTAAACTTATATGTACCTATATAACTGGGAAGGGCAAGATTTTGAAAATATATATATATATATATATATACATATATATATATATATTTGATAAATAATTTTATAGATATTGTATTCTACTTTGAAAACGCCAAGCATATTATTGTAGTCTAATTGAAAATCCCAAGCATAATCATAGTTCCCCACAAACACCAACTTAGCAAAATAATAAAATTATCATTAATTTTTAAAATATTTATAAGTTTTAAATTAATAAAATTTATTAAAGATTACAAAATAATAAATTTTATAAATAATAGTACTTTTTAAATAATTTCTAATACTCGTCAGAGTACTAATTAAAAAATTAAATGAATTTCTATCAATTTTAAATATATAAATATCTTAAATCGATCTCAAAATGTTAACAATAATTTAATATTTTCAAAGTGACAGTTATAATTTTTTTATTTTTTTATATGAGTTTATCCTTTTATTTATATATATTTATTTGAATTTGGTCTCTCTTTAATAAGATTGGGGCTGACCGTATCTCCTTCACGCGATCAAAGGAAAAAAAAAGCCGTTTGGCACTGGCTGCATCTCTCTTTAGGGGAAGAAAATATTCACTGACCGCATGAGGAAGGTGCAGCAGCTAAGGGACAATTTGGTCATTACAAGTTATCCCCTGGCCGCATGTAAGAGTGAGGTACGTGCCAAGGGATAATTTACAAGATTTTGCATTTAACAGTGAGAGATGTTTTTATTAAAATAATATTTATAACAAATGTTTGTTATTTATGATCACTGCCCCCTCCCCTCTCTCTCTCTCTATATATATATATTATCACTTTAAAAACTTTTAATAAACGTATAATTTTAACGGTCATACTATAATCGTGCGTTTATCATTCACGCGAGGGCTTATTTGCACATCAACTTCCTATTTTATTCTAAAATCCGCATGTTCTTTTGGCCAAGAGACGTAGCAGATCATAAGCAAGCTAGGAATAGTAAAGAGTAAAATAGCGACAGAGTAAGCTAATATTTTGAATTGTTTACTTTTTTTTGAATGGATTTTGAGCTGTTCAAATAAGTTTATCTGGTCAGGGAATAGAACAAGTCTACGTACATCATAATTAAATATTATATTTATTTTAATATAATATTTTATTGTTATGTATTTATATTTATTTCAAGGAATAAATGTAAAAAGACCCACTAACAACAATCTTTTTTTCTTTTAAACAAAAATAAGTCTAAGTACATTATAATCAAACACAATATTATTTTTAATCATTAAAAAGTATGGACCGACACGAAAATTCGTATGAGACTACACCTTTTAATGATTAAGATTAATATTATGTTCGGTATTATATTCAGATATAATATATATATATACTTGTCTTTTAAACAATTTAAACAGAACATATATTTATATTAAATCTCATTATTCCTTGCGATAAAACGAAGAATACTTAAATAAACATTTTCCATTAAAAAAGTAGGACAAGACGCAAGACATCAAGCTGAACAACAATTTAAACCTATGTATGTTTCTTTTTATATCGTTTTAAAAAAAAACAAGTAGTAAAGAAAAGTAGTAACATGTTTTTCATATATTCAGTGGAGTACTTGGTCCCATTATAAAGTGTTTTCAGCCATATGGAGGCACCCAATTACCATCAAGACTTCTAGAGTGCTTTTTTCTTCTTTTTTTTTTTTTAATTTCACTTTTAGGAGAATATAATCTAACTTTATAATTAAATATATCATTATTATTATAATATTAAGAATTAAGCAGACTTACTTCACTAAATGATGAAAAAATAAACTCATAAATTTCACTTAAAGAAAATAAATTTTACATAACAAAAAAAAATAAAAAATTCACCTAAATAAAATTCGAATCTAAAACCTAAAAATAATAATATTTTAATTTTAACCACTAATCTAACACCTCATTGGCCAACAAAAAAAAAGAAAAGGAAAAGAGTTTAGGCATATGTCCAACATCACCGAAAATTTTGACCATACAATATTGTTGTATAATATATCTTGATTCGAATAGTCGCTTTCCCTAAAATATTTCATGAGATTTCATTCCCCCATCATCACAACACCACTATCAAATGATTTATATTACAACTTCTTGTCAAGATGAATCCACCCCTGTAACAGGCACATTGATCAAGTATTTAATTTAAAATTAATTTAAATTCTTTTAATTTTAATTAATACAATAATAAATATTATAAATTAATACAATAATAAATATTATATCTTGATTTCGAGTTTCAACCTAGTAGTAGTCCTCCCTCCCTCTAGCAAACAACCCAACATTTTGGTCACTATTAGGATCAACAAGCATGCATCAGCCAACCATTAATCTTGTCGATCTTAAGACTTTAATTTGGTTGTTACATCTTTTATAGAGACTCTCTTCTATAAATCACCATGTTTTAAACTTCTTACATGAATTTGATAGGAACACAAATATAATAAGACAAAAATAACAAGGCTTTATCTTCACCCATCATTAATTTAACATCAATTTCTTCATGAATTGCCGAGGTGTATAATTTATTCCTTCAAAACAAAGCCTATTAGTGAGAGGTTTAGTCATACTTATAATTCACTATCATCCGGTGGCAGAGATGTTGTGCGTGTAAATTATACGAGATAAAATAAATAATTTATAAAATTTTATAATTAAATAAAAAGATATAAAATTTATATAAAAAACATACATACACATAAATTAAATATAATATCATTTTTATTATTAAAAAATATATTTTTATATTAAAATTCATATTACACAATATTTTTTAATAATAAAAATAATATATTTAAATATTACATTTAATTTGCGTATACTTATACTTTTCTAAAACTATCAAAATCGAATAAACCTCTCATCTATCTATATTAATTAATTAAAGCGAAATTCTAACTTTTATCCAACACTCTTCTCCATTTAACAAGTGGCAACTAAAACTTATTCTACTAATTTTTAATAACTTATAATAAATCTCTTGTAATTCAAAAATTCAATAATAGCAGTGAGGTTTACCCAACTCACTGAATCACGTGACGTAAATGCTGCTGTCGCGGATAAGGATGTTTTATTTGTCAAATTGAATTAAATTAAGGGTTTCTTAATATATGATCTAAGAACACATGTTAAGCGTGAAAATTAAGAGACGAAATTCACTAAATATTATTTATTTATATATTTACACTGAATTTAATATATAAAAAATAATATATTAATGGACCCTATGTATTGAATTCAGTACATATATATAAACAAATAATATTTAATGAGTCTCGTCTTTTAATTTTGCGTTTAGCGTGTACTCTTAAGACATATGTTAATAGGACCTTAAATTAAATTGGTATTTGGCTCCCCACAGAAACGACAAAATATTAGCCGAGCCAAATCCCCTATGAAGAACAAGCTCAAAGTCAATCATGAGTGGTGACCGGCAATATCAGGTTAAACCGGTCAATAATCGTAGCACTGTAGTTCAGTGAATAGGTGAGTGTACGGTGTTTTACTTTTTCACATACAGGACGTTGCTTTCCAATGGCAGTTGGTAAGCATTTATTTAGTCTAGTCTCTCTTTCTCTCTCCTCAATCCCCTCACTCCTACTCTGCATATTTCAACTCCAAAGCCCTCTTCAATTGAGATGAATTCCTCTCTTTTTTCATATGAAAGTTTGTGCATTTGTCTCAAATTCCTCTTCCTTTCCCTATAAATCTGTATCCGGAAGTTCAGTTTCTCGATTCCCCAAAGCCTACTTGCATTCTTTTGCTTCAACAATATTGTCTGTTATTGATGATTAGGAGAAGTTATATAAGCTGGTAAGTGATTAAGATCATGAGTAATGATACCCTTATGTTTATATATTAATTGACTTCGTTTTCTGTCTTCTAAATTCACACATCTTACTTTTCTGTACGACTGTTTAATTTCATTGTTTTCTTCAATTCAATTATTCTTTGTTCAATTTTGAGATTAAGCTTTCTTTATTTTTCTCCTTGAAAAAAATTTGAGCTAAATAAGCATATAAATGGATTTATTTATCGTCTACCGATAACTTATAAGTTTTTTCTCTAAAGTAAAATATGGATGTCTGGTGATGGTTGGGGCTAAATGCAGAATGAAAGCTTAGGAAGGAGAATTTGGTTGGTCTATTATCATTATTATTATTTTTTAAATCAACGAAGCTTTATTTTGTACTTTTGCCTGAGGGTTTCAAATTGATCTGTAATTTTTATATATACAGTAACTTTTTGGCTTAATATTAAGAATAACCTGTGTGAAGTTCATTTATTGCTATCAAGCTAAGCCCGTGAACGTGAGTCAGATATTCCATGGCTTGGTGGCTCAATTGCATTCAACGTTCTCTTATAAATTTCGTGTCAGACCTCAAAGACTTATTCTCTCTTTTTTTTGTAGAATATTTTCTTGCGCACATAACTTTACTACATTGATTACTACCACAAGAAATTGAATCTTTTTTATGCTATGCACTCAATTCATACCTTTTTCTTTTTTCCTTTCAGGGATTTTTTACTGGAGTTAGAATGTTAGGTCAAGCAACTGAAATGCATAATTCAACAAAAGGAACATCACTGAGTTCAAAAAGTTTAATGGGTTTTTGCTCTTCTGAGTTTTTGATACATATGGGCAAGTCTGCTGTATTATGTTCTTTGCCTTCAGCTAAGTTTTCTTAATTGATCTTCTAGATTAGAGTTTGGGGAAGATAGACAACAAAGAAGAATTTGTGTTGAAGAGGATTGGGTTTTGCATAGCCAGAAGAGAGATTAGGACATTTTCGTGGAGTTGGTATAATTTTTTTTTTTTATATTTAATTACATTGAATCCGGGGAAGGATTGACAGTGGCAAAATGCTGGAGCCTATGCTATGTTCTTCTAGGGTATTCTCACCTTTTCGGGAGGAAAGTGGTGATGAAGAGCTTTCTGTTCTTCCTAGGCACACCAAAGTTATTGTGACTGGAAATAACAGAACAAAATCTGTTTTGGTGGGTCTGCAAGGCGTTGTCAAGAAGGCTGTTGGACTAGGTGGTTGGCACTGGCTGGTACTAATCCATTATTTTTATATTTTGCCTTTTCCTTACTTTAAATTAATATCTTGCCATTATCATTTTATCTTGGTTCCTTTTTGTCCTCCATCATTCTCTTATCCCTATTTTTTATCTGTTTAACAATTCTTACTTTCTACTATTCAAAAAGAAATAAAGTGCTATTGGTAAACTTTATTAGTTGAAAGTTGCAATTTCTTTTTTGCAAACTTAATAGTAATCTATTTTAACCATGGTCCAAGTATTATCCAGCACCCTCCTTCCCTTCATTTGACGAGTAATAAAATATATGATGATTTATGTCATCACACTACGTATACATTCTTTTAGTTCATAGGGCAATAGTATGTGAATCTTTGTTCTCTTAATAAAGTTTAAATTCTTATTTTGATATTTACAAATGAATATGAATAACTAAGCTTAGTTTATTGAATTAAATTTAAGTCACATAATTAATTGTAATAAGTGAGTTACCAAGTAAAACTAATTAGGTCACTAAACTAAATTGTGTAATTTAGATGTTAAATCCTTATTAAATTTAAATGATATATGTTATATGATATTAATTCAAATATAATACTACATTAATCCCACAAATATTGCAACACATTCCTTTTTTTAGGAAGTCCTAAAAAAGTTGTAGCACTTCCTATTCAGAAACTTTGAAAGGTTAAATAACTAAATTACCCGTAGTCATTAATTTTATCATTTGAATAATTGCATATACATTGGGTCTCTCCAATAAATAAAAATTTTGTTGTTCACATTCTTGAAGCTCTCTCAACGCTTTGAAATGTAAAATATTAATATAAGATTTCAAAAGTCTTTAGTGTGAACTTTTGTGAACCTTTGTATGTTTGATATTCATTTAGTTACTATTTTAGTGAAATACCGGATATGGAATTATTATTTTAACGTGGCCAAAACCTTGAATGTCATTTTACCTTATAAATTAATTTACCACTTATAATCGTATGATTTTTTGTGTGGACAATGAAACAATTGGGTTTGTCTCAACATGGTTCTGAAGAAAAATTAATAATAGGTTGAATACCAGCTTTTCTTTTGTCGAATTCATCCTCTTCAATGTTCTTAATATAGGATTGTCTTCTGTTCTTGTACTGCTTCTTTTTTTCTTCCTTCTTTTTTTTTTCTTTTCTGCATAATTTTTACAGTTGATTGTTTAATCTATCAATTTACAACATGAAAGGTTTTAAAGAATGGAGTTGAAGTGAAGCTGCAAAGGAATGCTTTGAGTGTTCTTGAACATCCCACCGGGAATGAAGAAGATGAAGAATATGATTTTGATAGTAGTAGCGGCTCTGACATTTGTGAAAGGGATAATGATTTCTGTAAGTTACAGCATTTACTTCCTGACATGAAGTTTCTGAGAATCATGTTCTACTGAGAGTTTTGAATTCAATCATCCCAGTAATTGTCATTCTTCTGTCTTTTTGGGCAGCCACTAGTATGGAGTTCAGCAAAGTGAGCAAGCCAAGGGCTCGTTGTACAAGAACTTGGGCTCCATCTACGTCTGTGAAGTCAATAAACCGGAGTAGTTACAGGGAAGTTCAATCCAATATTCTCGCACATCAACCGGTAAGCTTCCAACTTGTTTGAAACTTTAAATATAACTACAAGTGTTTGCACCGGTACATGGGCCAGAATATAGTGTTACATGATATGTTGTGCACTTGTCTCTAGATGGCTCTTGTTGGAGCAAATTTCTTGCACTGCTCCCCTAAACCTTCTCTTAATGGCCTAATGAAATCTTGTTTCTATATTGGTTTCTAGATATGCCTATATGAAATATTTAATTCATTTACTGCACTGCATAATTTGTCAAGTTATTCACCATTTAAGTTGTTCAATTTAAAATTCTACATTATGTGACATGTAACTTTGCAAGTCCTGTATGCACATTACAGAATGCCGCACTTGAGATTACTACTGTCATAGATATGCTTGCTCTATTTTCCAATTATTTTTTGTGGATGATCAGGGGGTGAACTTGTCAAGACTTAGCTCCAACACATTGTGGAAATATTGGAGTACCTTCAATCTTGTGCGTATCATTGGCTTAATCTTTTATGTTTTTTTGTAGTTTCTCCTTTCTGCCATATTAAATTATCAATAAACAATTTTCATTAGTCTCGACTGATTGCCATCTTGATCTGTAGGGAAGCATGAATTCTAATCCTTCGAGGGAACAGTTGATTCGTGCCGTTCAGCAGCATTTTGCTTCACAGGTTTCTGATTTCTTGCACTCTCCCATCGGTCTTTTTCATCTTCATATTCACAAACTTATCCTTGCAAAAACTGATACGCTCTTATATCGATATATTTCTGATGCAAAAAACACAGCAAGTGGACGAGGTTCAAGGGATTGTGGAATTCATCCATGCGGCTAAGAGACTGAAGTTTGGCAGCCGAAGAGACGAATGACTACATTAACTCAGATGTGCAATGCTTGTATAATTTTATATAATTCACAGTATACACATATTAGGCCTAACCTCTTATTAGATCAGCTCGTAATTATAGACTGTTGCTGAGAAATTGAGGGTGCTGCTGATTTCCAGCAGTATTCACTCCCTCCTTGTCCTAATTCCTAACAACCTGTGTGAGGCCCATCGGCCGGGTTAATATTTAATTCTAACTTCCTTGCTTAATGTTTCACTAGTAGAAATTCATAGCAAGTGTTACTGCAAATACCTATTAGAATCACTTATCAAATGGCCTACTACTGAGCTAAGTAATAGGATAGGATAAAATGTGTTATTTTGCTTTGGTCAACTAAATGGTTCGAGTTAACCTTAGTTTAGTAGGGATTAGTTAGTATTTAAGGGGTAT
This sequence comes from Hedera helix, assembly GCA_947179155.2. Classification (NCBI taxonomy): domain Eukaryota; kingdom Viridiplantae; phylum Streptophyta; class Magnoliopsida; order Apiales; family Araliaceae; genus Hedera; species Hedera helix. The sequence continues at coordinate 45,453,254 of OX359273.1, forward strand.
TAGGCTTTTAATTATTTTATTTCATTCTGAAACTCACACTATGGTGAGAAATTACACGTACATAGAATTTCATAATCAATACACATCTCATTTTACAAGAATCTCCTTTGTAAATTCTGCAAAATTAGGATGATAAAACTTTTAATACTGTGTCAATTTGTATTATTTATGAAAAGAGGGGTATTTTTTTAAACAAAATAATTGACAAATGAAATTTTTTGTGGAATAATTTAATAATTTTCTCATTTAAAATGGTATAATTTACAATAAAATTGCATTGTTATTTGAAAATTTTATCACTGATCTTAATCTAATTACTTAGGGGAGAAGATTTGATGTGATGGAGAGTGTGTGGACAAGTTTATATATATATAATTAAATATTATATTTATTTTAATTATTGATATGATATAAATTTTAATATTTTATTTAATTTTTTAATAATTAAAATAAATATAGTATTTAAATATTATGTACTTATATTTTTATTTTACTTATGCACGCCACCTATTTGGTGGGTAGGAGTGAGCAAAAAAAGAGTAAAACAGAAAAATCGAATTTTTTTAACCGAATTAATTCGGTTTTTGGGTTATTTTTAAAAATTCTGTTATATCCATTTTAAATTTCAATTTTTGGGTTCGGAATTGAATATTGATTATGAATATTTCGGTTACCCGAATAATCGATTTAAGAATTTGCTTTTGTTTTTGTGTAATTTTGTAGGCTAGTAGACTTCTTTTGCTAGTAGACTTCTTTTGTGTTTTGTGTAATTTTGTTGTTAATTATGAAAATCTTAATTTTGGGTATTAACCGAATAATCGAATTACAATTCAGTTATTCGATAAGTCGGTTATTTTAAATTTTGAATAACTATTTGGATAATAAAAAATTATAAATTTTGATATTTGATTTTTAATTTTTAATTTTTGGGTTTATCCGAACGATCACCTACCGGTGGGGAGGTTGATTTGGTGTAGTGAGGTTTGTGTCCCAAAATGTGTGTCCCCACGCGTCAGTCAGTCGGTCAGTATTCAATACAAAGGGCCCTAATAACTTTCTTTAGTTTTCAACAAACTTTTAACTCGTGGAATTATCAATCCCCCTATTTTAAGCTAAAATGATGGATGGATGGTCCTCCTACAAATCTGATTTTATTTTTAATAAACACTCTTAACTCATGTTGCACATACGAATGCCAGTTATTGGGCCCTTGTACAAACAAGTCTAGATTTAGCCAAGTGTCCAAATTCTCAATTGGGCCCCACCTCCTTCCCCTCCCCCCTCTGAAGAGTTATTTACTAAAGAACCTGTGAATTCAATGCGTGTATTTATTTTGAATAAAAATCTTTTAAATGATTGAATCCATCAAAATTTTAAGTTAACTCATTAAGTTTAATTTTTTTGATTGAATGATTAAGTCCAACAGCTGAATGAAGTATTTTATATTTAATATTTTTTTATTTTTTTTACAATATTAATTATTATATTAAATAAATTTACAACAACTTTGAATTTTTTCAGCAGGGTAAAATAATAAAAATATGTTATTCAGATGTTTCAGACATGTCAATTATCAAATAATTTTTTTCATTTAGAATTCTATTTCATTCAACTCATTCAAATTATTTAAATATTTAAAATTATTTTATTCAATTTTATGAACCAGCACTTACTTTTAGGTGATATCAAAAGTTCACCTAAAGGCCAAAACTAACTTTTAGTTATGTATGTCCCCTACTAAAACCTAGAGGAGATTATCAAATGCTGCCCCTAATATGAATACTCTATATTAATCAATGAAGGAGATTATACTTTTTTTGGTTCAGTGGAGTTTATGACAGTAATACTCTCCCTTCTAATGAGTGTGCCCTAGAAATAATATGCCAGTCTGAGATATAATATAATTGATCAAGTTTTACTGCAGATAATTTTAATCATATTGTACTATTAATCACATTTTCTTTAATAGGTTTACAAGATCGAAGGAATTAATATTATTATAAAATAGTATATCCTATTATCCATTAACTCTCACTGGTCACCATCATTAGATTTCGACTAAATATGGGCAATTCCAAACATTCCTGGGCTCACACAAGCCCACGGTTACATTGGGTTTGAAAAATTAACAGTTGTAATTATCATATATTTACGTTTATAGCAAGTATCATATCATATTGAAAAATAAAACAACATGAAAACTCTCACCGCATAACCAAAAATAAATTTCAAATATATAATTGTGAGGGTGAGATCCTCTGTAATCAAATCCTCTGTTTTTCTGTGTCGAGTCTTATAGCGACGGTTTTTAGGGTCTATGACGACGATATGTACTGTCTCTATAGTTCTATTTTTTTGTAGGGCTACGGCGACGGAACATACAGTCGTCATAAACTCTAAAAATCGTTACCATAGATCTCGACACAGAAATAAAGAATTTTAATTACAGAAGATCTCATGTGGCTTTGGTTGTCAGTATCTTAATTTTATGAATAAACACAATCACTTTATATATGGGAGAAGGGCTTCTCCCTTTGTCCCAAAATAAGAGTTCCATTTGATTCAAGGGTTTCATTTTTTATGCCTCTTAAAGTTTGTCTTAAGCACCTTTGTAACAAATGGACGATCCTGGGCAGGGGGGTCTTAGATGGCCGGGCTCAATACGGACATATTTATATGGGTCAATCTGTGGATACAGTAACAAATTGTAAGGGCCAATATATGCGGACCCACGTCAGTTTTCTCCATCTACTACATCAATTCAATAAATGGACGGTGGGAGGATTGGAAATGGATCATTTGGTCCAGATAAATAGACTTGGGGTTGATTATGTGTAACCATCTACTACAAATCTTCATACGAAGGTAACCATTTTAGTTTTTATGTGTAACCAAATAGTGATAAAAAAAAATCAATACAGTAAACATTTTTTTTATATTCCAGTTGGTATCCAAATCTTCATACAAAGGTAACCATTTTAGTTTTTGTGTGTAACTAAATAGTCATAAAAAAAAATTCAATACAGTAACCATTTTTGTTATATTTCAGTTGGTAACTAAACCTTCAAACAAAGGTAAATCTAGGTAACCAAACACTGTTATAGAGGTAACCAAACACTAGTATGAAAGTAACCAATTCCTAAATGTGTAGTAACTAGTTTTGGTTATCTTTGTATTAAAGGTTGGTTACCTCTGTATTAAAATTTGGTTACCTTTATATTAAAGTTTGGTTACCTCTGTATTAAAGTTTGGTTACCTCTCTTATTAGAATGATAGTTTTTTATTTTTATTTTGTATTGTGGATTTTGTTTTGGTAACTGCCGCATATATGACAGTTAATTATCCTTGATTTAAGGAATTACTTATTTGTAATAAACTGAATGATTTAATAAATTTATCTTGTTGTAGTCTTTTTGTAATTATTTTATATGTGTTTTGTTTTTGTAATTACTTTTTAATTGTTGTATATTAATGTTAAGGACCCTAAAATAAATTATTAAAAAACTATAGTTTAAGTGCTTAAGCCGACATGAACGATTTGTCGTGGTTTTAGATTCTTAGATTGCAGCTTGACCCGCCATTTTATTAGCCTAACGCCGAACTATTATGTTGAATGTAGTTTTCGAATTTAAAGATATATTACTTTTCGAATTCAAAAATGTTTATATGTTATCCTTAATTTAAAATAATTTAGTTTCTAAAAATAATTACAGACTTTTTAAATATCAACTACACACGTAACACATGTTCTCATCTCCTTATTATTAATAAAACAACAAAATGTAAATTATTGTTTTCTTTGCTCAACAAAAAAGGCATACTTATAAAAAAACGTTCTATTTTTTTTTATGATAATATAAAATTACATTATGTCTTCAATTACAACATCATACTCACAACTTCTTTATTAAACATTAGTTATTTAAAGATAAATATGAAGGGAAAAAATACTCGTTAAAATTTGCAAATGAATTTTATTATGTATTATAAAGATTTTTTATCGATTTACATTAATTATATAGTAATATTATATTGACTTACGATTATATCAATAATTAAAATTGAATAATAATAATTAAATAATTTATTATATCACATATATACGTACATATATTGTTAAAATAAAAATAATCATAATTATTGACGGAACTTTCAAAAAAAAATCTGACATGCAAAAGTCGTTTGTTTGTAAACGAGAGAATTGAATTTTTTTTTTTAGTTTTTGGTGTCAAATAAATAAATGTACGGACAAATTTATATACAGAATATTTAAATATTATATTTATTTTAATTATTAAAATATAAATTATATATAAATTTTAATATTATATTTTATTTTTTAATTATTATTTTAAAATAAACGCAATATTTACATATATTGTATTTAAATATTGTGGTATAAATGTAGTGAATGTTACAAAGTTGGCACGAGTTTGCTAAAGTTGGTTGTTAAAACGGCCACCAACTCACCACCGTCTTGTACAAAACGCAAATACCGATAACTTCGCCACCATTTCTAGCGAGTTCATTGAATTTTATACTCTGGCGCGTGCCTCAGTGATAAGAGAATAAAGCTTTTCCAATTCCCTAATAGGAGTATTTCATTTCTTTCTTTCAAATAATTTTCGAAGTGTTCGTTTTTCTAACGCAGTCGTTCTCAGTCAAAAAACTAGCACCAAGTCCCAAAGCGAGCATCCATCAATTCAATCTCAAGGTTTTCATATAAAATATATATACACACACGTTTATGATTTTGATTGATTGTTTTCAGTTATGAAGTTGTTATTCATTTCGAAGTTTGTGTTGATTTTTTAGCTGATAATAGCTGTGAAGTTGTGAAATCTATTAAGCTTTGTTATTTGTAAGTGAATCGATTTTGTTTAGGCTTTTGAGCTGTTACTTAAGTGTTGTTAGCACTTAACTGTTTGTTGCTGCTAGAGTTGAAGTGTGTAGATGAATTTTGGATGTATATTCATTGTTAATTGTTTATTTAGGTTTGTTGAATTTGTTTGATTTGGTTTATCTCATTTTATTGGATTGGATTGGAATTTGCTTTAGTTTTGCAATTTGTTGCACACTTTTATTCGGAGCACGTCTGTATGCATATAACGTTCCTACTTTTTGAAAGAGAAGATGTTTGGGTTTCTGGATGAAAACAATAGATATTGGTTTTGTAAGATAAGAAATAGAAATTATGTTATTTCGAAATTGATGGAAACAAATGAGTTGATTGTGAGTATGAAGTACTGTGTTTAAGACTCCAGGTGACGACGCTTAATTCGAAGAAATGAGGGATACCATAATTACCATTTTCTATTCTTATCGGCATACTGGATATCTCCTTTTATTTTTTTTTATTCACTAGCTAGGAAAAACACAATTTGATATTCAAATCCAAGGCTCATTCAAGAATTTGCGCCTTTTAAGAACAAGGTTTTGCTTTGACATGGACCACATGGCTATTAGGGCTGGGGCTTTGTGAGAGTAGAACTGCCTAGGTATCTGATAGTAACGCGAAATATTCTTTTGTATTTGTCAATATCTTAAGACTACTTACAATTTTTCTTAAAAACTTTTTAGCGCAGGTATAGAAAAGCAACAGAGTAAATCCATCTTTTACAAAACGCACACCAATGTTATTACACATCTCTTCAGTTCTTTATGTTGAAAATGGAGGTGGACTGATTACTTCAAGTGGCCAGATAAATGTTGGATACACGTGGACTGTGGCTTGTCCTTACAAGCATTAAACAAGGGAGAATTTTTATAAAACGATGTCAAAACATAATGCCTTGTTACTTTCTTGAGAAATCTCATACTATCAACTTATCCTTTAGCAGTGAGCTTTAGTTTGTATTATTTCTCATGCAATAAAAGAACAATACCGGAAACTTAATTTGCTGTTCAATTAACAAAAGGAATCTTCCGCATAATTTTTACCTTACTATTGGCGCTGTATTCCAGCTGTTACTGTATCATTCTCTGGTGATTGCATTCTTATGTTCATGTTAGACGTCCTTATGCATGCTATTTATTCATTGATTATATGAGTCAGTTCTAGTGCCATGCATCGTGCTTGTTGATATGCATGATTAACGAAATTTAGGTGTTGATTTATTAATTAAGTGAACGCCATTTTCTGTACTGGAGAACAGGTGAAAATGAACCAAGTGCCGATAGCTTTAGGTGGTAATAGGTAGAACAGAATGGGAGGCTGCTGCTGCTGCTGCTGTTGTTCTTCTAAAGGAGTGGAACTGAACAGTTCACCTCCATTTTATCATGTCAGTAATATCTTTCCCCTCATGCCAAATGCTTTCTGCATTTATTTGACTTTACAGAAAGCTTGATAGTGTGTCTAACCTGGGGTAACAGCAATAGGTTGAGGTGAGATGAACCCTTGACGTTCCTGTGAGTTTTTTGTGCCTACCGCTTAGATAACAGTGATGACAATGTTAAAGAAATTTAGTCCGTTATAAAATATAGAGATGACAGCTTATATTATGATTTATGATGTATAACCATAGATAGCAAAACAGACAGCATTTCTATGGTGAAACATGTAAGAATATATATATATAGACATGGATATATACAATAACTTAGAGATATAGATATATGCAATAACTCATATAAGTAAACATTGGATTGAAAATATTGACAAAATTGTGCTCAATATTCTGTCCCTACTGCATCTGTTGCCCTTGATTTCTTGCTTGTATACTTGTCAGCATCTCAATGGTCTAGAGTTTGATTTAATGACAATTTTGTTGAATTGATTTTAATTAAATCCTTGATGATGTTATTCTTGGTTATTGGTCTTATTGTTTTGTGGGGCATATATGCAGTATCCAAGAGTGTCGGAGGAGCATGAACTCTTATCTTCTTCCCTCGGCACAGCATCTTCACTCTCTACTGGACTTTTGGTTGATACAATTCTGGAAACTTCAATTCTGGACACTTATAGACCACCTCCAGCACCTATACCATATGATGCAAATCTAGGACGTCCTCTGCTGGGCAATCAAGAAATTAGTGGAAACAAAAGCGAAGGAGCAGTGCAAACAACAGGTACTGAGCCTGTTGAAGCAACCAACACTGTCATCACTCATGAATCAACAAAGATCCCGAATAAATACGAGGGAGAAGTGCAGGTCAACATTGAACTTGCCTCCTTAAAAGAATTGGAAGAGGAACTTGAAAAATCTGGTGAACTTAAGAAGTCCAGTGAGCCTATCGTCTCAAGACTTGAGGAGGAGGATGTTTGTCCCACCTGTCTTGAAGGTAATAAAATCAAATCTTCACTTATCCTTTCCACTTGTTGATTTTAATCATTGGCAAATTTTAGCCCTTTGGAGTTATAGCCAGAGTTGGCAATCTTTTTATTTTTTCTGGACTAGAAAAGTAAATCTTAATAACTCGTGGGCTCTCCCTGCAGAGTTTGATGCAGAAAATCCCAAAATTATCACAAAATGCGAGCATCATTTCCACCTTTCATGCATTCTTGAATGGTTGGAAAGAAGTGACACCTGTCCTGTGTGTGAGCAGGTTTGCACAATAGTTGTTTGTATTGTAATTGAATGAGACAGATTTACTCAACTAGATGTCAAATCATTGGATGCCAAGCTCATGCTTGCTTTTGATGCAGGAAATGATATTCAATCCCACCATCGATGTATAACACTTCGGTATCATCATAAAGAGTTCTTTAACTTTTCAAATGAAAGTTAAGTCGGAGCAAATTAATGGATGCATGAAATTGTCAGGCTATCGTTTGCTGTTCTGTAGCTGTAGCTGAGTCTTTTCAGTTTTGGATCCTCTCTCTTAAATGCCAGTGTCTTTCTGGGTTCAGTTCCTTTGAATTTGAGAAAACATAAAAAAAGAAGAAGAAAAACAAAAGAATAACACTAAGTAAATCAAGATAGACACAGTATACTCTATAGGTCCAGTTTTCATTTTTTGTATAGCCTTACCTAGTATTGTGATCAGCAGCTCAGAAGTAACGCAATCAATGGCGTTGCGTAGGATTTCATCATAGTTGGTTTGGCTAAACAAAAGAAGTACTCTCTCTCTCTCTCTCTCTCTCTCGTGTGCATGTAGGCACCATATTTGGCCTCTAGCTTCTCTCTGTGTTCAGAATTTTGAACCTCCAGTCGGCTTTCCTGCTATAAATTGATTCTGTAATATTTTTCTGCAGGCAATAGTATATATTTCCCATCTTTCAGTAAGGTGGGAAATTTGATAAGTGCATGTAAGAAATGATTCATGTGTATATGATAGTCTGATTTCTTTCCATTGAAACGTTATGTAGAAGCTTTTGGAAATACTATGTTTCTGTGCATAATCCACGTTGCAAGCATTCATCTCTTCTTTAGCTCTTAACAGTGCTCCTTTTTTATTATTTTTGGTGCTTGATGTGGTTTATTGTGTTTTTTCTTTACGTGTATTCAAGCTTGTCAAAAAATCATTGAGACAATAATTTTTAAAATTGGTGTTAACATTAAATTTTAAAGATAAAACTTGTTATTGAGTAATTGATTTTTAATTATCTGATATTCTTGCACTTGATATTTAATGATGAAGTTCTTATCTCTTATACAATAAAAATACATTTAAGTGTTAATTAACAAATATTAATAGTCATAAGAAAAATAAGTTAATTGTGAATTTTATTTTGAAATGTGAGACGTATATAAAGAGAGAATATAAATACGTTGAATGTATATATTCGTCCATTTTAAAATATAAGGCTTATTTTAATTTTATTTAATTTATAAATTTAAAATTAACGTGAAATTATTTAAATTTAAAATTATTGATTTTATAAACAATACTGTGTAGAACTTTTTACTTTAGAAATATTAAAATGAGATTTTTTTTCTGAATCACCTGGTATAATTTATAAAGTGAGAGGGAGAGAATGTTAAATTAATGAGATGTTACTTTGAAATATATTTTGTTTATGTAACATGTTCAATATTTAAAGGTTTTGATTTATGGGTTTTAATCTGCACAGTGTTTGATCTTAAATCATAAACAAAAAACTAAATCAAAAAGAAATGCAAAGTGCTAAACATACACAAACAACTCGAGAAGAAATTATCCTTCTTACCAATCGCCATATAAACCTTTAGAAAACCCTAGTATTAAAAAAAATCTTAAAAAAAGGGAAAAAAGAAGATAAAATCCTCGAAACGACGTAGTATAGTTGACCGAACCTTGCCTTTTTGTAAGAATCACCTTTGCGGAAATTGCCTTTGTAGTAGTCTGTACAAAAAAATGGCTCACTCCTAATTTCAATCATTGTTGTCTCTCTCTCTCTCTCTCTCTCTCTCTCTCTCTATATATATATATATATATAGACGTACACTTATGCATATTTAGCTCAGTCCAAATTCCAGAAATTACAACAATTATAATAAAACATGTCTTCCCCAAGCAAACGCAGACAAATGGATTTGATGAAACTGTAAAGCCCACCAAATTATACTTCATTTCATCATATGTTTGTTTTTCTTTAGTATTTATGCACAAACACTTGATTTATGCTTTTATGTGCTGATATTTGTGAATTAGGATGATGAATGATTATAAGGTGGAGTTGATCGATGATGGCTTGCAAGAATTCTATGTGGAATTTCAGGGACCCATAGAAAGTACATATCTTTCATCTCTCTGCTGCTTTGTGTATCTATTTTTAAGATGTTTCTTGATATTATTTTGTGGGTATTTGATAAATTTTTGACATTTTTACTTTACCCCTTGATTTAGCTGAAAACATGGTAGCTATTATTACACTTCTCTTACCTCTGAAACAGGAGATTAATTTTGTAATTTCTGGTTAATCTGGTTTTGGGTTTTAGTTATGGGGCTTTCATTAAATCATTTGTCAAAAAATATTTAAAAAGTTAAGTGCTTTGAATTTGTTTGACCTAATCTGTCTTTATGATTAATTGATCAATGTAATTTTAAGTGATATATTCTTTGCGAGTGATCTGCAAGAATGTTGTTCACTGATTTTCCTCTATGTGGATAAAGTAGTTTACTGGATTGGTAGAATGTTGAACAGAAGTTTTTTTTTTTTCCAATTTGATATGGCAGGTCCTTATCATGGAGGTGTGTGGAGGGTAAGTGTGGAACTGCCGGATGCTTATCCTTATAAATCTCCTTCTATTGGCTTTGTCAACAAGATTTACCATCCCAATGTTGATGAAATGTGAGTGGATGGATGAAAATAACCAGTAATTTAACTTGTTTTAGTGGTGGTACTATCTGCATTAGTTACCGTGTAACTCATAATACACACTCGTTCATAACGATTTTCTTATTTTATTTTTTCTGTTTTGTTTGAGTTTCAGGTCAGGATCTGTTTGTTTAGATGTTATCAATCAGACATGGAGCCCCATGTTTGGTAAGTCATCCTTCTCTCTAAAAGTTACAGATTTTTAGTTTTAACAGAAATGATGTTTAGATATAGCTATTCAATTCCCTTTTTTTTCCTTTGAGTTTTCCAGATCTGGTAAATGTCTTTGAGGTGTTCCTCCCTCAGCTGCTTTTGTATCCCAACCCATCAGATCCACTAAATGACGAAGCTGCAGCGCTGATGATGCATGACCACACAGCTTATGAACAAAAAGTGAAAGGTACATCAGAAACTTGAGAACCTACTGATTGGAAATTAAGTTTGCCTGAAATGCACCTTCACAAGCTTCATATAATTTCCAAGTTTTCTTAACTACATATTCTTGAAGTGGTCTTAAATTTCTGTGGTTATATAGAATCAATTGCTTGAATCCGCAACTCTTGTACTGAGATTTATCAACTCTTGAAGTAGGAACATGACATTTGGAGTTTAGGTTTAGTAGAACCTACATACATTGAGTTTGCTTCTCCGAGCACTTCTGGATGGTGGATTTCATATTTGTTGTTCAAATTTTTTTTTTAGTGAAAAAAGCATTTAGACTAGTTTAAGCTAAAAAATATAGCCTTATTTTCCTATATAACAAAAGCTTAAAATGAGATGCAATTAGATTGCTTTGGGGTCCTTCACCTTTGGATTTCTTTTCCGTACCTTCCAACACTATTGATTTAATGTAATTTTCATTCCAGTCCCCTGATGTAACTTTCAATTGGAACTAGTTCTATGTAATTGCCACTATATGACATAAAATAATGAGGTCTGCTCTAGCTATAAAATTTTAAAACGAGTAATTCAGACCCAAAAAAGAAAAAGAAAAAGGAGCAGGTCAATTCATATTTCTTGGACAGAAATTTGTTTTTAGTTGGATCAGAATTAAGACTCAACATGATTTGATGGCTGCAAAATGGCAAGAGCCACCACTTTGTTGTGTTGACGGGTCATTCATATGCTTGAATGTGAAAGATAGAATGTAGCCTGTAGAAACTTCTGAGTGCATGAAAGCATAAAAATGGCTCTCTAATGGAGGCCAGATCGCTTGGATAGTTTTGCCATTGTACTGAAAAGACTAGTTATTGCTTTTCCATTGAAGGGCTAGGACAAGATGAGGTTTTAGAAGACTGTTGACATGTAAGTGAAATAGTTGAGGACTCGTGGTAGAATCCCTGCTTGCTGTTCTCTTATGAAAGTTATCTACTTTTCATTTGATACATCGCTTGCGATTGAATACTTTAGAATACTTAAAGAAATAAGGAGAATGAATTTACTGGTCGTCACTTGTAGTCTTGTTTGCTACATGTACCAGTTTTCATGTGTAATATATTTTTACACTTCTCAACATCTTACATGTACCGTGTGAAGCGTAAGAGATCATCATATTACTCTCCTCATCAGTCTGGGTTTCTTTACCCTCACAGAACGTTGAGATCCCCTCGCAGAGGTGTTAATATTTTGATCTAGATGAATAGAAATGGCAACTTGATCCTGCCCAAAGTTGTTAACCATCACTATTTCTTTGGTTGGGATATGAGTTTTTGGTACATATCAGAATAGCTATGATGTGTATGGACCTTTGTTGCATATGTTGTGCTAATTATTGCTGTGTGATGATATTTTTTATTTCTTAAGATTAATGCCACTTACCTCCAGACTGAATTGGTTACTTCCTGTACAATTTTTGGTGATACGTTTAATATTTCAGAATACTGTGAGAAATATGCCAAGCAAGAAGATATTGGTGCTCCACCGGACGATAAATCTAGTGATGAGGAACTGAGCGAAGATGAATATGCCTCTAGCGACAAGGGAGTCGCTTGGAAAGCCGATCTTTAATTTGGGACTCTGAACATATGGCCCCTCAACCTGTCTCTGCAAATAAACATAATCCCATGCAAGGCTCATTTGATGAGGGAAAAAAACCTTTCTGTCTTCTAATATTTACTTTTATTTACTCCATTATTTATGTTAACTTCGCTGGAAGGTTTGATGTTCTTGGGACTTAAATAAGTTGGCCATTTTCAGATACTTCAGGCAACTGAATCATGTGCATTTTATTTGCATTATTTTACTAATGTGGTTAAATAAAAGTACAATTTCAGTACAGTGGGTGATGTGTATGAGTTTTAATTTTTCATTTATTTCAGTTGGAATACAATCAATGGTTAACAAACGCCCCACACCAGAAAAAACAAGAAAAAAAAAAATAGAAAAGGGCATACATACGTGCACATCAAATACACCACTTTCTCTCTACTCTCTCTATAACACTCTCTTTATTATTCTCTCTTAAATTAAAATATTCATTTTGATTTTATTTTTTCTGTCAAATTGATTATTTTTAAAATTAATTTTTGTATAAAGTTTAGGTTAAGAGATTATAATCATAAGAAATAAAGATACAATTTATTATTAACTCTAATTTTTACAATTTTAAAATTATATTTATATATTTTTAATTATTAATTTTAAAAATGGTCAATATAACAATAACAATAACAAAAAATAAAAATAAAGCTAAGGAATTTAATTTGAGACGGAGGAAACACTTTTACGTTTATCTTTAGATGTGATACCAGATATATATATAGATATATTTCATAAAAAAAAAAGAAAAACAGTAGTAATAATTATCTTAATTTGGTCATCTGTCTAGTCACTCTTGAAAACATCAACATCTCCCCAATCAAATCTAATGCATGCGCGTGTATGCATTTTGATGTTATTCCTATCATTTCATTTCATCTTTGTTCGCTTTCAGTAATAATTATCTTAATTTGTTCTCGTACTTGTTCCACGAGCCGAATTGCTATGTTTTCCGGGTAACATTGCTCGAGGCATTTTCATTTCTTTTATTTTGTTAAGTTCTTACAGAATGAGAATGTCACACGCTAGGAATTAAAGCTTGCAGATTGTTAAGCTGATGAGGAGGAAAGGACGAGGATGAGTATGATAAGCGAGTGAAGGAGGCACATCAAAGTGGCGAACTTTATAATTCCGGAACCATTAACTTCAAGATGGTTCCATTAATGGTTGTATAAAATACATTTACTTCTTAGGATGTGGAGGTTAAATAAGGTTCTGTAAATTTCGTGATCCTGATGGAGTTAATAGGTCTGTGAATTGCAAATGTGTGAGAATACTAGGTGTGCAGCTGTTGTGAATATGAAATTGTTATTAGTATTTGAATTACAGGTTTGAGTTTAAAATCGGGCTTGCCTTTCTTTGATTGCTCTACCTTCCCTCTTATTTTTTTGGTTTTTATCTGCGTGTAGATGAAATGAGCAGTTCTAACTTCTAAAAATGGCTAGCTAAAACTGGTGTTATGTTTATGGCTTCGTCTGCCATCAAGAATTAAAAACACAAAGATTACTCAGCTATTAATAAACATGTGGCACACATAATTAAACAAACAATATGAAATGAAAGCATGTGCCATCTTTCATCCTAAATTGCAGACATTAACTGCAACTATATGAAATTGCATACTGCCCTAGTGCATTGCCAATTAGACTAATCAAGCAGCACCTCAACCACTTCCTGTCCGAGAAGAAAGACAAGAAACTAACAGTCATACAGTTAAGAGAAGAATACTTCATCTTCGCTTCAAATCAGTATCTTTAAGGGAAAAGATACAGCCGTAAAGGGGTCTCAAAATATTGCTCCTGTATTACTTCCTTCATTGGACACAAACACCATATAAGACTTCAATATAAACCAATTAGAATACAAGGTTGCTGGTGAATGAAGAAATCTCACACTACACATACAAATTACATCACAAATTTATAACACTTGCGCTCATTTTCCACCATGTACCTCCACTGGTAAGCAATTCCTTCCCCTGCTTCCTTTGAAGAGTCAGAAGTGAAAACTAATAACCGATGATTCTCTTGGACCATTTTTGTCACAGTTGGCCAATCCCCACCCTTCTTCGGCATCTTGGAAACTGGAAACCAGTACTTGTCCAACCCAGCATCTGTAAACACCCTTGTCAGCCCTTTTTGGGTATGTACATAGTCCTCAATTATAATGGTCACAATCTCAGATGGATTCTGCGTCAAAAATGCTTCAACTTCCCTCAATGTGTTAATTGCAGGTTGCTGAAAATATACAATGCACAAAATAACTAGTCTGGGCCACATAAATATAACCATAAATTCAAACACTAAATACATGAAGGAGGATATACAAAGGCGGTGAAGTTGAAACACTGCCCGTGAAGCGAATGGCAGAGCCAGATATCATTCTCGAAGTCATACATATCCAACATCAATCCCCTCACTCCATTCTAAACAAGACCAAACAGACAAAAACATAGAATTAACGAAAGCAACGAGTAAAATCAGAAGTTAATATTTAGCAAAAAAAAAATAAAAAATCAGAAGTTAATTAAGAATACTGCAATGGCATACTCTCAATTGGTTAGTGACAGTGTCTTCTTGATTGTAAAATGTAATCCTCTGAGCACCTGTCAATAATGGTGCATCCACAATCGAAAACGCATTATGGGTCACCAGCCACGAATACTTGTTGAAAGGCAAACCATTGACCTGCCCCCATCACAATGTGCAAAAAAATTAACAAATAGAACATGCCCGTTACGAGAATGTGAGTGAAACAAGATATAAATCAAGAAATTCTAAAGAATTTAAAAAGATCAACATACAGTTAAACAAGGTAAGAAACTTACAATCGAAGTGGGTACGATAACTTGTCCTCTAGTGCAGACGTGCTAAGTCTTACCTATTGCAGGGCAATTGCCACAGTAGAGGCCAGGTGGTGGAGGATCGGTGATTTGGGAGGGGAGTTGCAGAGAGAGAAAGAATGGTAGAGAGGAAGGGGACTACCGGAGAGAGAGAATGTTACCAAAAAAACTTGCCGCTGGGTCTGAATTTTTTTGCCCAATTTTTGACGGTAAGTATACTCATTTTTCCCCCCCCCCCCCCCCCCAATTTTTTTGTCTAAATTTGAATGGAGCCCACCTTCCACGTAGGATCATTGGCACAATCGGTGCGCAAGTCATTACGCATAGCATATCTGATTCAAGCGAGGCCTACAAAAAAGACATTATACAAGCACTAAAATGTGAAAACATTAACGATTAGGAGGGATGTGGTCGGAGATTTTTCTTAAATACCAACGTAATATTCAAGGCAAGAAAAATGATACCAGAATATTATCCTTTTAAGACATCAAATGGATTATTATGTAGAAATGGAAGGGAATTTCATTATAGTAAAAAATCTATAAAAATAAATTCCTCTCAAAGGGTTATAGCACATTTATTCCCCGATGTTTGTATAATCTAACTGAAATCTGCTTACAAGAAAGTTTTAAGAATCTATGGCGAAGTGTGAGTTTGAACATTGGACAGGAGCCTGGTAATTTTGCTGAGAGTTTCTCGAGCAGATATTGTGTCTGGGTGATCCTCACCACATATTGAAGTTCTAATAAAAATAGCCTTCCTAATAAGATCATCCCCTATATCAAACTTGCCCCCTTTGAGCATTAGTTTAGCCCGAATTTCTAAAATAGTAGCTCTTGAAAGGGAAAGCTCCTGCCAAAGGCAAGGATTCAACTCAGCATTTGTCTGGATATGTCTCCAACAGAGTGATTTATCCAACCATTTTTCGACCGGGGTGACAAATGCTTGTTCTGCTGCTTCTAACGCATTCGTACAGAGACGAAGGAGTTCTAGAGCGGCGCTGCATCGCGAAAGTGTGATGAATGTCCTGATTGCTAGCGGTATAATCACTTTTACAAAAAGTATCAGTTCGGACACCTTCAGTTCTACTATTATGGGGTCTTTTCCGAATCCCAAAAGCAAGAAACATGCTGCCCATATGTGTTCCGAGTGCTGGATAACAGAACCCCGACTAATGACAGCTTGTACCATGGCTTGTGCAGCTCCAGTGACTCCTCTCTTTTGGGCATAAAGCTTGATAAGCTGATTGAACTGGATATAACCTTCCTTTGTACAACTTCTTCCGATACCAAATCTTATTAACAATGAAGAGGCTTCAGCTTCTGATTTTCTGGCATATGACGATGGAAGGTAACAAGTTATCGAGCGCAAAATCTTTTTCCATAACCGGGTACGATGGTATTTCTCAGGTAGCCCGTGAGCTGCTAGAGCTAAAAGAGAAACCGGAATGGCTGATGGTGCAAACCAACCACTTGCCAGAACCATTCTAGTTGCCAGGCTCCTTGGCCCGTCTGCATGGTCAAATATTGAGAAACAAACTTCAAAGAGTTGCAAGAGGAAGTTATTTCTTCTCAATGAACTACACTCCCTGCTAGTCCATGTTATGTCCCTTGAAGGTACTCGATTGATGGTATCCAGCAGCCTACTTGGATTTATGGGAAGCTCGGAAAGAATAGCTCCAACAATCGCAAGGCCTAGAGTTAGCCGTCCAAGTTTTTCCTCAATAGCTCGGAGAGCATCAATTTCTGAAACTGAATGATCTTGAACACTTCCCTGCATTAAAGACATTGCCTCAACTCCTGATAGGTAAGAAATCTTTAAAGGTTCCAAGTTCATTACACTCGAGAAACGCGTGGATATAATAACATGGGTTTCTCCACCAAAACGGGGAAGAAGATCCATTACTAGTTTATGATCCCACAAATCCTTTTCGCTCTCTAAGTTATCAATCACCAGTAGAAATGGTATGTTCCGCATAAGCTCCTTCCGTACCCTATTTATGGAAGCTTCTTCCTGCTCTTCAAAGCTCTTTGTCCTGCTTTTCTCCAGGCCACTCTCAACCCCCACATCAACTTCTAAAAATGACCATAAGTTCAAATAATTTTGGCGGATGTATCTGCTTTCCCCTCCTACCCATAAGACCATCTTATACCTCTGATGGAATCTGTATGCAAACTCAAGAAGCAGCTCCGTTTTGCCAATTCCCGAGTCTCCTAACACACAACCAATCCCCTTCCCATACACAACTTTCATGGATCTCTTTCTCCTTCCATGCTTTCTACTATTTTTAGACTTTGATGCTTGGTGATGGATCTGAGGAACTTCACGTTGCATCTCAATTTCCTTTTCAGACTCCTTCCATACAACTGGTTCTTTTCCCTTCCTCTTGCTACTCTCAGCTTGCCTCTCCTTCCGCTTTTCATCAATTGAACTACTCCTCCCCCAACCAATTGTCAAATTCTTTCGTCTTGGTCTGGCCTTGAGGTCAAAATAATCTTTTTCTGCCTCTCCACTAACATCACCAAAAAGCATAAATTCTAGCTCAGAGAGTTCCTTCTTTCTACCTACAAAGTTGTCATTTCGAGGGAAAGGGAACTCTTCTTTCTCTGCCTTCTCCCTCCACTTGCTTAGTCTATCCACAACACTTCTCCTTCCCAATCTCAACGCCAATAAAGTGACAGCCCTCAGTATGCAATCTCTCCACTTGCCATCATGAGCCTCTAGTTTCCACTCATCAACACGAGAGAGGGTATTCACAGCTTCTCTCCATTCGTTCTCCAGACCACCATAGAGATGCCAGAGTTCTCCTCCATGCCTTTCCCATAGCTCTCCTCTCTTCTCAACAATATCCCTGACAAGGCAATCATCTGGGCCCAAATCAAAATACACTGGGACCAAGTTCTTCTTGCTAGAAAAGAAGCGCAACTCTTCAATAGTATATGGATTCCTGAAGGATTTCCTGGTTAAGATTACAACTCCAAATGTACAAGCATCCATTGCCTTCTCAACAATACGATGTTTTTGAGAATTCCGACATCGGGCTCTGTCTGTTACAAAGCAACTTAACCCTTGAACTTCTAGTTCAGCACGGAGCCAATTCGTGAATCTTAGCAGTAAAGGTTTACGACCATGAAAGCCAATGTACACATCACAGCTCCTCAGTCTGTTAGAGGCAAACGAAGTTGTAGTTGGAGTGAACGTGTTAACTTGGCTTTTCCCAATCTTTTTCTGCTTTTCTCTGTGTTGCTTGGAATGCTCATTACCATGGCCAACACTATCAATGGATAGGTTGCTGTTGGAGATCCCAATTGAGGAAGAAATGTGATCAAGCTTCTGAAAATCACTCGATGCACAAGCTGCAGGAACTGAAGAAGCAACTGAAAAGACGAACCATACCTTTATAAGAGTTTTGCTATCTAAAGACCAAAAATGGAACTAAGAAAAATCAATATTTTAGTACCATCACATTGAGTATCGGTGCGTGTAGATGATTGACACGATGGTGATCTTGGAGAGAAGAAGGGCGACTGATTTGCTGAATAGAATGCCGAAGAAGAAGATGACAAATTCCTTAGGGTCACGTTGGGCAATGAACCGAATCTTGAGCTTTCTTCCCGAAGATCCATACTTGTTGATCATTTATTCTTGTTACAAATGACGTCTCATGCATTCTAGATAAGGCAAGCTACTCTGAAATGGAAAGAATAGTGGAAGAGTTTCAGTTACTGATACAACTATGGAATTAAACAATCAAAAGTATTAGCTAGTCGAATGCTCAATCAAGTATAATTATCTCAAGGAGTTGGGAAACCAACATACAAAATGCCTCTAGTTCAATCATCTCAATTCATTATAGAGGCAAATAGATATATGAAATCTCAAAAAACTGCAAGAGTAATTATTCAGTGGTCCCAGGGCATCTGCCACGTAGTGCTCCACACCACTCACGTGGTGCCATGTGAGCACTAAAAGTGAAATAGCCCACTTTAAGTGCTCACATGACACCACATGAGTGGTGTGGGGGCACTACATGGTTGGTGTCCAGGAGTATCTAATAATTTTTCAAGCTGCAAGTAAGAGCAACGCGTGGTAACCACGGTCCAAATTCTCACTTCCAATAATAATTTCTTAAATCATCTCAATTTCTTGTGCATTACAAATGCTTGAAATATACGGATACAAAATCATCTCATTTAGGTTACACAGAAAAGGGCGCAACAAAATAAGAAGGATAATATAGACTGATGCATCTAATATCCATAAATATACCTAACATTTAGCAAATAAAGATTCCAACTTCTTAAAAGTGATTGAAAAATCTATCGAGACCATCCATCAAGATTGAAGCTCGAGGCAGTTTAGATCTAAAAAAGCACTTTAAAACACAAAGAAGCTCTTAATCCAGAAACCCCACTTCTTAATTTAGATTCTAGAAGAATAAACCATAGGAACATAAGAATTAAGATCTGAAAACTCACTTGCTGCGAAGCCATGTGTATCAATCTCCAAAGATTCGAATAATCAAGAAAACCCAAGAAAGTCGATAATCTAGAGACTCCAATCTCTTAGTAGTAACTACAATCAACAAAACAAATCAATTTTCAAGATATATACTATATATATACAACAATTTATATGAAAAATCCACTCACAAAGGGAAAGAGTCGACAATGAGAAACACTAGTGTTATAGGGAGTAGTGAAGCATCAAGCTTTAGGCTTTATTACAATTTAAAGATGGATTTGAGAGAGACCCATTTTGAAATGTGAGACAAAAGAGAGATTTGTTTGAAAATAAAAAGAAAAATGTTACCTTTTCAGAAGAAAAAATGGGTTTTCTTTCAGACCTTGAAGGTGTTCCTAGTGAGTCCACACCAGAGTCCCCAACTTACCGTGTCTTATGTTAAATGCCTTCGAAATTGAGAATTTGGGCCGACAAGGAAAAGAAACACCGTTGGACAAATGGGTCCCAACACAAAAGACGGATCTGACGAGGATGGATATTGTTTTATGAAAAACTAGTAGCAGGAGTTCGATTTTTCCAGCGGAGATAATTGGGCAACTCAGTAACCCTTTTAAGTTTTAAGCTTTCGTGTCTCACAGTTCACACCCAATTTTGGTAGGCTGTTTAATAGGTGCTGAGATGTTTACAGATCAATGTTCTTTTAGTAATTATACTAGAGGGAATTTATATATATATATATATAGGCAATCATCATCATTATTTTGCTCATTGCACCCATAATTTATGGCTTCAATTGTAGGGTGAACAACTCTAATGATTCATAATCATGTTAGTTCTTGTTCTTCCTTTTAAAGTACCCCCACTTGACCTCTTACAACGTGCGCATTGTCCTAAACTAGGAATGCATATGCACTTGTAGTTATTAAAAAACAATCTTGCATTTGCACTCATTATCAATTTAGGTGGGGCACCAAGAAACGTTATTTTAAAAGGTATTTATGAAAATAAAATGGATGAACTATATTTGTTAAAGACACTTGTAATGAACTCTTCATATGGTTTATGTTCCGGTAAATCTTGGCAATTGATAGTGATAAACAAGAAGAGTAGCATTACAAGTTTTTTTTGAAGACGCAAAACTTAGTTGTAATTCTAATGCCTTTGTTATAGTTGTTTGCTTTGATATAAATTAAAATTTTCATCTCGCTTACCAAATTATTGAGGTTTGCCTTGTTCTAATGGATTATATGTGTAATGTGCAGGCCGGGACGGATGATCTAGACTTGGTCAGTTAGGCGATTGTCACTTTTTGAAAAATAAAAGTATTTTAGGGATAGTTTTAATATATATTGTAGTATAGATATGTGTATATATAAATATAAATTTAGGAGATTAGATAAAACTTTTTCAAATGCTTTGATAAGAAAAAGGAGAAATTTTTATATTATATTTGTGAGTTTTAGATATAAAAGAAAATAACTTAAATTAGGACGAAAAATATTACAAAACAAATAATTCTTCTTTTGTGTTATTTGCAACTTAACTTTTAGATAAAGATTATTATTTTGCACTTATATTAAAATTTCTTCTACGTGATTATATATTAATATAGGGACTATTTTCAATTTTTTTTGTTTATTTTTTTCTAATTTGTCTCTTAAAAAAAACTCAAAAACAAGAGAATTTAACATTAAATTTACGTTTTTCATCCATTTTTTTTATCCGTTTTAAAATTCAAAAACACAATGTTATGACCAAATAATTCACTAGTATTTCTACTATCATACACCCATTACTAAATTCTTACTTAATATTAAGAGTATATTTAAATATATAAAATTATTCTAAAAAGTCAGTTTTAGAAGTGAAATTTGGAATGAAGGGAGAATATTATACTTAATTTGTTTTTTTCATTTTAATGCATTTTTAGTTAATATATTTTTGATAAATAAAAAATTATTTAAAATTTCATTTATAAATAAAAATATAACTTTAATTTTGGATAAGAAAGAAATATTATTATCATGGACGGTGATAGTTGGGGAAGAATTAAAGATTTTTAAGTGAGTATTAAAGGAAATGCATGAACCTCCCAATGGGAACAGTGGTTTGAAAACTAAGTGACAAGAAGAAGAATGATTGTTGGGGGACACCGGAGGGGTGTCAAGTTGATACGACTGCAAATATTGGACTAGACTATACACACTATGCAACCATCATACCAATATCGTTATGCAAATGAAATTCAAAACATTAAAATTTTCTCTGTCCTCCAGAAAATCATCGATTTCACTTTCCCTGTCCAAAGGACAGTTCTGGTTGACTTGAATGATGCTTATTATTGACTCTTTCAAGATCAGTCCAAAACACTCTTTTGCTACTATCTATGTGCACATGCTTGCATGTGAGATATCATGCACCAAATGGATGGCTCTGATTTATTCACTGGCATCCCCTCAATGGTCAAGATCATTGCCACACTCTCTCTCTCTCTCTCTTTATATCTATTACTTTTTATTATAATAACATAAATAACGATCTTTTATATAATTTATCATTATTTTAAATAATCTATTAGTTAAAATTAATGCTGACATTTTTTTATTTTATGAAAAATATCAGAAGAGATTAATTTCACTTCTACATTCATTAACATCTAAAGGTAAATTATCTTTTCTTTATCCTCACCACTATACGTATATAATTTTATGTTTAAAGTGAATTTTGTTTTGCAAAAAAAATGAACGGCGAACAACTTGTGATTCTGAGACATGCTTAATTGATACATGTATGAAAATTAGATGATTTTTATTTCTGGATTAGCATGCATAATATAGATTTATCATTTTTTGCATATACTTTTAACATGTAATGTTATTGGGTGCAGTTATTTCTTTAATATCAAAATCTAATTTTATTATGAAATTGCTAGTGTTTTTAGTTATACTTATTTAAGAGAGGAGATTCTAAAATTTAGTTTCATTTTTTTTCTAGGGATTTTGATAGTTTTTTTGAATTCCTAATTAAAAATATTAATTTTTCAATTTTTTGAATATAGTAGGGACACCTAAAAATTTATAAATCCGTTGTTTGTCGAAATTAAAAATTAATGATAAAATTTAAAATTACCATGCAATTTGTGAGAGTAGGATTTGCATTCTTATTCATAAGATATATAATAAAATTTATAAGCTATGTAAATTGGTACTTTTCTCTTTTTCTAAACATTTAATTATAATTAAATCTCTCTTTATAAAAAAAACTTAATTTGTATCATATATTCATTTATAGACCTCTTTTAATCAGTTTCTTCCTCGTTATTTTATTTTATTTTTATACATCTTTGTTGAAAACAATCAATAGTACTACAACAACCCTGGAACATTGCTCCCAATATATGGATGGAGTTGAAGACAAGTTAAGGGAACAAATGTGTAATATATATATATATTCTTTCTTAATGTTAGCTAGCTATTTCAAGGACAAATTAGGTCTTAAATTTTTAATATTTCTTTATTTTATTGTGGACCGACATCAATTAGACACCCATTAAGATTTTACTTGGGTTTTTCTATATAACATCCAAATGGATTTATTCCTGGAAACCAATTATATCCATCTTGTATCTGTTTGTGAATGGAAGAACCAAAACATGAACTTGCACCTCTAGTTATACAAAATGTAGGCATTGTAAAAAACAATTATTGTCTTATATATATATATATATATATATAAGTAAATAGCGATCTTAGTTTAATGCATTTTATGTCATTTCAATTACTTTATGGTAGGTGAATAAATAAAATTTTTAAGCATTAATGATGATGTTTGTGACATCGACATGACACTGTCGAAAAAACTAACACGACCATATTAATTAAGCACTTTAATAAAGCATGGTATTTGTTAAACTTTTACCATGCTAAATTGCAGCAAATTTGACACTCGAGTCAAATTGGATTACAACTTTAGATGCATAATCATTATTTATAGCATATATATTATACAGGATGGGGTTTCCATTGTCCTTAATTAATTGACATAGGGCAGCTAGTTGCATGAACTTGGAATGGAATCCACCTGGAAAGTGCTTAATAAGGTTATATTATACTCGAGAGTTGTGACACTTAGGCCCATAATATGGAACTTGCCTTTTTCCCTCTTGTAGGCTTATTTTTCAAACTGCACAAAGGTGACAAATTTCATTAAATTACTGTAACGTATTACATTAAGGCATGAACTTCTAAACAGTTGTCCCTTTGTTTTACCAAACATAATTTTTTTTATGTCTTTGTATATACACACAAATAACAATTAAATACGAGACATATAATTAATTTAAGACTAATAAATTATAAAATCTCAATCTTAATCGTGATATTATGACCTCTTTAACAATAATCTCGACTTTATAACAATAAAAAATCCATTCTATAAATAATCAAAAGATTGACTCCAACAACTTACCTATTAATTTTATCTTTTATCAACTCTATTTATATACAACTTATATTTTCTTTATCAAAATTTCGAGATCGATATCTGTTTTGAAATTTCAAAAAAATGAGAGTAGAAATAATACTCACTTTGAGACGGGTGAAACATATTTTTTTTTGAAAGTGTAAAATTTCCATTGCATTATAAACAGAATATAATAAGTATAGAATGACAAAGATACATAAGAAAATATTTAGTGTGATCAAATTTAATGTTAAGGAGGCTTTTATTTACTACCTGGGTAAATGTATTCCCACCATTCACAGATTACACCGTGGGCCATACAATAAGCCTAAAAACCTGAAAATTTCAACTTTCAGTTTTGATTTTTGAGCACAAGTTTCATGGGCTTTTGCCTTTCAAGTCATGGACTTCTTCTGCTGTATATCCCAGCCCATTTATAAAATCAATGAATCGTCATACCAGCCAATCATGTAATGAAATAAAAACAATTTCAATTTATATACACAAGTTTGATAACTCGCACGGATTAATTTGTATAATTTTTTATTTATAAATATTTAATATTTTTTTATTAATATATTTAATATTTTTTATTGACATAATACATAGATAATGTTAATAATTTGGTTTAGCATATTCTATTACAATCGAAAAGAATGATTAAAAAATACAAATTAATTGTTAAGAAGAAACTTTTCATATTTTTACACCTACAAATTGAGAGAAATTAATTACATTTCTTTAAAAAAATATATATAAATTTTAATATTTCAAGAAGAAAATTTTCTTAGTCTTCATTTCTAACTCAAGTAGCATTAATTGTAATTATATATTATACCGCATTAAATGTAATAATACTATTCAAGTTAACTAATTAATACCATTTGAGTTAACTCATTTTAATTGATGTGTTAATTTAGTTGGCAGAACAGTATGAAATTTGATTAAAAACCATATGCCTCTTCTATTGCCCATGTGTATGATAAAATCATATTAAAATTCTGAAATTTACTTGCAAATAGATGGTTTTTGCTCAATGTTCAGCATTGTGATAATAGAACTTGGTTTTGTATTACGGACCCAACTGGAGATGATCATGTCCGCTAAAGGACTTTCGGAGAATGTGTTTGAGATTGCCTCAAAAAGCTTAGCTCCTTAACACTGTTATACTCCTCCTACCTTTTCCAGTTTTTTGGACTAAATGTGATTGCACTGTGTTGATCAACTAGTCCTATAGAAAGCATCTGCTGATGCGATGGGATTTATAATAAATTCAGTTTTTGTCACTATTATTACCTCCTTTTTGGGGCTACTTAAAGGTTTGGAAGATTTGTGTACACCTATACGAACGCTGTTTTATTGGACATTAATAGTCATAACAAGCAGTTGCCTAAGTTGAAATTGGTCCGTCTTCTTTACCATTGCAGTTATTTTGTGGCTCTGAAGTTCCTTTTTTTTTATAGGTTTTTTTTTTATTTGAAAAAAAAGGCAAAAAAATATAGTAAAAATAATGATTAGTTGGATGACAAGCAGGAGCAAAATGTGATCAAAAGTTGGAAAAAAGCGATGATGGCTTTAAAGCACCAAAAGATCAAAGGCGATGTGTACTCTGAAGGGGCTCGTTTACTGGGTACTTCAATGCATTGAGTTCGTGATAACCTATCAGTACTAGTGAGCTTACCAACCAAGCATATATTTCAAGCCGTTAAGCTGACAATCAGCTGCCATCTACAGTGCAATTATTTGTTCTGTATTTAAGTAGACCACCTTCTAGTTCCAGGAGGTAACATTCAGGACAAGGTCCATTTTTTATTTCCTCCTCGGCAGAAAGAAATATGCAGTCGTAGCAGTTATTAAATAGTTCCATATCTTGTCAAACCCCATCTTCTTCTGCTAGATGCCAAGCCTGTACGACGATATTGGATTGTTCCCTTTTACCCAGGAATTTATGGCTACTCTTTTTTAAGTTCAGAAAAGCTTTATGGTTTTGAGCATAATAATAATGAAGCCCTAATGCATACAGCTAGAGATTACACCATATTAATAATAAGATATATTGCAAAAACATTTTGTTTGACACCTTAATTGTATGATTATTTTGCTGTAATTATATATGCTCAAATGCTTTTAAAGTTGGAGGGGATGTTTTCACAGTTCGTTTCTATTTAGTGTAGTTATGGTTAAAATATTGCAGATATTTGTTTGCATATAAAGTTGTCGCTTAATTTTACTCAAGTAGCTCAGATATTGTTAGACGGTTTAATAGATGATGACACGTGATCTGTCAAATGCCTGTTCCATACTTGCACAGCATATATTTTTTGGCATACTAACTATGCTTTTCTGGGAACATCACCACTTGTGATGCGCGTTAACTCGGAGAGAGCTGATGGTTATTTCTTGCAGGGCCTTGTGTTCATACTATAGACTGACTTATAGTTTGCACTGCGCACTTTTCTAGTTCCATTTTGGATTCAGTAGAAATATTGTTCTGTTCTCTATTACTAAAGTACCTCTACAATATATGGTCAAATGCGGAAAAGAAGATGGGGAAGCTGGTGGAGCATATACTGGTATTTTAGCAGACAAAGGAAGCGGATTGGACATGCTGTCCTTGTTCCTGAAACAACAGCAAGGGTAGATAATCTCACAGTTCAAAATTCAAATCAAGCAACTTCCATTGTACTTCCCTTGGTTGAACCACCATCCTCTTTGGCTGAACCTCCTTCTGCCACACAATCACCAGCTGGATCAGTCTCCCTATCTGCCAACATGTACTCAGCTGACGGGCCGGCATCCATTTTTGCAATTGGTCCTTATTCCCATGAGACCCAATTAGTATCTCCCCCAGTGTTCTCAACCTTCACCACTGAACCATCTACTGCTCCTTTTACTCCTCCCGAGTTTCTGCAGTTTACTACTCCTTCCACACCTGAGGTTCCATTTGGTCGGCTTCTTGGTCCAACCACAAGATGGGGAATCTGCGCAAAAATTTCCTCTCTTATTATGAATTTCAATCTTACCAGCTTTACCTTGGAAGCCCAGTGGGGCAATTGATCTCACCCAGCTTGGGCATCTCTGGTTGTGGCACCTCATCTCCTTTCCCTGATCGTGATTTTGCTCCTGGTAGTCTCCACTTCCTCAAATCCCATACTGGCGTCCCTCTCAAGCTCTTTAACCTTGAAAAGTTGTCTGCCCATGAATGGGGATCACAACAAAGATCTAGTTCTTTGACCCCAGAGGCTGTGAGGACCAGATCTCGTGATGGTTTCGTGCTGAATCGCCAAAACTCTGATATTTCCCACTAATGAATGCATTCAATGGACGGAGACACGATGAAATTGCAACATATCATAGAGTTTCATTTGAGATAACCACCGAAGAAGTTGTTAGATGCATGGAAAAGAAGCCAGCCGTATTACCTGAGGCTGTATCAGCATCCCCAGAGTATGTAGAACGTGTTCCTGAAGGAGAATAAAATTCAACAGGGTTGGCTCATGATCACGAGTGTCATACAGGTGTAACACCTGATGTGAAACAAGAGAGAGCTTCTGGAGATATTGAGGATGGACAGGGACATCAGAAGCATCGGTCAATTACACTCGGGTCTTCTTGGGAGTTCAACTTTGATAGTGCTGATGGAGGAAATTCTGATAAGCCTACTATCGCTGGCTCTGACTGGTGGGCTAATGAAAAGGTTATTGGGGCGGAGGTGGTGCCAAGTAAAGATTGGTCCTTCTTCCCAGTGATGCAACCAGGCGTCAGCTAAGTGGTGTACATCTTACTGGCTTTTCCATGTAGCCAGCTTGAACGCAAGTTGTGGCTGCATGTGGACACTCTGAAGGTAACTAACGATGACTACTATCTCGAGCATATCTACACAGACACCACGCATACCGAAACTACAACGTTTTTCCCAAAAAAAAGGCCAAAACAAATTTTTCATCAAACCTAAGAAGACACGTTTTTTTTTAAAAACCCAAAACACAGCCATTTCGGAATGTGGTGTATGTGAAGTTTTTTCCCTACTATCTACATACTGTAAATTGGTAGAAAGTTTTGTGGTCCTGGATTACGAGGATGTGTTGCAGTATTGACCCAGGCATGAATTGAAGGCTGTTTTATCAGGCATATTCTGACCTGAAATCTAAAGCAGTAGGAGGATGTTTTGTTGGGATATGGATGATGTAATCTTCTTTTTCCCTATATTCAAGGCAGTAATTAACACAAATCTACACATCCGTTTTAGAAAAGATAAAAGTAGGATGTTTATTTTAATAATTAAAAATAGAGTTACACTCCTTTATTTTTTCTGCAGAGAAATATACCGGATAAAATTTGTAGGTAAGTCTAGAATTTTTCATATAAATAATGAATGTTTATAGAAATGTTGATTTTGCAATCAAGTAGCCTGGATTTTACATTTTTTTTAAATATATTCAAAAAACATAATATATCATTTGAGAGCGAAGGAGAGTTCAGCTGCTAAACGTTAATTCCATTGCATAATAAAATTAAATACGTTATTTAAACAGTAAAATCTATTTTATGAGGTCATTTCTGACAGATGAATTTTATATTAAATGTAATCTAGGATTCATCTTTTCTCTTCAGCAGATAGACTAAATATAGTCTCGGATTATATTTAAAGTACCTACAAGACTAAATTAAAGAACTTGATAATCCATGGACTATAATTTTAATTATATTTAAATGGAAGAATAAAAAGATGATTGAAGTTTTTTTGAATTCATTAATTATTTTAATTTTTTTATATTATAGTTTACGGGATAGTCCATCTGCTAAAAAAATTAAAGACTAAATGATATTTGCTGATGTCATATAAATTAAATATAGTCTAGTTGCTGAAAATGTTCTAATATCATAAAAGTAGAGGTAAATAATTTAAATTAAAAATAAATAAAAAAACCTTGGCTTGACGCCTAAAAAAACTCTGCTACAAACAATAATTGAGCATCTTCTACCCACTGATACCCACGTTGTTCTTCTTCTGCCGCTCCAATTTGGAATACTAAATTACGCCGCTTTTTGATATTCTTCTAAAATTAGAAAGAAACCCAACCTAATAACCTGCCCTTTGTTTTTCCTCTCCTTTAAAACCCAAACCCTATTGACATAATAGTTCCAAGCTTCTTTCAATTTCAACTTCAAAAGTTGACAATTATCAGACTATTAAAGCTGGAAAAATGCCACAAGTTACAGCTTCAAGGCCTCCTGCAAATGGGTTTCTAATACAGAAGTCAGATTCTTCAAACTCCAGCATATTCACCATTGATGTGGGAGGTCAGCTTTTTCAAACCACCAAACAGACCCTAACCCTAGCTGGCCCCAATTCCCTCCTGTCTAAGGCTTGCAATACTGATAAACAATCTGTCCCTTTCATTGACAGAGACCCTGAATTGTTCTCCATCCTTCTTTCTTTCCTCAGAACTGGTAATCTTCCATCCAAAGCTAAAGCCTTTGATCTCCAAGATCTCGTTTCTGAAGCTCAATTTTATGGAATTGAAGACCTCCTCGTTGCTTCACAGTCAAACCCATCTCAATTCGAAGCTTTTAACCTCGAAAAATCTTTGATCTTGCCCTTGAGTGGCAGGGATTCCCCTTCTTCAATCTCGACGACGCCGTATGGATCTGTTCATGTAGCTCACGGTAGCAAAATCACATCTTTTGATTGGTCTTTACAGAGGAAATACACAATTTTGACCCAATTCACAGCTGTGGATTCTTTGCTATCCATATCACCATCCGTTGTAGCAGCAGGTGCCACAGATTTTTCTGGGTTACAAATTATTGATCTTGATAAGGGTTCTGTTGAAGAGACTTTGAACTGGGAGAATGTGACTAGGTCTAGCTCAACAGTTCAGTCAATCGGGTCATCCCCTGATTTCTTGTTCACTAGCTTTGAATCGGGTCGGAGAAACTCGAGTGCAATCATGGTTTATGATCTGCAGGGTAGTTTTCGACCTGTTACGGAGATTGGTCACGGTGAAATCTTTGGTGCTGACCTTGATTCTGCTATTCCAGCTACAAAATTGAGTTGGGTTCCTACTTACAATTTGTTAATGGCTTCCGGGTCTCATAGTGGACCTCATGGAGTATTGGGTAATATTAAATTTTGGGATATCAGGTCTGGTAATGTAGTTTGGGAACTCAAGGAAAAAATTGATTGTTTTGCGGATGTTACAGTTATTGATAATCTTTCTGCAGTATTTAAAGTTGGTGTAAATTCAGGAGAAGTGTTCTTCTCTGATATGAGGAACATTGGTGCTGACAATTCATGGGTTTGTCTAGGCAATGGACGAAAGGCGATTAATGGGAAAAAAGGTGGTGTTGGTTGTAACATTCAAAGCCACGGCAATCAAGTGTTTTGTAGCAAAGAAGGAGATATAGAAATGTGGTCCGAGGTTATGTCAGGGTCGTTGAGGGAAAAGAGTGACAATGGCACGGAGGGGAGGATATTTAGAAAGAACTTAATGGGGAGGGCAAATGATATGGGAGGGAGAAGGATTACAAACTTGGATTTTGGAGGGAACAAAATGTTTGTGACGAGGAAAGATGAGCAGTTTGTTGAGGTTTGGCAAAGTTCAGAAAGAGGATCTTAATCTTTAAAGCTTGTTTATAGGGATAGGACTGTATACAATTATTTTCTAGCACCAAAAGGTTGTGTCAGTTATCTATGTAGTTGTCAGAATCTTACGAAACACGATATGTATTTTACTGTAAATCTAAAATGACATCGTATTGTTCGATTCAATCATGATTCACGATTTGATAACTATGATTATGTATATTAAGAGTATCTCTGTATTTAAATTATTTGTAAACTGGCTTTTTTTGTGGTTGCTAAATTATTTGTAAACTGGCTTTGTATTGTATCAAATGTTCAAGTATATGAGATTGATTAAAGATTGCTTCTTCTCTCTATCCATTGGTCTAGACCCTTTCAAAGAATTTTCAAACTTTGTGGATGCAATGGTGTTTCTGGCATGTTCATTTGATTCTGTGTTTGTTCAGATTTTTTGTATGCTCTCATTATCACTACAGGTCTTCTGCGTCTATTTGTCCAGGTATCACTCAGTAAACAGTGAAGACAAAAACAACAATGGTGTTTGTCCTTGAGGCCTTGACTTCCTATCACGTTGAGTAAAATTCTTGCTACTATCCGACTTTAGTTAAATATCTCAAAATAATTGCGATTATATAACTTTTTGAATGTTTATCTTATAACGTGGATTTGTCCTCCCTTATTATTATTGGAGAAAAAACATGCCCTTTCTAATTGGTCTCAACTTAGAACAACAGATGAGGAAATATAAGGTGACCGGAAGGCCCAGCCATGAAAAAGACTGTAATATCAAATACTTTTTTCGTTCTAAATTAAAATTACAATTTAATTTTTAAAGTCAAATGACAGTATATTAAACTTCTGACTCATAAAAGTTTAGAATAAAATAAATTTCGTGATTAATAGTTCTTGTATATACTATATAATTATAATTATTATATTAATTAAAATTAAATAAATTTATATTAAATTAAAATTTAATATATACATAAAAAATTAAATTATATATCTAATTTTAAAATAAATAGAGTATTAATCAATGGGTATCAAAAGTAAGACCGAGCCCAAATATACAGGCTGGAGTGCTGGACTAGTAATTAGGACTTAGCAGTTTGATTAATCAGTTGTGGAAATGACAGACAAATGGACCAGTACGACTTATTCGTGGAAATGACAGAGAAATGAGAATCTGACTTATTTTAGTATCATGATATATTATTAAAATAAAATTATATCTTTTTCATTTTTTTTGAGAATTTATATTATTATAATATGATAAATTTAAGAATATATTTTAATTTTGGGGATTTAAGGAACCTTACGAAAAGGGTTAGGAGAAGGACTAAAAAAGAATTTAGGAAAAACTTATTTGTAATATTTGAAAATAATAAATTTTATAATTAATAATATTTTTTAGATATTTTATAATATTTATAATTATATTAATATAAATTACATAAATTCATATTAATTTTAAATTTAAAAAATATTTAAAATTAACTTTTTAAAAGTTAGTATTAATTTTATAATTCGAAACAAAGTAATATAGAATTAATATTTTTGTAAAAAAATTAATATTTTTATAAAAAAATTCATATAAATAATAAATAGGCCTTACATTTGTGAGTTAATTTTTTTTTATAAAAATAATAATTCTCTTTATGTATAATCATAAGTCCAAATCAATAAGTGACGTCATCAGTATCAAAACGTACAGATATTATCGCAGTTTGTACCTCATTATCATACACAAGTCTTTCCTTTCTCCTTTTGGTCCTTTTATTTATTATTGGATTATTATTATTATTATTCGTATTAAATTATTATTATTATAATATATTTATTCACAATTATGGCTCGGACATTTTTCGCTCTTAAAACTATAACGCAAATACCCTCCATCTTTCTTTCTCTCAAAACTACATTTCATCTTCTTTGTTGTTAGTTCTTTTGAGGCTGTCACTGATACTGCTTCGATGGACATGTAAATTCCGACCGGATTACATGCACTTTTCACCCCCGGTGAGTAATTAGGGGTTTTTATTTTTGTGTAGCCAGTTTGGTTTTCAGCTACTAGAACTAATGAATTTTGATGGATATGGTAAGTAGTAATAAACATTTGATCTTTATACTATGTTGTTAAGGTTTTGCTGAGCTCAAAGAAAGCTAATTTACTGCTTTTATGGCTTCAATTCGGTGAATTTTTTTTATATTTGCTACTCATTGAGCGTTGTAGTTCAATACTCAGCTCAATTTATTCACTGGTTATAATTGACGGGCCTTTTTGATTCTGGGTTTGGGTATTTTTTTTGTGATTATTTTTGTATAATACATATGTATATGTATTTTTACTTGTACATGTATTGTTTTATAATTTCACTTGATTCTCTGAATGGTGGACTGTATATATAGATCTGTCTGGAAAATGTTTTTTTTGGGTTTGATTGTTTTTTATGGATTAGGCTGTGTGAATCGGGTTATAAGACTTTTGATAAGGCAGAGTTATGTTGGGGCATTAGATTTTGACTCTACTAGTACTTCTGAGTTGCCTTTAACTTGCAAAAATTGGCTCAGAATGTTGAATGTGTAGAATGTGCAAATTTGTTAAGGGAGAGACTAAAGGATTTCTTAAGATCATGTTCTAATGTATGTGAGAATTCAGCATAAAAGGAACTCTAGGAAAGAAATTGTTAAGATCGTATAGGAAGGTTTTTGATTGGACTGATACAAAGAACACACAGTAACTTTTATTGACATGTTTTATTTAACAGTTTTTCTGTGTACATTGAATGTTCTTCAGTGTTTGTGGCACTAAATTGAGTTCTTACCTTAAACACACATTCATGAATATATATATAAAGAACTTTAAAGATGATTGCGTTCTTATCTTCGATCATTTTGCTCGTGTCCTTTTCAGCCCAATTTATGCCAGCTGTTTGTTCACCGACAATATTGATATGCCTACACTTCAACATGCTGATGGGCATGTGTTCATGATATGTGTTTTTCATTTTGTATTTCTTTCTCGCTAAAAGCTAATCTCATGACACTTAAAATGCAGGGTCGAAAGGTGCACCAAGTCACTGTGAACTAGTCTCATTCTATTTTAACATTCTAGGCTAGCTGTTTATTTTATAGCAGTGCTCCATCTTCAGAATTTCTTTTATTGGCATTTTAACTCTCAGTTTTATTAACCCAAGTGTTACAAATCTGATCACCAGTTTGACAGACAGGTGATAAATTCAATTCAAGCACTATTTCTTGTATTCAAGGAGAGGACATAGGGTTAATGTTTGCTTGTGATTTCTGCAAAATTGTGACATAGACATGTCTTCATGGTGGGGGAAATCTTCATCGAAAGAAGTAAAGAAGAAAACAAACAAGGAAAGTTTCTTTGATACATTACATAAGAAATTTAGGATTGTATCCGAAGGGAAGTGCAATAGTGGGTCTGGAGGTCCTCGAAGACGCTGTTGTGACAATCTATCAGAACAGGCATCTCAATCTCCGGCTGGGTCTCGATCACGGTCACCTTCCGCACAAGTATTGAGATGCCAGAGTTTTACAGAAAGGCCTCATGACCAACCACTTCCACTTCCTGGAATGCAGCTCCCTACAACACGGCAGACTGATTCCAAAAACAAAGCATCAGCAAAACCAGGAGTTGACAGAGGCTCCACACCGTTTTTGTTTTTGCCCCTTCCTAAACCAGACCGTCTCCCAGATGTGCCAGATCCTACAGATGCTGAGGCAGGTTTAGAGACTGCTTCCGTTTCTAGTTATACATTTACCGATAGTGATGATCAATCAGACTCACGTCTCCTAAGTCCTCAGGCATCTGATTATGAAAATGGAAATAGAACTGCGATGAACAGTCCTTCAAGGTCAGTTTTTGCATGTAACAACCGTTAAAGCATCCTTTAGAATATGATGTTGAGTTCATATGTACCACATATGTGTTCTGTGGTTGTTTTTCTTTTGGCTGCTTCTTTGTGTGCTCCATTACTAACATAACTTTATTTTTTTTTAAAACTTCTACTACAGTGTAAAGAAGAAGAATCAATCCCCTGTTAGCAACCAAAAGAACTCAAGAGAGTTATTGAAGCCAACTAACATTTATTTGAACAATCAGACTGTCCCTACATCACCTAAGTGGGTTCCTTTAAGCTCCCATGTCCCAAATTTACAGATTCCTCACTATGGCAGTTTCTTTAGTGCTCCAGACAGCTCAATGTCTAGTCCTTCTAGAAGTCCAATGAAAGTAACTGGTCCGGAGCTAGTCATGAACTCTGGTTTTTGGACAGGAAAGCCTTTTGCAGATATACCTTTACTCGGGTCTGGACATTGCTCAAGTGCAGGCTCAGGTCACAATTCTGGACATAATTCAGTTGGAGGAGATATGGCCGGTCAGCTGTTTTGGCAGCACAGCAGATGTGGCCCTGAGTGTTCACCAATACCCAGCCCCAGAATGACAAGCCCTGGACCCAGCTCCAGAATACATAGTGGTGCTGTCACCCCTTTGCATCCACGAGCTGTAGGAGCAACAGAATCACCTGCAAATTGGCCTGATGATGGAAAGCAGCAAAGCCACCGGCTTCCCCTCCCCCCTCTAGCAATATCAAATACTTTTCCTTTTTCTCCTTCATATTCAACGAGCACAACTCCAGTTCCACGAAGTCCTAGTAGGGAAGAAAATCCTACAAGTCCTGGTTCTCGCTGGAAGAAGGGGCGACTGCTGGGTAGAGGAACATTTGGACACGTTTATCTTGGTTTTAATAGGTTTGTACCAAAGGGGAATATACGCTCACTCAATTTCTTTCTCTTTGATAATTTGACATGTAGCAGGTTGTTTAATGTTTATTTTTCCAGACATGTTGAAATATTGATAAAATGGGGTTTGACAGTTTAAGCAGTGTAACTAACATTTGTACTTGACAGTTTTCTAAAAATCCCAGCCTAGATCTGATTAATCCCCATCTAGGCACTAGGTGGTCCTCTACCGCCTCGATTTGGCTGGGTGCCTAGGCCCTCGTCTAGGCAGAATCAGACCACTACTACTTTGAAGCTCTGCAATACTTAAAATAAATTTGTTAAGGCTTAAAAGATTGTTTTTTTGGTAATGTCTCATGTAATATTTTAAAAAATTACATCTACTACATACTTTGTATGGTATAACATGTATATACAGTAGAAAAAATAAATAAATGAGACGGCTTAAGGAAACGCCTAGTCCGCCTAGGCACTGTTTGGGTGGCTTAGGCGTCTCCTCTACCGCCTAGGTCCGCTTAACGATTTTTAAAACGCTGGTACTTGATATTAAAATTACTTTTTTATCATATTGAGGATACTTCTGTGTTTCCTGTATTGTGTAAAATATAAACACTGGAAGATTATGATTCACATCAATGAAGATATTCCTCTCTTAGTCCTATATCTTTTGTCTGAATTTTCTCTATCACTTTGTTGTAGTGAAAGTGGCGAAATGTGCGCAATGAAGGAGGTAACCCTATTTTTAGATGATGCGAAGTCAAAGGAAAGTGCACAACAGCTAGGGCAAGTGAGTTTTCTGTGGTAGAATGCCCTGGAATTTAGTTTATGAGGATAAAATCTAAGTTTTTATGTGTCAATCTCTTGGAAATACTTTCTGATGTAGAACTAGTATTTACCTTTGGTATTTGGCAGGAAGTTGCACTACTAAGTCGCTTACGGCATCAAAACATTGTGCAATATTACGGATCTGAAACAGTAAGGTTTTGCTACTTGTTTGTTATGTTCTTCCATTAAGTAGTTTAGCTTTAGCATCTTGTTCAAATTTTTGTTGCTATTTGCTAATATTCCCCCCCCCCCCCCAAGTATTGACATGACTTCTGCAATCGACAAACAATTTTTGATAACTCGTATTATTTTAGGTGATGAAACCCTGTAATGAAGAATTCATATTGCTATTATGTGAAATTACAAAACTTTATATAGCTTTTTTGAAAGATGCTATGCTTTACTTAATTTCATAATTGATTGATCATCTGACAAATGATTTTTTTGTCAAATTGAGTATGATGCCTGTATCTTTATTTCTACGTAAATGAAGTAAGGTTACATCAGGGACTGCCAAACTAGAAATTGTGATCTTGGATTAATGGTATCCATTATCCTTAGTTCTGTATTCAGATAAATTTTAAACTAAACCTGTTGTTTGTTTTGAAAAAAATGTGATTGATGCTATGACATAAGCATAAAAGTATTATCTAAATATTTATCAAAAAAGAAAAAAAAGGAGCATAATATAATAAGCATTTCTAGTCCATTGCAATGATGCCTTAAGTTAATGTTAATATTAATCCTTGGTTCTTCATTTCTTCTGCAGGTAGATGACAAACTATATATATATCTTGAGTATGTATCAGGTGGTTCTATTCACAAAATTCTTCAAGACTATGGCCAGTTGGGTGAAATTGCAATTCGAAGTTATACTCAACAAATTTTATCAGGGCTTGCGTACTTGCATGCTAAACATACCCTTCATAGGTGAGTTTAGTTATAGTCGCCATGGTCAGAACTTATCCCAAACAAAGACAAAAGTTATAGTTGCCTTAATTATTATGTATTTTAGTGTTGAGCAGCCACTTTATGAAAATTCGGCAAAAGTTGGATTTATCTACCCTCTCACTTCCAGCTCCTTTCTTAGGGGTGTAGTGCTGCGTAATAGCCTTATTGAATAGTTGGCTTCCGTATGTTACATTTTCCTAATGGTTTTTAGTGTTTTAATCATTATATGAAGTATTCTCATGTAGAGGTTTGGTTATACAATTATTTGTACAGGGATATAAAAGGAGCAAATATACTGGTTGACCCTAATGGCCGCGTAAAATTGGCAGATTTTGGGATGGCAAAGCATGTAAGAGTTACACACGCGCGCACACTCACACACACATATATTACCTTTTGAACTTCCCCAGAAAATTATGTCGACTGTGACTTTTCAAGAAAAAAATAGTATTTTGATTGTCAAAGATCCAACAAACTGTGTTATAATCACTAAGAGCTTTAGATGGACAATTGATGATAAGAATTCTACAATATAAATAGGATTAAGTAAGTTTTTCTATAACAGCTGTATTTGCTATTTATTACATAGTTAGCTATCTATCGGTGAAAAAAAAAAGATTAGTGCAAGTTCATATGTCAGTCGAAGAAATCTATGCTTCAGAAAAGACCTTTTATCTAGATCTTTCTAATTCTAATTTTTGCTGGTTGAACAAATTTATAAGTTTTTCTGAATGAAATAAACTTTACCCCAAGGGACTGAAGACATGCGATGTGTTAAACACGCCATGATTTAAACCAAGTATTTTGAGAAGTCAACAATGAATTTATACTGGTTGAATGAATGGAGCATGCTGTAATCTGCACTAAATTATTTTTTCTGCTTAAAAGCATTACAATCAAAGAGGAAATAAAGCTTTGGAGAAAGTGTTGACGCTCCTTTTTTGTGGGAATTAAAATGTAGGCTTTTTGGTTAGATGTAGAAATATTTTGTTTTTTCTTTCCATGGGAGTTATTTTTTATTTGTTGGGTGGTTAGTTATTATATACTATCTACTTTCTAGAGTTTAAAGTTTTTAACAAGTAAACAATGTCTCGTGCGGATGGAGACAACCTGAAACTTGGATTTCCAATGGAGTTACACCAAAGAGATGCTTATTATGTCAAACTGAATATTTCGACTGATATTTTTTGCGTACTTGCTTTGTAACTAATCTGCAGATTACTGGGCAGTCATGTCCATTATCATTTAAGGGAAGCCCTTACTGGATGGCACCCGAGGTAGGCAATAGTTATAGAAGTTTGTGCTTGCTTCAGTATTTTGGGAATTTTTGTTGATATTTTGAAATTCATAACTTGTTTAGGTTATAAAGAATTCAAATGGTTGCAATCTAGCTGTTGATATATGGAGTCTTGGGTGCACAGTTTTGGAGATGGCCACAACAAAGCCTCCTTGGAGTCAGTTTGAAGGGGTTAGTACTTAGTAGTGATGTATGCAAAGACTTACACCATGCTTATTCTATTTGTTGCTTCATTTAAGTTTATTCTCTTTAGCTAAGTATGTATTTAACTTTCATGCTAAACCGTTGAATCCGCTTGACTTTATCATTCTTTGATGTCATTTGACTTGTTTTTAAGGTTGCTGCTATGTTTAAGATTGGACACAGTAAGGAGCTTCCTGCGATTCCTGAGCATCTCTCAAATGATGGCAAGGATTTTGTAAGGCAGTGTTTGCAGCGGAACCCATCATCCCGTCCTTCTGCTTCGCAGCTGCTGGAGCACCCTTTTGTAAGAAATGCTGCACCTTTGGAGAGACCCGTTCCAAGTCCAGAGCCTTCAGTCGCAATACCTTCAGTTACAAATGGCGTGAGAACACTGGTATGTGTATTTTCTAGACTCTTTTGGTGCTAATGTTTTGTGCGACTACTAGACACATCATGAATCCAAATACAAATATGGTGCTCTGTAGCTTTGAATTGAGAGGCCTCTCGTCAAGAAGGACTACTGCTCTACTTTGTATGGTTTTTGGTTGCCATTTGCATGGGAACTAATAAAGTGAAAATTGTTACCTTCCAAAATACAAAAGATTAAGAATCATTGCAAGTCTTGACAGAACTTGTATGTCTTTTTTTTCTTTTTCTTTTAACAATGGGATGTTATTCTTATCAAGACCTGCGATTATTTTGGGTTGACTGGTAGGTTTTTAATGCAGTGAAACAAGTAAAATGTAACTAGTTCTGTTCCCTTGCCATTGTTCAAAAAGAAAATAAAAATTAAGTTCTTCCTTTGTTTATTTCCATTTGGCTTTTGTATTGCTCTTTAACTCTTCACTCGTATGTTGGATGCTTTCAGGGTATTGGACATGCTAGAAATCTTTCGTGCTTGGACTCGGGAGGAGTGACAACTCATCATTCTAGAGGTCCAAAAATATTTCCAGGCTTCAGGTCTCTCTTTTCATTTTCTTTTTCTTTTTAGGCTTTATATTCTTAAGTTATCTTCTACTGCCTGTGCTGCCCCCCCCCCCCCCCCCAAAATAAATAAAAAAATAAAAATTGTGGAAATAAATTAATAAAAATTGTGGTAATAAATTTTCTTACGCCTTTTACCTTGTTATAAGAGATTTTTTTTTTATGCGTCGTTCTAGTAGCTTTCTTCAGTTGCCCTGTACTGGACGCAGAATCAATCTTAAAGAGAATGATACTGCATTAATTATAATATGCGTTCAATTATGTAGAATGAGATTTATCTTATTCCGGTTCTTCTGATTTATAGTGATGTTCACGTGCCGCGGATCGTATCGTGCCCTGTTTCACCCATTGCTAGCCCCCTTCTGCATTCACGATCACCTCAACACATGAGTCCAAGGCCATGTGCTTCCCCCATATCGAGCCCTCGTGCCATTTCTGGTACATCCACACCCCTTACAGGTGGTAGTGGTGCCATTCCATTTCATCACCCAAAGCAGCCATCTACTTACTTGCATGAAGGCATGGGAATGACTTCAAGGTCCCAAAACAGTTACCCCAACAATGGCATGTCCTATCAAGAGCTGAAGCCTGAAATATTTCGAGGGGCGCCTCTAGCGTCTCATTTGTTC